>CALSFV010000034.1:0-600000 GCA_943737045.1 Parapristionchus giblindavisi
AGGATAGTGTCGAACCGTTGTTGGCCATCAAGACAGGAGGAAAGATCAGAAGATCAAGTGGTCAAGGGAGTCCCACAACGACTAATACTACAGTAACCATGAGAGGAGGAGAATCACAATATGGATCTGTTGTACAATTGAATGATATGGACATGGAATTTGATTCCGATACACCACCCTTGGATACTCTTTCTTGGACTTTTGCTGGTATTTTTAATATTTAATTATTTTATATATCGATTGATTTTATGCTGTGTGTCGTCTAGAGTGGAGATATTTGATTGGACTTGGGTTATAAGTTCAATTTAATAAAAGAGGGAAGGGTTAGAGTCTCGGTCTATCTTTCGCTTTGATGTATGTTTACTAGGAAAGAACGAAGAGAAGAAGAAGTAATGGAGAGAGAAGAGGATTTGTATTCTTATAGTAGACATATCTCTGTAGATGGGTAGGTTACTCAAGGAGGGATGGGGAGAGTTAGGGGAGGGGAGGGGAAGTGAGGGGAGGGGAGGTGCTGGGAGGGGTAGAGAGAGGTAGGGAGGGGAGGGGAGAGGAGGAATAGGCAGAGGTAGGAGGAGTAAAAAAGAGGGCTATGATGAGAAGACGTTATGAGGCTACTTATTATTATGAGTGAGAAAGAGACCATTTCAATAGAGGGATATATGAAGGAATAAAAGAGATGAAGATATGTAAATAATATTCATTTGACATGGTTTGAGACAAATTTTCCGTTCGCAAGCATACAGTTCAGTTTTGGGTCCAGCTTTCGGCCACCCATCAGAGAAAAATACCTCATTCACTAGCCAGAATTCTGACTGTGACCTCCCTCACAAAGAGTCCCTAATAAGGTCTCCTTACGGTATTCCTTCCTCATAACGGAATTCCGTTATAGACAATATTTTTTCTGCGGGAGTATTAGAAAAGGTAACGGAGAAATCTTGAGGAAGAGTCTTCAGAAAATGTAACATTTTCTATCTACGTGATCATCTTGTTCTTTTTGAATGTTTACATCAATTGCAAGTTCATTGAAAAGAGGACTCCTTGTGACGCAGTTACGTTCTTGTCTTTTCTATTGATAGATTAGAGATGTTTGAGGATCTATTAGATAGTAATGAATAATTGATATGACGCGTCTCTCATTTGGGAGGAAGAAACGACTGAATTGACTATATGGAGTACGACTCACGATAACTATTCCCTCTCATCTTTTCATTCTTTGATCTCAACTTCTCTAATTCAGGCTATTTTCTATTATTTTATCGATGAGCAATGAATTATAGCTCATTTGAAAGCTCTTTTACTGTAGATTAACACAGAGAGTGTGCCGAGAAATAGCTCCAATTTTGGAAGGCTTCAAGTCCGTGGAAGGCACCGTTGCGATTCTTAGATAATCTACCGAAAAAAAAGCTTTCAATTAAGTCCTCACTCATTGGTAAAATAATGTAAAAGAGAGTCCTTGGGAGTATGGAGGTCTTCCAATGATTCTTTGAACTCACCAACCATGAGTCTAACTCTTGGAGTTGAACTCCATTCTCTCCCTCTTGAGTCTCTTCTACCTCTGCCTCTAGAATCTCTCCCTCTCCTTCTAGGATCTCTCCCTCTCCCTTTCTATCTCAATTCATATCGTTGGTGGTTGAGTGTAACTGACGTTGAATCATTCAAAAAGAGAGTCAATGGGGATGAAATAAGAATAGAAAGAATGAAAAAGAACGGAAAACAAAAAGGGTGAAGATTGAGTGCGGTGTGAGTAATGTGTTAGGGAGGCTTATCATAAAGGGGGCAACTGTTCATTTTCATGGCTAAACACTTAAACCCTATTACTTAACACTTAATACTTAAGTCATAAATCTGCTAAAAAATCGATAATGACCTAATCAATCAATATTTCAGATGAATACGATAACGTGACACTGATGTACGCCAAACATGAGAAGATACCAATGAAGGATTTTGGATCGGAAATACGGTTAGTTAGAGCGGACTAGAGATAGAGAGAGGGGGAGAGGGAGAGGAGAGAGAGAGAGAGAGAGAGAGAGAGAGAGAGGGAGGGAGAGAGAGATTTGGTTCTTATTCAGTCTTCTCATCTGTCATAGAATCAATCACTCGACGTTTCCTGTAAACAGGACAAAATGATGTATTGAGGGACATTGAATAGATATCCTCTACGTTTGTATCATTAGGAGATTAATTGAGTTGGAGATGAGAATATAGTACAATAGAATCATTACTTGTTTCATAATACTTTTTAATTGATCATACATCAAAAAGATGACAACATAAATCGTTAATGAAATAATGAAAAGATCAAAGTATGCTATTCAACACTAATGATATATTCTTGTCATAATTGTTGTAAGGAAAATCTATCGCTCAAAAATAAAATAAGAGTTATAGGTGTTAAAATATTTTTTGTGTGATAAATCAATAAAGTAAATTCAGAGCTACGATGGATATCGATCATCTTCTGAATAAAGCTGTGCTCCTTCTTGATCTACAAGAGACGAGTCTTGAAGAGATCTTCGCTAAGTCAGTTACTCTTTCCTAATCCCACTCTGATCAAACTCTCTCACTCCCTTTCTCAGTGGGAGAGACTAGTCAGTGGTAATGTTGACTTGAAAGAGAAAGTCTATCCCATCTCAACGGTTTCTCCTTACACCATTACATTGTTCCTTGCCAACGTGTGAGTCCCAAAGATTTCTGTCCCCAAAATAACGGCATATCAAGAATTTAGGGACTAAAAAAGGTCTTTTCGATTTTAGAATTGAATTTTGATTTCCCTTCATATGATCATAATGTATGGAGATCTTGTTGATTTTTTCCAAGGGGTAGCATTTGTCCGATTTGTGGATTTATGTGATTGAAAATGTTGAGTCAGAGCTATTCATCTTCTATTAGAAAGAATGAGAGATTGAGAGATACAATGATAGGGTGAGAGAGAGAGAGAGAGGAAGATTGAGAACATGATGTGACTCTGCTATGAATATCATCATTGTGTTATAAATATATATTGAATGAATTTAGTGATATTAGAGAAGGCTATGAGATTCGCCCTCTATTCCTTCTCCTCTCTACCTCTACCTCTCTCCGTCTCCCTCTCTCTCTCTCTCTCTCTCTCTCCCTCTCTCTCTCTCTCTCTCTCTCTCTCTCTCTCTCTCTCTCTCTCTCTCCCCTCTCTCTCTCTCTCTCTCTCTCTCTCTCTCTCTCTCTCTCTCTCTCTCTACCTTTTCCCCTCCCCTCCTCCCTCTACCTCCTCCTCCTCCTCATTCCCTCCTAGTCCTTCTTCTTATTTTCTTCCTTCAATCTCTTCCTCTATGTTCTTCTTCTTCTTCTTCCCCTCACTCTGAGTAATGCAATTTGTGTCCTGAGAGCGAAGGGCCTCAAGACGAATGAGAGAGGGAGAGGGAGAGGGGAGAGGGAGAGGGAGAGGGAGAGGGAGAGGGAGGAAAAAAGGATGAAGAATACATCTAAAATAGGCTTGAGATCACTCTAAAAGGGATGGTCATTAAGTAGGAGGAAAAGGACTCATTGCAGTACATAAATATCAATTCCGCTGTATACGAATCCCCTTTTGGAACAGAGACATTTTAGCTAAAAGATGCGTTTTTTAATGAAAATTCGGAAATTTTAAGTTTTTTAAGCCAACATGGCAGACTACCATTTCATCATTCTACATACTATTCCAGTGGGAGAGTAATAGACAATGAAGAAATGCATTTATCTGTGTTTTGAGCGTATGGATAACAGTACTTTATCTTCCTCCATCTCTATATATTTCTTATTACTTTTCTCTTGCCTAATTTGTATTTATACTAAGTAAGAAATGTTTGCGTAATGCTTGGTTATTCCATAGGTAACGAAGAGCTGGGTCATATAGTTTATCGGTCAGACGCGTTTCGGGTATAAAAATAATGTTTATTATTATTTTTATCCTCTTAGTGAGTCCATTGGATGTGTGATCGAGATTGATTGTGATGGATCTGTTGTGGTGAAGATGATGGAGTAAAGAACATATGAGGGGGAGAGGGAGAGAAGAAGAAAGAGAGGGAGAGGGAGAGGTTAATGAAGAAGGAGAGGTAGAGATGAATTAGAGAGGGTGTAGTATAGATAGTAATAGAGTAGAAAGGAGAGGGAGAGAGTAATAGACTTCTTCTTCTCATCTCAAATGTTGCTATTGAGTCAGTGAGGGAGGATTGTTTTCTCCATTCCTCTCTCCCTCTCCCTCTCCCTCTCGCCCTCCCTCTCCCTCTCCCTCTATCCTTCATTCTCCGACTTAAAGCCCGAAAAAAGACATACGCGCTTCAAACGAGCGAATGCGGAGGAGAGAGTTTGAGAAAAATAGATAGGGGGTGATAGAGAGAAGGAGAGGGAGGGAATAGAATAGAAAGAGAAGACTAATTTGGATGAGAGGAGATAGAGTTCCATTACAAAGATGACAAGAAGAAGAAGAAGAGGAATAGTAAATGGTTGGAGAGGGAGGGGGAGGGAGAGAGAGGGAGAGAGAGGCAGAGGGAGGGAGAGAGAGGGAGAGACGGAGAGAGAGAGGGGGTAGAGGGAGAGGGAGAGGAAGAGGGAGAGGGAGAGGGAGAGAGAAAGAGAGAGAGAGAGATGGAGATGGAGAGGTGGGAAACAGGATGACACTTTGGGTGGGACGTTTCTCGTGTTACATCCATTAAGGATGAATTAGATTCTAATGAATACGATATAGATACGATATAATGCAATTCAAATTGATATGACGATCCAATCAGCTATTGAACTTCGAGATATCTTTTGTGATTGAAACATATACCGATATGCATATTCATAGATAGTGAGTGATGTCCATCGAAGGAAAGAATATATATGAAATTTCCTAAATCGATCATAATGAAACTTTATTTACTCCGCAATTTTAGGTGGGCCAATAATTTGGTCGAACATTTTTGGGTGCCTAAAATTTGGCTACCAGACAAGCCCCACTTTTAAGTTGGGTCAATACTTTGGTGGTAGAGCCAATAATTTGGTTCGAAGTGGGGCTGTTATTTTAGTCTAAAATTTTAACCCCACTTCGAACCAAATTATTGGCTCAACCACCAAATTATTGACTCAACTTTAAAAGTGGGGCTTGTCTGGTAGCCAAATTTTAGAGTCAACTTTTACGATTCACCAAATTATTGGCCCCACTTCGACCAAATTATTGGCCCCCCTAAAATTGCGGAGTACCCAAGTTTGAGATAATTTGTCACTTATGATGGGTTGAGTACCCGAAACGTGCTGACCCATAAACTATATGACCCAACTCTTCATAAACTACGGCATAACCAAGCACAACACCAACATAATGAATCTGACCACGATAAAAAAATTCATTTCATGCATTCATTATCCTATCTCCATGAAACATTCTTGAAAGTTCAATAATCTAATCAATATATCGATTGTTTTCATTCAGAATCATTCATGAAATGGACATTCAAGAGCCCGAGTTCACTGCTGAACAAGTTCGATCTGTTCTATTCACACAAGATGCAGGAAATCAATGTAAGACTAAGCCCATTTTCATATCCCCCTAAGCTCCGCCCCTTTTCAGTTCATATTCTGTCTCGTACGGTACAATCAATATGTACGACTGGAAGTGGATGTGGAACCTTTGATTATGATCAAACATGGATATGTGCATTGTAAGTAGTTTAGTCATGAGAGGAAATCTGTGTGATAATTAAGATTTGGATGAATCAACTTTGGATTATTCCTAATATTTTCTAACTTTTCCATACAAATGTTCAAAACCATTCCCATGGTTCCAAATACCATAATGACCAATAGTATTCATCATTCTGTGCAGTAGATAGAAAAAATTATTCAAATGTTTCTAGCAATAAGTAGATTGTTTAGCTTATATTTTATACTTTCTAAGCTTTTCTCATAATTGGCGAATGCGACAGAATGAAAATGAAGAATGAGAATGACAAATCCGATGTAATTAAAGTTTACTAATGAATGATCATTTAGATGTATGCTGAATACAGTCCAACATCGTCATGTTGCCATTGCTCGTCTTTCTCATCCCACAAATCTAGGAAGAACTATGCAAGATCTACGATTCATTATCATCGTCATTGCACCATCACGAGCGGTCGGTTGTTTGATCTTTGATCTTTGTTTTATCGAATAGTAAAAAGTTTTTCTTAGCGCCACGGCTTCGTAATACATTGCTACATATTTTCAAAACGTGTTCACGCCGTAACCACCGACGAAATGTCTTCGCAACGTCTCCGTCGTTACGGCGTGCACACGTTTTGAAAATGAAACATCGTATAAGAATATCTACCGACTGTGTCAGTATTTTGGTTTATGTGACACAATCAAAGTGGATAGAGGAAGTTAGAGAGAGAGGGAGGAGGCAAATTGAATTGAGTCAAGAATATACAAGCAAGTCATGATGAATATATCTGACCACAATCAAATCTCATTCTCAATCATGAATATGTTTCATAATAGAGGAAAAAGAGGAATAGAGAATAAAGGATATTAGAATGAACGTGGATCACATTATTAGTTTAACTTATAATATTATCTACTTTTCAGGTGCATGCAAACCTTTATTTGTACATTCATAAATTTCATTAACTTAATTTATTTATAAAAATGAATTCAGAAAGGGACGAAGACAGCCTTGGAGACTACTCGAACATTCGCTACTCTCTTCGCTGATATGGATATACGACAACGATTGGTTATGGCACAAACTGTTGATCAATTCAGGTATGGACTTAAGTGTGACTTAAAGACTTAGTGTTAAGTCATGGTGACTTAAATACTTAATGATTTGTATTTAAGGGCGACGTTATTGTCAGCAGCAAAGGAATTGGCAATGGATCAAAATCAATGGAGAGAACGAAAGGCGTCCATTCATTTGTCCCAAGCAAAAGAACAAATTGTTAGTAATTCGCCATATTTCTTAAAATTATTTAAATAGCAATTTCGTTATGTTAAAATTATTTTTAAATGTAATTTTGGACAATTTTCAGTTTGGTCCGAACAAATGGTATCCATTTCGAGGACTCAAGGAAGAGTTTCTTCGTAGATCAAAATTCTATGTTTCTGATTTCCTCGATGGAATCACTGGTCATAAAACACCACAGAAATTGTTTAGTACGGTTAGTAAACATTATTTCTATTTTTATCGTTACGATATTATTGATTGTTGTAAATTGCAGGTAGTCTTTTTGTATTTTGCTTGTCTTCTTCCCGCTATAGCCTTTGGTGTATTGAATGACGATAATACAAATGGAGGAATAAGTATGTTTTATTCATTTGAATGCTTGAAGCTCTACGCTCTGACAAAGCTCTCTCGCTTACTTTGCCTGCGAGAGAGTGCTGCCGGGGCGTAGAATAGATAAGATTACCTCGTGGTTTGCCTTTGATTATTATGATCGACGGTTGTCACTGTGTTAGATTGACAGACGATCGTCTCAGGAAAATTTTCCCACCATCATATTTTATTATATAATAATCATTGATTGATTTAAGATGTTCGAAAGATAGTCTTTGCTCAAGCGATCGGTGGAATATTCTTTTCTATTTTCGGAGGACAACCCATGATTATTCTATTGACAACTGTTCCCTTAGCTATTTATATAAAAGGTACTTGTTATTCTGCTTTATTTATTTATCTTTAGGCCCTTTTTTTAGTGTAAGTGTGTTTTCCAAGGTTACTTCCGTAAAAACTCTAAAATAGTTCCACAATAAATACTTTTTTAAGTGATAGTGATTTTAAATTCCCCGGGAAACACACTTTTATCTAGAGCTTTACTTGGAGTGAAAAACTACCAAAGAAATTTCAAATCTTTGAGATTTTTGAGCATAATAATAACAAAATTAATTTCAGTAATCTACAAAATATCACAAGAGCTTGGATATGATTTCGCTGCCATGTATGCATGTGTTGGACTGTTTTGTAGTTTATTCTTAGTCTTATATGCGGCAACTGAAATGTGTAGTCTTATGAAGATGGCCACTAGGTACGATATTTATTCATTTTATTCGTCAATATGTTAAAAACTTGAATTATATTTCTTTTCAAAATAGGATTTTCTGAATTATTTTGCAAATCTTCACTAGTATCTTGTTACTGCATTTCCGGATTAAACATTTTTATCGAATTTATATTATTGATTGAAAACAAATATTGATTGATTTGTAGATCAGCGGAAGAAATGTTCTCACTCTTCATGGCTATAGCATTCACTGTTGAGAGTATTCGAGCTGTACATGCAAGTATGATTTTCGATTCAATCCTACAGTAATTCATACCGTTATCCTTGTCAGGTTTCACGAAGAATTACGACTGTGATTTTGACAATTCGACTTCGCCAATAACTTCGACTCCTCAATCAACACTGATTACGGTTCTCAAGGGTGCAGCTTCAACGGTTTGTAAATCTTTCCCTCTCTTTTTCCTAAGACACGCCCCTTTTCGTAAGCTCCGCCCCTTTTCAGACACGATGTAGCCGAGATACGAGTATTCTGTACGTTCTGCTCATGCTGGGCACACTATGGCTGGGATTGTTTCTCTATAACTTCAGGAAAACACCATATCTTACACGGTACGGTCAGTCTAAGCTCCGCCCCTTTTCGTAAAAGATTACTTTTCCACTGAAACTGTTTCCCTTTTTAGATCTCGTCGTGAATGGTTAGCTGATTATGCCTTGCCTGCCTCTGTCCTCATCATGTCCTTCACGGGTGCCTATTGGTTTTCGGATGTAGAGAGTACGTTTTCCCCATTAGACCACGCCCCTTTTCATATTGACCACGCCCATTTTCTTCAGAAGACATGTTCCACATGCGAGCTGATGTTCCTGTTCTCAAAATGGCTCCAATTTTCTCTCTACCATGGCAGGTACTGTAGTATCTATTGGATTTGGTGTGGTGGTGTATGGATTGGGAAATGACAGAAAGTTCTTGTTCAGGGATATTTTGTGTGTCTTCTTCTCGGTTTCTCGCTCTCATTCCTTTTCTTCATCGATCAGAACATAACAAGTGCCATCGTAAATAATTCCCAGAACAAGTAAGTTGAATATCGATTGATTACGGTAGATCATAGATGGATATCGATTGATAGCTGTATCATCTACAGTAATAGTGCAATTTTCTGTTGCATACTCATAAACCTACGCATGGTAAATAAATTTAAATAAATAAAATATTGATTACAGATTGAAGAAGGGATCATCACAGAATTTGGATTTGTTTGTAGTAGCTATATTGAATATGTTCTTATCAATCTTTGGTCTTCCATGGATGCATGGAGCTCTTCCTCATTCCCCTCTTCATCTAAGAGCATTAGCTGATGTTGAAGAAAGAGTCTCACAAGGACATGTTCATGAAGTGTACGTCTTAAATATGTTTTATTATGTATTATTATTATTATTATTATTATTATTATTATTATTATTATTATTATTATTATTATTATTATTATTATTATTATTATTATTATTATTATTATTATTATTATTATTATTATTATTATTATTATTATTATTTTAAGGATTATGAACGTTCGTGAAACTAGATTGGCTACTTTACTGGCGCACATTCTTATTCTTTTATCTGCTTTCTGGCTGTTACCGTACCCTCTCAGGTTAGATCAATATCGATTTTGATGACTGAGATTATGCTAATCAATAAAATCTATAACGTGTGTGTGTTATAGATGGATTCCAACATCGGTTTTGCATGGTCTCTTCCTCTACATGGCCCTAACATCTCTGACAGGAAATGAAATGTTTGAGAGATTACTGCTATTAATCACGGAACAGGTTCGATTCCCCTCTGGGGCACAATCTTTTGCCAGGCTCTCTAATGCATCAGTCTGATTGTATTCATTTGCAGCAAGCCTATCCACCAACCCATTATATTAGGAAAGTACCACAACGAAAGGTCAGACATTTTTATCTTAAAACATGCATTTAGCTGTTAGTCGAATAATCAAAAATCTATGATTCATTCAAATCAATCAATAGTCCTACCGTATTCCAATCTAATCGATATTCAGGTTCATCTGTTCACTGCGTGTCAACTTCTTCAATTGATTATTCTCTGTGCCTTTGGTTTCTCTCCCTATCCATTCATCGAAATGGTCTTTCCAATAGTGTGCTTCTTCTTCCTTCCAATACGGTAATGATTATCCATTTATTGATCTTTAATTACGATATTGATTTCAGACACACTCTTATTCCTCGATTGATCGATTACAAGTATTTGGATGCTCTAGATGGTCGTCATTAATCGAATTTATTGATTTATTCAATCAATTATTGTATATATTATTTCATGATCGTGATTTCTTCATTTCTTTCCCTCTCCATTCTCAGTGTTCCATTCTTCATCTTCTTTTCTTTATGTTCTCATCAAAAGTCCCGAAAAGAAAGAAAAAACATAAAAAAAATTCTTCATTTTACATTCTTTCTCGTCTCTTTTTCTCTTCTTTTCGTGTCTTTTGCATAGAACTTTATTCTCTTTCATAGTTCACTCTTATTCTCTAATAATGCTCATCCCTTCCCATACAGTCTTCCAATCAATAATCTTCTCTCTTACCGTATACTCCCACTCGCCTAATCAATAACAACGGGTTCCCATCGCGCTTCTCTACCGTACCCAGTGAAACTCTAATCAATCTCTGTTCCATCTAGCCATACTGTAGCTTTTATTGATCTTTGCCGCCGAGTGAATCTCTACTTCCTTTATTCTAGTCAATCAATCAATATTCTAGTCCATCAATCAATATTCTAGTCAATCAATCAATATAGATAGAGTAGATCATGAGAATCAATCAATAATCTTCTCAGCTCTCAATACAATACAAAATGAAGACGGGAATAGATAATTTGTTGTTGAAATGAATCTTTTCCTCTTGTATGTATGTATAATCATTGTAAAGATGAAAAGAATATAAGAATAAATGAATTTATATGAGAAGATATCGACATTGAAAAGTTCATTCCAAATGAATATAGGTATAATATAATTGAAACAATACAGAGCATGGCCCCTGTCCAAGGATGACACGTGAAACATCTTTATGAGCTGGTTAATGGTAGTTCCGTAGATGAGTTGCAAAGGGAATTCCGAATGATTCTGTCTCTCAACTTGAATGAATTGATGATCAGATGAATTGATATGAGTGGAATGAGAAGATATTACATCGATGAATTGGACTCTGTCAGACATTTCCTTCGTAATTCGTGAGAAAAATACGAATAATCTGTCATGTTTCAGTGAACATCAGCGTTTTTTCTTGATATATTCACCTTTATTGTATCTTAAGTTCTCCAATTTCTTCGTAGTTCAGAATATCTCTATTTTAATTCTATTATCATATGATCCATCATATTTCACTGAATATCAATATTGTTTGCCAGTTGCCGCATGACATTTGTCTCTACGATTCCTACGATATATTTCTATATCACATATTATTGATACACATTTTATACAGTAGATCACGAGAATCAATCAATAATATTCCTATATGAAATACATTTCTTCCTGGCCATAGAACATAGCTGAATGAAATGAACCGTGACTACCATTGACTCCATGTTGTCTAAGTTGACAGAATCAACAAAAGTTGACACAATTGAATCCATGAATGGAGTCATTCATTGGAACAACATCAACAGGTTGTCTCTATCCCCTATTACTCCTCTCTATTCTGATTTCCTTCTTCTCTACGAGTAAACATCAAGGCTAGAAGAAGGAGAATTAGGGAAGTATTCATAGAAGAGGAATGGAATAGTCAATTATACCTATACCCCCTACCCACCCCTCTAGATCAAGTCTATGGAGGGGAGAGGGAGAGGGAGAGGAGAGAGGGTGAGAGATAGAGAGGTAGAGAGGTAGAGGGAGAGAGGTTATAACTGTGATGTATTTCAATATGCACTTGAAAACATTCGGAGAGACAGATGAGAGTGTCATACCTTTGTTCTACTCAAGAATAGAAAGAACTTTTTACTCACTCGGTCCTCAGTTTCACCCTCTCCCTCTCTCTGCTTCTCCCCCTCTCCCTCTCCCTCTCCCTCTTTCCCTCCCATCTTTCCCCCCTCTCCCTCTCCCTCTCCCTCTTTCCCTCCCATCTTTCCCCCCTCTCCCTCTCCCTCTTTCCCTCCCATCTTTCCCCCCTCTCCCTCTCCCTCTCCCTCTTTCCCTCCCATCTCTCCCCCCTCTCCCTCTCCCTCTCCCTCTTTCCCTCCCATCTTTCCCCCCTCTCCCTCTCCCTCTCCCTCTTTCCCTCCCATCTTTCCCCAATCTCCTTCTCCTTCTTCTCTCTCTGCCGTTCTCTTCCTCATGGGAACCAGTTGTGACGTGAACGAAATGACCAATCTCCCTAATAAAAGTATCATTATTATTATTATTGTTATTTATTATTATTATTGTTATTTATTATTATTATTGATTTGTTATTCGTTCGCGCTTACATAATGATATAGTAACATTCCCTTATGTCTTCATGGTCTCTTTCTACCGATTGAGGGAATAGTCAATACAGTATATTCCATGAGGTAGAGAAGGAATACGAATGAACTGAATTAATTTGTTAGAACTTCAAATATAGGAAAAATGAGGTCTAAAAATAAAGGAAATTATAAATAAAATTAGTATTTTTGATAGTGTATTGATTACGATTTTTTTATTTAATTAAATATTTTGTAGTCACAATCCAAGAGAGAAATAAATATGTAATATGAAAGATATACGAAGAATGATCACAAATGAACTTGATTCAAATCTCCCTCTTTGATCTTGATTCGTTCTCATCTATGTAAATGAACATTATTCGTTCCTTTATTCTCTCTACAATAAAGAATATGGGGAGGGAGAGGGAGAGGGAGAGAGAGGGAGTGAGGGAGAGAATAAGAGAGAGGGGAGAGGGAGAGAGGGAGAGAGAGGGAGAGGGAGAGGAAGAGGGAGAGGAAGAGAATACCTGTTCAATGTGTCTCCTCTTCTCATCTCGATGGTCTTCTTTTCTATCATTAATCATTCCGCTACTTTTCGATATTATGCATTATATGCCGTCTACTACCGATGCATTTATACTTATACCTCTTCACCTCTCTCTCTCTCCCTCTCCCTCTTCCTCTACCTCTCCCTCTATCTCTACCTCTAGCCCTCTCTACCTATCCTTCTACCCCCCCCCCCTCTCTACCTCTCCCTCATCTCGATTCGAACTTGTTATCTACACTAGTTGTCGCAATTTCCTCTTATGGGCATGAGCCCAGGGCATGTTTCTCTTCTTTTCTTCTCTACCTCTTCATCCTCTATCCCTATCTTCTTTCTCTCTTCTGTCATTCATAGAGTCTATTCACTTTCAAATCCCCGTAAAATCCCCTTTCTCTCTATCTCTGTCTCTCTCTATCTCTCTCTCCCTCCCTCTCCCTCTCTCTCTCATCTTCCTTTCTCTGTCTGTACACTCTCATATTCCTTCCCTCTCTCATCCTCTCTATCTCTGTCCCTCTCTGTCCCTCTATCCCTCTGTCTCTCTCTATCTCTCTCTCCCTCCCTCTCCCTCTCTCTCTCATCTTCCTTTCTCTGTCTGTACACTCTCAT
Organism: Parapristionchus giblindavisi; assembly: GCA_943737045.1. NCBI lineage: Eukaryota > Metazoa > Nematoda > Chromadorea > Rhabditida > Diplogasteridae > Parapristionchus > Parapristionchus giblindavisi. Next base: position 13,588 of record CALSFV010000034.1, read on the forward strand.
ATTCCTTCCCTCTCTCACCCTCTCTATCTCTGTCCTCTCTTCATATCCATCCTCTCTCCCTTCGAATGAAGGATGATCTAGGCATGATTTGTGTCCTTTGTGGCATGACCAATCGTATTATCGATCCATTCATTCCATTGTATTCATTGATCTACTTCCTATCTATATCTCCATCATTATACCTGCTACTAGAAGGAAATCAATAGATGGAGAAAACAAGAGAAGAGAAGAGTAAACCATACTAACTATTATGTAAGTTATTTTGTTTATTTATTTGTTTATTATGTTTTGGTATATTGTAGAAGTACTGTAGGTTGTTTCTTTTATGTAGTATTGTCATTGATAATTGATTGATTGATTGATGATCCTTCCATTATTAATAAAAATAATAATGTTAGATGTAGCCTCTCATGCCAAACTAGCCCTCTCCACATGTGTTTCCTCTTGGATAACGGTCCGGGTATACAGTAGTCAATTTGGATTACGGTAATGATCGTGTCGAGAGACAATTCACTTCCGGTTTTGTCCTGGACTCGGGTCGTGTATAATATGTACAATGTATAATACTTATAGATTAGAAAGTAAGAGTAATCAAATCAATTATTGTTTGTATTGTACACATAATGTTCATACTATCATATACAATTACTCTTTTCATTCTTCTTCAATTTCACTTTCATTTTGCCCTCTTAACAGTAGACTTGTAAAACAGTAAAATCCCTGCACGACTGCCCTTGTCCAGCACTTCCCTGACCCTCTTTTGCCTGGATTTTCCGGCGACCGTCAAATAGAATCCATTGTCGATTTGACGGTCGTGGATGGTCGTAAATAGATGATTGCGTAGTCTAATGGCATACTTGAAATGGGACCAAAGACAATCGGGGGAATTCATATTAATATGAGGGAGGAGAGGGAAGAAGGGGATAAAGAGGAGAGAGACTCGTGTACTTTATGCACTACTCTTTACAATAGGCTACGCTAGTACTACTACACAATCATGCCCTATATATCTAGTCAATCACTAAATGAAATGGACTTTTGTCTCGCCTCTCACCTGAAATCACTCCTATATAAACGGGCGAACGCCTCCTCCCTCATTCTAAGTCCATTTCCAGAACGTCTGAGCTTTTATCCTGATTAAATATTAATAAAAATATTATTTATAGCCTTTTCGATCGCAGTTTAATAAAGTTAGTTGATAATAGTTAATACGGTAATTGTAAAAATTCAATAGAATGTAGGGTACTGTAGCTATTTTTGTCATACTTTCGAGATTTGTGTTTTCCACAATTATTCAGCAAAATGTGGCTTCAGACAGGTCCAGATGAGGTTATGGTCGATTCTCTTCGTTGCACATTTCTTCTCCATCTCCCTTCATGCTGCAAGTGATCGATTTACGGTAGATATTACTATTTTGTTACTTGTTTCGTCTAATAAATATCTAATCAATAAATTTGAGGTATTCTGGAACGTCCCTTCAGAACGATGTTATGGAAAATACGATGTTTCGATGCCACTGAGTGAATATCACATCGTTCACAATTCGGGATTTCGATTTAGAGGAGAACAAGTGAGTTTATTCTCGGGATATTTGTTATGCTTTGAGTGTTCGATTAATTGAATAACGATAATGAAATGATCGTTGTTAAGATCGCTCTATTCTACGAGTACAAAAGTGGTCGATTCCCATACTTCGAAGGATATAACGTTAGTCGACCCGTTAATGGAGGACTACCTCAGGTTTGTACTGCCATCTATTTCGAGTACCTGCATGTACTGATATATATTCAAGGTTATTTTTTTTCTAAAACCCCGTCACAATATCTTGATGTTAGAAAATTAATAGCTATAATACCCCAATCTGTTAGTCGTTTGAACTGGTAGCAAACAAAACGTTTGATGTTCCAAGGTGGGGTGTTTCAATTGAAAAGAATTGGAAAGTGAAACTCTTTCACTATTGCAGAATGTGGATATGGCGAGTCATTTGGCATCGTTAGAAGAACACATCATTGAGAGTATACCCAATGTTGACTTCTCTGGTCCAGCTGTCATCGATGTTGAGGTGGGTGAACTTACGGTTGTTATCCGATTTCCTTATTAGGGTAGATACAGTAACGATCTTAGGAACCATTTAAAAATGTTCTGTGATATATGAATGGTTTTATTTGTATTATTAATATTATTTTGATTGATTATATTATTATAGGAATGGCGACCGATGTATCATCTGAATTGGGGTCGTAAATCGATATATAAAGATGAATCAGTACGATTAGTTAAAGAGAGGTAATCATTGTTTTTTCATCATATTATTCATATTCTAATGCATAGGTGGGCACGCTGGGGGAAAGGCTGTGCGCAAACCGGGGAATTGTAAGGCAAGGCTATGCGCATGGTCATTTTTAGCAGATTTCCCTGGAAATTTTCCAATTTTTGCTAGGCAAGGCTATGCGCAAGGCCCTGCAAGGGGAGGCAAGGCTGTGCGCAAACAGAATTCGTTTTCACGCGCCCACCTATGTTCTAATGTCATCTGGTTTGTTTATATTATTGAATTTATTCGTCTTATTTGTTTGTTTAAAAAGTTAACTGATTTGTAGATTTCCTTCGATTTCATTGAAGAGTGCACGACTAGTCGCAGAGGAAGAATTCAATAGAGCGACCAAGTTTGATCTTTGATCTTTGATCTCTCACAAACCAACCTTATTACTTGAAAAGAATAATTCATTTCAGAAAACTTCTCGTAGCCACACTTCGATTAGCTCGACGATTACGTCCTTTTGCAAAGTATATTATTTTTATTTATTTATTTATTTATTTTTTAAGTATTTATCGATTATATTTTTATTGATTGATTTGCATTTGCAAGAGGTTTTAAGGTGGTCAATGTACGGATTTCCATATTGTAACTACAATGCTGGTCAACGGGGAGAATTGATGTGTTCTGAGAACTACCGTAGTCATAATGATCGGTGAGATTATTGATTGATTGTAGATGCAATTTATTGATTAGAAAGAATATTGATTGAATTGTGTTTAGATTACTTTGGCTAACGGATGAGTTCGCCGCCCTTTCTCCATCGATCTATCTTGATCTGTCTACTAACAATACTGCAGCCAACTACCGATATATCTATGCTGTTTTATCAGAAACGAAGAGAATAGCGGATCAAGTAAAGGTTTAACCAATCAATAATTGATAATCGGACTATGAAATGGATGGATGGGAATGGAAAAATAGAGGATAGGATTGAATAGGAAGATCTTTGCTAACCCTAGTAGAGACCAAGTATTTTTCACTGCTACAGCTTACAAGATTGCTTTAGAGGATAGGATGGAGTCACCCCCAGCCTCAGTCGCAAAATGACACCCGGTGAAATCCATAAATGTTTCAACCAAGGGTATTTAGCGGTTGGGGCTGATGGGAATTTGAGAGATTACTGTAGAGATGGGGATGGAGTCACCATCAACCCCAGTCGCAAAATGACACCCGGTGAAATCCATAAATGTTTCACCAAGAGTATTTAGCGGTTGGGGCTGATGGGAATTTGAGAGGATATGTGGATGGGAGTTCACTACTAGCCCTAGTCGCGAAAAAACCCGGTGAGCTCTTGAAAACGGCTCAACCAAGTATTTTTCACGGCTATGGCTGATAGGAATAGAAAGAGATCCAACCAAGGATCCGGACCACGCCTCTATCTTGCCACCAAAAAGTTGAAAGGAGGAAAAACAGGGGTATGGTTCGGATTGCTTGGTATTGTCAAGATTGCTGTAGAGGTGGGAATGGATTCACCACCAGCCCCAGTCGCAAAATGACACCCGGTGAAATCCATAAATGTTTCAACCAAGGGTATTTAGCGGTTGGGGCTGATGGGAATTTGAGAGGATATGTGGATGGGAGTTCACTACTAGCTCTAGTCGCGAAAAAACCCGGTGAGCTCCTGAAAACGGCTCAACCAAGTATTCTTCACGGCTATGGCTGATAGGAATAGAAAGAGATCCAACCAAGGATCCGGACCACGCCTCTATCTTGCCACCAAAAATTTGAAAGGAGGAAAAACAGGGGTATGGTTCGGATTGCTTGGTATTGTCAAGATTGCTGTAGAGGTGGGAATGGATTCACCATCAACCCCAGTCGCAAAATGACACCCGGTGAAATCCATAAATGTTTCAACCAAGGGTATTTAGCGGTTGGGGCTGATGGGAATTTGAGAGATTACTGTAGAGATGGGGATGGAGTCACCATCAACCCCAGTCGCAAAATGACACCCGGTGAAATCCATAAATGTTTCAACCAAGGGTATTTAGCGGTTAGGGCTGATGGGAATTTGAGAGGATTACTGTAGAGGATAGGATGGATTCACCATCAACCCCAGTCGCAAAATGACACCCGGTGAAATCCATAAATGTTTCAACCAAGGGTATTTAGCGGTTGGGGCTGATGGTAATTTGTGAGGATATGTGGATGGGAGTTCACTACTAGCCCTAGTCGCGAAAAAAACCCGGTGAGCTCCTGAAAACGGCTCAACCAAGTATTTTTCACGGCTATGGCTGATAGGAATAGAAAGAGATCCAACCAAGGATCTGGACCACGCCTCTATCTTGCCACCAAAATGTTGAAAGGAGGAAAAACAGGGGTATGGTTCGGATTGCTTGGTATTGTCAAGATTGCTGTAGAGGTGGGAATGGATTCACCACCAGCCCCAGTCGCAAAATGACACCCGGTGAAATCCATAAATATTTCAACCAAGGGTATTTAGCGGTTGGGGCTGATGGGAATTTGAGAGGATATGTGGATGGGAGTTCACTACTAGCCCTAGTCGCGAAAAAACCCGGTGAGCTCCTGAAAACGGCTCAACCAAGTATTCTTCACGGCTATGGCTGATAGGAATAGAAAGAGATCCAACCAAGGATCCGGACCACGCCTCTATCTTGCCACCAAAAATTTGAAAGGAGGAAAAACAGGGGTATGGTTCGGATTGCTTGGTATTGTCAAGATTGCTGTAGAGGTGGGAATGGATTCACCATCAACCCCAGTCGCAAAATGACACCCGGTGAAATCCATAAATGTTTCAACCAAGGGTATTTAGCGGTTGGGGCTGATGGGAATTTGAGAGATTACTGTAGAGATGGGGATGGAGTCACCATCAACCCCAGTCGCAAAATGACACCCGGTGAAATCCATAAATGTTTCAACCAAGGGTATTTAGCGGTTAGGGCTGATGGGAATTTGAGAGGATTACTGTAGAGGATAGGATGGATTCACCATCAACCCCAGTCGCAAAATGACACCCGGTGAAATCCATAAATGTTTCAACCAAGGGTATTTAGCGGTTGGGGCTGATGGTAATTTGTGAGGATATGTGGATGGGAGTTCACTACTAGCCCTAGTCGCGAAAAAAACCCGGTGAGCTCCTGAAAACGGCTCAACCAAGTATTTTTCACGGCTATGGCTGATAGGAATAGAAAGAGATCCAACCAAGGATCTGGACCACGCCTCTATCTTGCCACCAAAATGTTGAAAGGAGGAAAAACAGGGGTATGGTTCGGATTGCTTGGTATTGTCAAGATTGCTGTAGAGGTGGGAATGGATTCACCACCAGCCCCAGTCGCAAAATGACACCCGGTGAAATCCATAAATGTTTCAACCAAGGGTATTTAGCGGTTGGGGCTGATGGGAATTTGAGAGGATTACTGTAGAGGATAGGATGGATTCACCACCAGCCCCAGTCGCAAAATGACACCCGGTGAAATCCATAAATGTTTCAACCAAGGGTATTTAGCGGTTAGGGCTGATGGGAATTTGAGAGGATTACTGTAGAGGATAGGATGGATTCACCACCAGCCCCAGTCGCAAAATGACACCCGGTGAAATCCATAAATGTTTCAACCAAGGGTATTTAGCGGTTAGGGCTGATGGGAATTTGAGAGGATTACTGTAGAGGATAGGATGGATTCACCACCAGCCCCAGTCGCAAAATGACACCCGGTGAAATCCATAAATGTTTCAACCAAGGGTATTTAGCGGTTGGGGCTGATGGGAATTTGAGAGATTACTGTAGAGATGGGGATGGAGTCACCATCAACCCCAGTCGCAAAATGACACCCGGTGAAATCCATAAATGTTTCACCAAGAGTATTTAGCGGTTGGGGCTGATGGTAATTTGTGAGGATATGTGGATGGGAGTTCACTACTAGCCCTAGTCGCGACAAAAACCCGGTGAGCTCCTGAAAACGGCTCAACCAAGTATTTTTCACGGCTATGGCTGATAGGAATAGAAAGAGATCCAACCAAGGATCCGGACCACGCCTCTATCTTGCCACCAAAAGTTGAAAGGAGGAAAAACAGGGGTATGGTTCGGATTTCTTGGTATTGTCAAGATTGCTGTAGAGGTGGGAATGGATTCACCACCAGCCCCAGTCGCAACATGACACCCGGTGAAATCCATAAATGTTTCAACCAAGGGTATTTAGCGGTTGGGGCTGATGGGAATTTGAGAGATTACTGTAGAGATGGGGATGGAGTCACCATCAACCCCAGTCGCAAAATGACACCCGGTGAAATCCATAAATGTTTCACCAAGAGTATTTAGCGGTTGGGGCTGATGGGAATTTGAGAGGATATGTGGATGGGAGTTCACTACTAGCCCTAGTCGCGAAAAAACCCGGTGAGCTCTTGAAAACGGCTCAACCAAGTATTTTTCACGGCTATGGCTGATAGGAATAGAAAGAGATCCAACCAAGGATCCGGACCACGCCTCTATCTTGCCACCAAAAAGTTGAAAGGAGGAAAAACAGGGGTATGGTTCGGAATGCTTGGTATTGTCAAGATTGCTGTAGAGGTGGGAATGGATTCACCACCAGAAACCACCCCCAGTCGCAAAATGACACCCGGTGAAATTCATAAATGTTTCAACCAAGGGTATTTAGCGGTTGGGGCTGATGGGAATTTAAGAGGATTACTGTAGAGGATAGGATGGATTCACCACCAGCCCCAGTCGCAAAATGACACCCGGTGAAATCCATAAATGTTTCACCAAGAGTATTTCGCGGTTGGGGCTGATGGGAATTGGAGAGCATATGTGGATGGGAGTTCACTAATAGCCCTAGTCGCGAAAAAACCCGGTGAGCTCCTGAAAACGGCTCAACCAAGTATTTTTCACGGCTATGGCTGATAGGAATAGAAAGAGATCCAACCAAGGATCCGGACCACGCCTCTATCTTGCCACCAAAAAGTTGAAAGGAGGAAAAACAGGGGTATGGTTCGGATTGCTTGGTATTGTCAAGATTGCTGTAGAGGTGGGAATGGATTCACCACCAGCCCCAGTCGCAAAATGACACCCGGTGAAATCCATAAATGTTTCACCAAGAGTATTTAGCGGTTGGGGCTGATGGTAATTTGTGAGGATATGTGGATGGGAGTTCACTACTAGCCCTAGTCGCGACAAAAACCCGGTGAGCTCCTGAAAACGGCTCAACCAAGTATTTTTCACGGCTATGGCTGATAGGAATAGAAAGAGATCCAACCAAGGATCCGGACCACGCCTCTATCTTGCCACCAAAAGTTGAAAGGAGGAAAAACAGGGGTATGGTTCGGATTTCTTGGTATTGTCAAGATTGCTGTAGAGGTGGGAATGGATTCACCACCAGCCCCAGTCGCAACATGACACCCGGTGAAATCCATAAATGTTTCAACCAAGGGTATTTAGCGGTTAGGGCTGATGGGAATTTGAGAGGATTACTGTAGAGGATAGGATGGATTCACCACCAGCCCCAGTCGCAAAATGACACCCGGTGAAATTCATAAATGTTTCAACCAAGGGTATTTAGCGGTTGGGGCTGATGGGAATTTAAGAGGATTACTGTAGAGATGGGGATGGAGTCACCATCAACCCCAGTCGCAAAATGACACCCGGTGAAATCCATAAATGTTTCACCAAGAGTATTTAGCGGTTGGGGCTGATGGGAATTTGAGAGGATATGTGGATGGGAGTTCACTACTAGCCCTAGTCGCGAAAAAACCCGGTGAGCTCTTGAAAACGGCTCAACCAAGTATTTTTCACGGCTATGGCTGATAGGAATAGAAAGAGATCCAACCAAGGATCCGGACCACGCCTCTATCTTGCCACCAAAAAGTTGAAAGGAGGAAAAACAGGGGTATGGTTCGGATTGCTTGGTATTGTCAAGATTGCTGTAAAGGTGGGAATGGATTCACCACCAGCCCCAGTCGCAAAATGACACCCGGTGAAATCCATAAATGTTTCAACCAAAGGTATTTAGCGGTTGGGGCTGATGGGAATTTAAGAGGATTACTGTAGAGGATAGGATGGATTCACCACCAGCCCCAGTCGCAAAATGACACCCGGTGAAATCCATAAATGTTTCAACCAAGGGTATTTAGCGGTTGGGGCTGATGGGGATTTGAGAGGATATGTGGATGGGAGTTCACTACTAGCCCTAGTCGCGACAAAAACCCGGTGAGCTCCTGAAAACGGCTCAACCAAGTATTTTTCACGGCTATGGCTGATAGGAATAGAAAGAGATCCAACCAAGGATCCGGACCACGCCTCTATCTTGCCACCAAAAGTTGAAAGGAGGAAAAACAGGGGTATGGTTCGGATTTCTTGGTATTGTCAAGATTGCTGTAGAGGTGGGAATGGATTCACCACCAGCCCCAGTCGCAAAATGACACCCGGTGAAATCCATAAATGTTTCAACCAAAGGTATTTAGCGGTTGGGGCTGATGGGAATTTAAGAGAATTACTGTAGAGGATAGGATGGATTCACCACCAGCCCCAGTCGCAAAATGACACCCGGTGAAATCCATAAATGTTTCAACCAAGGGTATTTAGCGGTTGGGGCTGATGGGAAGTTGAGAGATTACTGTAGAGATGGGGATGGAGTCACCATCAACCCCAGTCGCAAAATGACACCCGGTGAAATCCATAAATGTTTCAACCAAGGGTATTTAGCGGTTAGGGCTGATGGGAATTTGAGAGATTACTGTAGAGATGGGGATGGAGTCACCATCAACCCCAGTCGCAAAATGACACCCGGTGAAATCCATAAATGTTTCTCCAAGAGTATTTTGCGGTTGGGGCTGATGGTAATTTGTGAGGATATGTGGATGGGAGTTCACTACTAGCCCTAGTCGCGAAAAAACCCGGTGAGCTCCTGAAAACGGCTCAACCAAGTATTTTTCACGGCTATGGCTGATAGGAATAGAAAGAGATCCATCCAAGGATCTGGACCACGCCTCTATCTTGCCACCAAAAAAGTTGAAAGGAGGAAAAACAGGGGTATGGTTTGGATTGCTTGGTATTGTCAAGATTGCTGTAGAGGTGGGAATGGATTCACCACCAGCCCCAGTCGCAACATGACACCCGGTGAAATCCATAAATGTTTCAACCAAGGGTATTTAGCGGTTGGGGCTGATGGGAATTTGAGAGATTACTGTAGAGATGGGGATGGAGTCACCATCAACCCCAGTCGCAAAATGACACCCGGTGAAATCCATAAATGTTTCACCAAGAGTATTTAGCGGTTGGGGCTGATGGGAATTTGAGAGGATATGTGGATGGGAGTTCACTACTAGCCCTAGTCGCGAAAAAACCCGGTGAGCTCTTGAAAACGGCTCAACCAAGTATTTTTCACGGCTATGGCTGATAGGAATAGAAAGAGATCCAACCAAGGATCCGGACCACGCCTCTATCTTGCCACCAAAAAGTTGAAAGGAGGAAAAACAGGGGTATGGTTCGGATTGCTTGGTATTGTCAAGATTACTGTAAAGGTGGGAATGGATTCACCACCAGCCCCAGTCGCAAAATGACACCCGGTGAAATCCATAAATGTTTCAACCAAAGGTATTTAGCGGTTGGGGCTGATGGGAATTTAAGAGGATTACTGTAGAGGATAGGATGGATTCACCACCAGCCCCAGTCGCAAAATGACACCCGGTGAAATCCATAAATGTTTCAACCAAGGGTATTTAGCGGTTGGGGCTGATGGGAAGTTGAGAGATTACTGTAGAGATGGGGATGGAGTCACCATCAACCCCAGTCGCAAAATGACACCCGGTGAAATCCATAAATGTTTCAACCAAGGGTATTTAGCGGTTAGGGCTGATGGGAATTTGAGAGATTACTGTAGAGATGGGGATGGAGTCACCATCAACCCCAGTCGCAAAATGACACCCGGTGAAATCCATAAATGTTTCTCCAAGAGTATTTTGCGGTTGGGGCTGATGGTAATTTGTGAGGATATGTGGATGGGAGTTCACTACTAGCCCTAGTCGCGAAAAAACCCGGTGAGCTCCTGAAAACGGCTCAACCAAGTATTTTTCACGGCTATGGCTGATAGGAATAGAAAGAGATCCATCCAAGGATCTGGACCACGCCTCTATCTTGCCACCATACATTTTCAGCACCCTCACCATTTTATTTTTATATAGTGGGTCGATTTTGTAAAATCGTTATTTTTCGCTTATATTGATATTTTTAGCTTAAAAAGGGCCCTTATATAGTGGGTAGATGATGAAAATGAGCCGTATAGAGTGGGTCGATCCTCACCTTGTGAGGGTATGACAATGTATGCTTGCCACCAAAAAAGTTGAAAGGAGGAAAAACAGGGGTATGGTTTGGATTGCTTGGTATTGTCAAGATTGCTGTAGAGGTGGGAATGGATTCACCACCAGCCCCAGTCGCAACATGACACCCGGTGAAATCCATAAATGTTTCAACCAAGGGTATTTAGCGGTTGGGGCTGATGGGAATTTAAGAGGATTACTGTAGAGGATAGGATGGATTCACCACCAGCCCCAGTCGCAAAATGACACCCGGTGAAATCCATAAATGTTTCACCAAGAGTATTTCGCGGTTGGGGCTGATGGGAATTGGAGAGCATATGTGGATGGGAGTTCACTAATAGCCCTAGTCGCGAAAAAAACCCGGTGAGCTCCTGAAAACGGCTCAACCAAGTATTTTTCACGGCTATGGCTGATAGGAATAGAAAGAGATCCAACCAAGGATCCGGACCACGCCTCTATCTTGCCACCAAAAAGTTGAAAGGAGGAAAAACAGGGGTATGGTTCGGATTGCTTGGTATTGTCAAGATTGCTGTAGAGGTGGGAATGGATTCACCACCAGCCCCAGTCGCAAAATGACACCCGGTGAAATCCATAAATGTTTCAACCAAAGGTATTTAGCGGTTGGGGCTGATGGGAATTTAAGAGGATTACTGTAGAGGATAGGATGGATTCACCACCAGCCCCAGTCGCAAAATGACACCCGGTGAAATCCATAAATGTTTCAACCAAGGGTATTTAGCGGTTGGGGCTGATGGGAAGTTGAGAGATTACTGTAGAGATGGGGATGGAGTCACCATCAACCCCAGTCGCAAAATGACACCCGGTGAAATCCATAAATGTTTCAACCAAGGGTATTTAGCGGTTAGGGCTGATGGGAATTTGAGAGATTACTGTAGAGATGGGGATGGAGTCACCATCAACCCCAGTCGCAAAATGACACCCGGTGAAATCCATAAATGTTTCACCAAGAGTATTTAGCGGTTGGGGCTGATGGGAATTTGAGAGGATATGTGGATGGGAGTTCACTACTAGCCCTAGTCGCGAAAAAACCCGGTGAGCTCCTGAAAACGGCTCAACCAAGTATTTTTCACGGCTATGGCTGATAGGAATAGAAAGAGATCCATCCAAGGATCTGGACCACGCCTCTATCTTGCCACCAAAAAAGTTGAAAGGAGGAAAAACAGGGGTATGGTTCGGATTGCTTGGTATTGTCAAGATTGCTGTAGAGGTGGGAATGGATTCACCACCAGCCCCAGTCACAAAATGACACCCGGTGAAATCCATAAATGTTTCAACCAAGGGTATTTAGCGGTTAGGGCTGATGGGAATTTGAGAGATTACTGTAGAGATGGGGATGGAGTCACCATCAACCCCAGTCGCAAAATGACACCCGGTGAAATCCATAAATGTTTCTCCAAGAGTATTTTGCGGTTGGGGCTGATGGTAATTTGTGAGGATATGTGGATGGGAGTTCACTACTAACCCTAGTCGCGAAAAAACCCGGTGAGCTCCTGAAAACGGCTCAACCAAGTATTTTTCACGGCTATGGCTGATAGGAATAGAAAGAGATCCATCCAAGGATCTGGACCACGCCTCTATCTTGCCACCAAAAAAGTTGAAAGGAGGAAAAACAGGGGTATGGTTCGGATTGCTTGGTATTGTCAAGATTGCTGTAGAGGTGGGAATGGATTCACCACCAGCCCCAGTCGCAACATGACACCCGGTGAAATCCATAAATGTTTCAACCAAGGGTATTTAGCGGTTGGGGCTGATGGGAATTTGAGAGATTACTGTAGAGATGGGGATGGAGTCACCATCAACCCCAGTCGCAAAATGACACCCGGTGAAATCCATAAATGTTTCACCAAGAGTATTTAGCGGTTGGGGCTGATGGGAATTGGAGAGGATATGTGGATGGGAGTTCACTACTAGCCCTAGTCGCGAAAAAAACCCGGTGAGCTCCTTAAAACGGCTCAACCAAGTATTTTTCACGGCTATGGCTGATAGGAATAGAAAGAGATCCAACCAAGGATCCGGACCACGCCTCTATCTTGCCACCAAAAAAGTTGAAAGGAGGAAAAACAGGGGTATGGTTCGGATTGCTTGGTATTGTCAAGATTGCTGTAGAGGTGGGAATGGATTCACCATCAACCCCAGTCGCAAAATGACACCCGGTGAAATCCATAAATGTTTCAACCAAGGGTATTTAGCGGTTGGGGCTGATGGGAATTTGAGAGATTACTGTAGAGATGGGGATGGAGTCACCATCAACCCCAGTCGCAAAATGACACCCGGTGAAATCCATAAATGTTTCACCAAGAGTATTTAGCGGTTGGGGCTGATGGGAATTTGAGAGGATATGTGGATGGGAGTTCACTACTAGCCCTAGTCGCGAAAAAACCCGGTGAGCTCTTGAAAACGGCTCAACCAAGTATTTTTCACGGCTATGGCTGATAGGAATAGAAAGAGATCCAACCAAGGATCCGGACCACGCCTCTATCTTGCCACCAAAAAAGTTGAAAGGAGGAAAAACAGGGGTATGGTTCGGATTGCTTGGTATTGTCAAGATTGCTGTAGAGGTGGGAATGGATTCACCACCAGCCCCAGTCGCAAAATGACACCCGGTGAAATCCATAAATGTTTCAACCAAGGGTATTTAGCGGTTAGGGCTGATGGGAATTTGAGAGATTACTGTAGAGATGGGGATGGAGTCACCATCAACCCCAGTCGCAAAATGACACCCGGTGAAATCCATAAATGTTTCTCCAAGAGTATTTTGCGGTTGGGGCTGATGGTAATTTGTGAGGATATGTGGATGGGAGTTCACTACTAGCCCTAGTCGCGAAAAAACCCGGTGAGCTCCTGAAAACGGCTCAACCAAGTATTTTTCACGGCTATGGCTGATAGGAATAGAAAGAGATCCATCCAAGGATCTGGACCACGCCTCTATCTTGCCACCAAAAAAGTTGAAAGGAGGAAAAACAGGGGTATGGTTCGGATTGCTTGGTATTGTCAAGATTGCTGTAGAGGTGGGAATGGATTCACCACCAGCCCCAGTCGCAACATGACACCCGGTGAAATCCATAAATGTTTCAACCAAGGGTATTTAGCGGTTGGGGCTGATGGGAATTTGAGAGATTACTGTAGAGATGGGGATGGAGTCACCATCAACCCCAGTCGCAAAATGACACCCGGTGAAATCCATAAATGTTTCACCAAGAGTATTTAGCGGTTGGGGCTGATGGGAATTTGAGAGGATATGTGGATGGGAGTTCACTACTAGCCCTAGTCGCGAAAAAACCCGGTGAGCTCTTGAAAACGGCTCAACCAAGTATTTTTCACGGCTATGGCTGATAGGAATAGAAAGAGATCCAACCAAGGATCCGGACCACGCCTCTATCTTGCCACCAAAAAGTTGAAAGGAGGAAAAACAGGGGTATGGTTCGGATTGCTTGGTATTGTCAAGATTGCTGTAGAGGTGGGAATGGATTCACCACCAGCCCCAGTCGCAAAATGACACCCGGTGAAATCCATAAATGTTCCACCAAGAGTATTTAGCGGTTGGGGCTGAAGGGAAGTTGAGAGATTACTGTAGAGATGGGGACGGAGTCACCATCAACCCCAGTCGCAAAATGACACCCGGTGAAATCCATAAATGTTTCAACCAAGGGTATTTAGCGGTTGGGGCTGATGGGAATTTGAGAGATTACTGTAGAGATGGGGATGGAGTCACCATCAACCCCAGTCGTAAAATGACACCCGGTGAAATCCATAAATGTTTCACCAAGAGTATTTAGCGGTTGGGGCTGATGGGAATTTGAGAGGATATGTGGATGGGAGTTCACTACTAGCCCTAGTCGCGAAAAAACCCGGTGAGCTCTTGAAAACGGCTCAACCAAGTATTTTTCACGGCTATGGCTGATAGGAATAGAAAGAGATCCAACCAAGGATCCGGACCACGCCTCTATCTTGCCACCAAAAAGTTGAAAGGAGGAAAAACAGGGGTATGGTTCGGATTGCTTGGTATTGTCAAGATTGCTGTAGAGGTGGGAATGGATTCACCACCAGCCCCAGTCGCAAAATGACACCCGGTGAAATCCATAAATGTTCCACCAAGAGTATTTAGCGGTTGGGGCTGAAGGGAAGTTGAGAGATTACTGTAGAGATGGGGACGGAGTCACCATCAACCCCAGTCGCAAAATGACACCCGGTGAAATCCATAAATGTTTCAACCAAGGGTATTTAGCGGTTGGGGCTGATGGGAATTTGAGAGATTACTGTAGAGATGGGGATGGAGTCACCATCAACCCCAGTCGCAAAATGACACCCGGTGAAATCCATAAATGTTTCACCAAGAGTATTTAGCGGTTGGGGCTGATGGGAATTTGAGAGGATATGTGGATGGGAGTTCACTACTAGCCCTAGTCGCGAAAAAAACCCGGTGAGCTCCTGAAAACGGCTCAACCAAGTATTTTTCACGGCTATGGCTGATAGGAATAGAAAGAGATCCAACCAAGGATCCGGACCACGCCTCTATCTTGCCACCAAAAAGTTGAAAGGAGGAAAAACAGGGGTATGGTTCGGATTACTTGGTGTTGTCAAGATTACTGTAGAGGTTTTTCACGGCATGGCTGATAGGAATTGAAAGTATAATAGTATATTGATAGAAGAAAAAAAAGGATATGAACAGGTTGGAAATAGAACATGATTCGGATAAAGCCGTTTGAATTAAGAAAGCATAGTGGATAATAATAATTAGCGATGAAATAGAGGAGAAATATGAATTAAGTAAAAGAGATGAGAGTAGATAAGAGAAGGAAGTGGATAGTATTGATGATGGTGAATAATGAGAATATTATGAGTAAATGGTTGATTATGTAGGGAGGGAGTGAAGGGGCGGAGTCTAAAGATGGATGGGGGTCATTGAGAGAATAAAGGATATCTTTGCCAGAAGGTGAGATAAGTGATGGTGAGAGGAGAAAAAGTGACAGGAACATGGGAATGAGCAATAATAGACGCGCTATAGACCCATCGATTGATCATATTTGGATGACAAATAAAGTAGATGAAAGATGTGTTATAGATATTAACGAAAAGAGAGACAGACATAAAGTGAATGATTATTGATTGATTGATTGATTATTGATTGATTTCAGTCAACACCATCAACTCCTATCATACCGTATACGAAGTTTGAATACAATCCATATGAACATCCTGAGAGACATGAATACTATTCCAAGGTATGGAATGATCTTACTATGATCTTGTTAGATGAGAATAATAGAAGGATGAAACGATTGTGATTTAATCATCTATAGTGTCAATGTATCGAACAGAATATAGACTTTTGGTGGAATAGCCAACCAATCACAAGAATGTATTATATTTTAACAACGTACGTATGTACGAAATGAGACACATAAATATGACAAGTGAACTGAGTTTGAAATAGATTGTTGTGAGGTGTACTTAAATATTTTAAACAATTCTGATTGAATCAATAATGACGCTTTTCATTAGTCAATCAATAATAGTAATCTCTTTCTCTTAAGCGTGATCTCTGTAATTCAATCAAGCTCTCATCTGATCTGGGAGCCTCGGGAGTTCTCGTATGGAGTACCGATAGGACCATGACCAAAGATCGATGTCATACCATACGGATTACGGTAGCTAACTCATTTGGACCGTAAGTTATTGATTGATTGAATGATTGTTTGATTGATTGATTGATTGATTGTTCGATCGATTGATTTATGTCAGAGTGGCGGATTTGGTTCGTCGTCGTGTAAATCGTTGTTCATTGGAGAAATGTTCAGGGAATGGACGATGTCTATTGAGAAGGCCAGCTGATGTGTACGTTGTCTTTTCTATTTTCTATGAATTTCTTTAAAAAAGAATGTTGCGTTGCATTACATTGATCTGTTTTGAATATGCCTGTCAATTGAATAATTGAAGAGATGATTTCAAACAATGGACAACTGATCTAATAGATTCACACAAATTCATTTGTCTTATCAGTACTTTGTGTGGACGAATAAATCAGGATCAGTGGGATATGCTGGCAACTTCTTCTTTTTCTTCCGTCTCGAGAGTATTTTCCTCCATTCAAGAAAAACAATCAAAGTCAAAATTGGTGATAGAATTGGAGGAAAACCACCAAAACGTTGTTGAAAAGAAAACATTGTCCATTAAGCTTACTCGTTCTTATAGAAATTACATTCAAATCTTTTTTTTAAAATAAATATTTGTTTACAGATGTACATTCCGTATGCCGATGGAAGACTATGATTGTCAGTGTGATAGTGGATATTATGGATCCAATTGTGAACGAAGACACTATATGATAGAAGAGAAAAAGATAATGAAGATGACCACTGCAATTGTTCCATCTCAAACATCACAACCAATCGATGAGGTGAGTGAATATTGATTGATTGTATCCAATGTATGATAGAGATAGTGATCATATGATTAACTGTATTAGAGGAGAGATTGCACACACCAAATAGTTTAAATATTTTTATTCTTGTCTTTGATTAATTATGCTGGATATTATGTAAAGCTGAGCCTCTCGAGATGTTGCCCATCTCTCTTCTTTCTTTTGTTGACTCTCCTATTTGAGCCATAGGTTATCTAAGACGCAACAAAACGTTCTCTCATATGTGAGGTGACCTAGTTAGCTTCCCCTAGTCCCCTTTACTATATCGACAGAGAGAGAGAGAGTACTATCTGTAATGTCTTGTTGAGAGTGTTTGGAGTAAGCTAACTTTTCTTTATGGTTGTTCAGTTAGACAAACTACTCTGGTATTTCAAAACTTAAAGTCTACTTTAAATACGTCACTGACTTGAAGCTTAACGGAATACAATACAGTATATTCACCAAGTATACTTCACACTTTAAGTTTTGAAATACCTTTAGTATCTTTAAGATAATGTGTGGTGAGTGTGTCTCTCTTCTATCATTTCTCTCTCTCAACGATGACCTTATAGGGACGCGCTAACCTGTCAATATATCTCACCTAGCGGTTCATTATAGACTTGTGAATCGATTGATTCGCAAGTATTTAATGAATCCATCGATAATGAACTGATTTCAGTACCGTATCCCAATAGTGACGTCATCGGGATTGGTTCAACCAGCACAAGAACTCATACCTTCTCAATGGACTCGGCCATCAATACCTCCTCCAACCAGTTTGCCCCCATCATTACCGTATCCTCCTCCACTCGAAGCACCAATCAATAATATCTACCCTGATAAGGATGATGTCCCTGGCTTATCGATCTTTGCACGAATTCTCTAGGTTACGATAATAATATGAATCGATTGATTGATGTATCGATTGATTTGTTCCTCATAGGAATGTATAATTTGATTACATTTTGATATATACCATATATTAGATTGCCGTATACTCGTGTCTTATATGTTTTATCCTCTTACTTGTTACAGTGACATATATATTGATCTCATCCATTTCTCACTACAGTATGCATGTTCATGATCGACTACCGTAATCCATTCACTATTGATCTCTTCCCATTTTCTCTTTCCATCAATCAATTAGATCACACTCTTTTTGTTTGTTCATACTGTATATGAGTGTTATACACGATCGATTGAATAGGAAACATGTGTAGGCTTCGTGTCTTTATTGTATCATATGTGTTAATAACAGACCACCTAGCTGGTACAGGTTGGCAAATGATTGACACAAGGAGGTAGTTTACCAACCTGTACCAACTATGTGTCAAGGAGCTGACCCAGCTATGACTAGGGTATCACTCAGAATCAATTTAATCAGACACACTAGCTTTATAATAAATACGGAATTTTACGGTTTGCTATATTTGACTGCAAAGAGTGTTCAAAGATATGGAGCACGGCGATTATGGAGAATATTCAATCAGAAAGATGAGATTAGTGGCACGAACAATAGTTGTTCAGATGAGACAAATAATGAGTAGATTTGATGGTCGCCCTGCAGCTCTGGATTCAGAATTGATAATACAGAAAAGGGAATCGTTGTTCATCTTCATTGTTTGTATTTCTATTGTACACAATGTGTGCCTCATTGGCTTAGTGGCAGAGCGTCTGTCTTGTAAACAGAAGGTCGCTGGTTCGATTCCAGCATGGGGCATTTCCTTTTGAAATTCTCACATTGAGCATTGTTTTGAATGAACTCCAAACAGTCATGTTGAACGTTGATTATATATTTGCTAAGTATCTATTTCAGTATTTTGCTAAATCAAATCGATAAATCAATAATGATGGAAGATATTTGTTTATCGATCAATGTGTTCATAAGTTAATCCTTAATCGAACATCAATCATCTTCCTTCTCATATCTTCATCATTTCTTTTTCTTCTTATTACTAATTTCCGTTTCTTCTTCCTTCAGTGACGTCACTTTCTCAAGTGTATCGTCATCCTCAGACTTTACCTGCAAATTGGAATAATCTCATTTTCCGTTCTGGCCATCCACTCTGACAAGCGAGTGTTCCTATAGTTTCGTACTATTTAAAATATATGCAATGGGGGAAGATTTTAACCAATCCCCGAAATTGTTTCAGGTGTATAAAAAATTAAACTAAACTAAACTAAACTACTATGTGAACGTAAACTAATGTGTAAATCGTTTAAAAAAACTGATGGCCAACCTGGATTTGTCCACCCTCGATCATCTTCTCCTTTTCCATTTCCAATTTCTTCTTCTTCGCTGCCAATTCTTCTGCAGTTGGAGGTTTCACCTGAACTCATTCATCGATTTATCGATTGATGTTTAGAATATACAAAACTGGGGGATTAAAATTTTTATTTATTTATTTGTTTTATTTATTAAAAATAGGTGTCTGCGTCGGAATGCAACAAAAATATTTAAAAAATTGAATGTGGATAAAGAATGCGTGTTCAAATTAGCACGGGGTGTGCTTTTAAGAGATTTTTCATCTGCAAGTCTTATTTGTCTTTTCGTTACCTCCGGATATGGATTATTCTTCTTGGATAAATCTTCAGCGGTCATCCGTGGTGGAGGAGGTGCATCCCCGTTCGAAGGTACTTGAGCCGGCTGAAGTTGTTTGTTTATTATTAGTGTTGTTGTTTATTTATTTTAATCTTTACTCGATTAATCAATAAATCATATTTAAAGAGAATGAGATCATTTTGGCGTAATCTGTCTGCTGTGAGCGGTTGACTTATCCAAGCATACTATTACGAATAAATCGATATACATAATCGAAAATCGATCGATAAATCGAACTCCAGCCCAATTTTTTTTAAAAATTAGTCAAATACGAATATTCAATTATCACAGATTTTTACGGTACAGGAATTTTTAATGATTTAGATTAATCGATAAATCAATAAACGTACGGCCATTATACTCTTTGGAGTAGCAGAAGTCTGGGTCTTGGTGGTGGATTTAGCCGGAGGAGGAGCAATTGGCTTTCCCTTCTTTCCCTTTCCACCACAGCCGAATATGATGGCGACGCCCAGAAGCGAACAATGTGTGATAGCACCCTTAAAACTTAACGATTAGACATGATTAAGGCTAGCTTAGGGTCATTAGGTCAATTAAGGTTGGTTTGAAAGTGACACACGAGGCTAATTTTACTCTTAAAATCTGGCTACACTCTCTCGTTTTTTGTCTAGGAGAGAGTGTGGTCTAGAGAGACAGAGAGAAAATTAGATTAGGGTGTGCCCGGTTAAGGCCGTTACGGTTATGTTTAAGTTATAAGTTGAGGGACTTACAAAAGCTAGAAGCATGTGATCAGACATGACGACTGATCAGAGGGCGGGAAGGAATAGAAAATGAAATGAAGAAAAGAAGTCGTGTGAGAGAAATAAGAAAATAATATTAAATTAGTCAGTGAACCCAATGGAGAAAGAGTGTGTACAAAGAGGAGAGTCGTATCTTATCTTCTTTTCATATCTATTCTACCAAGCTTAATGAACGATGATAAATGCAAAATGGCAATTAAGGTTGGTTAAAATTACAGTAATGGCCAAAAGGTTATTGACTTTTGGTTTTTTCGTCATAACTTTTTTCAAACTCAACCGATCGAGTCCATCTTTTCAGGGATACTTTTGAGAGTGTTTTTAACGTGTCTTACACAAAAATCACCCCGGTTGATCTCTTACGGTGAATTTTATTTCGATTTTATCAAAAGTAAAAAAAAATGAGATTTTCGTTTTATTCGAATTCTTCGACTTTTTTGCACTTATTTTGCTACCAATATGTGTTATATCGATTCAAAAGCATGACACGGATTCTTGGGAGCAAGAATCTACCGATATCCGAGCGAGAATCCATTCGTCGTAGACGTCAGATGGGACTGTCGCAGACACTCTGACACAGCAGTTCCGAGTGTCTGTTTCGACTATCCTGAAGGTTAATAAAACTTCATTTCGTGCTCAAACAATGAAGAAGGTTAATGTACGACCTCGCAAGACGACCACGACATCTGATCATCTGATTACCTGCATCTCGAAGGAGAAACTGAGGCTCACGGCAATGGACCTCAAGCGAGAATTGGCGGAATTTTACCAAATTGGGGTACCTAAAGCTTCTAAACTTGGCTAAAAAGATGTTTGAGGGAATGAAATGGGTCTCTGTGATATTTATGTAGTCCTCCTTTCTCATCATCCCATGCACATAAACCAGGGGGCCAACCCCATCTTCAGAGAATCAACCCCACATCAACGATCATCCTCCATGCTTAACGGTGGTCAGCTGGTACTTCACATCCTATCTAGTGCCAACCGAACATGGGTTATTCCCTCCGTACCAATCATTAAAAACTTGATTTCGCCTGAAAATACGACTTACTTCTAGTGTTAGGAGGTCCCATGAATGTGATATTTTGATAGTGCGATTCTTGCTTTGCGAATCTTTTCGGAGATCAGCTATTTCTAGGCATGCCGACGTCCGAACAGACCCGATGTACGCAGACGAAGTTGTTCATTGACCACGGACACCTTAAACATCATTTCAGCCAAGTTTAGATTCTTTAGCTACCTCAATTTAGTGAAACTCCGCTAGTGCTCGCTTGATGTACATTGTAGTAACCCTCAGTTTCTCTTTCAAGATGCAGGTAATCAGACGATCAGATGTCGTGGTCGTCTTGCGAGGTCGTACGTTAACCTTCTTTCTCGTTTGAGCACGAAATGAAGTTTTATTGACCTTCAGGATAGTCGAAACAGACACTCGGAACTAGAGTTGGCTATTCGGGGGTTGCGGCCCGCAATGGCCTTGACTCTTTATTTCTAATGATTGCGGGCCCGCAATGCGGTGTAAAATCATTGCGGGCCCGCAATGGCATTGCGGGCCCGCAATGATTTCTGTTCTCTCAAGCAAACGAGAGAGCGAAGGAAAGTGAAGAGAACAAAAGAACGACCGATCACAAAAAGTGGCCAGATAGGAATTAAGTAGTCATTGCGGGCCGCAATGCTATTGCGGGCCCGCAATGCGTGTCCGTTATTGCCAACCCTACTCGGAACTGCTGTGTCAGAGTGTCTGCGACAGTCCCATCTGACGTCTACGACGAATGGATTCTCGCTCGGATATCGGTAGATTCTTGCTCCCAAGAATCCGTGTCATGCTTTTGAATCGATATAACACATATTGGTAGCAAAATAAGTGCAAAAAATCGAAGAATTAGAATAAAACGAAAATCTCATTTTTTTGACTTTTGATAAAATCGAAATAAAATTCAGAGATCAACCGCGGTGATTTTTGTGTAAGACACGTAACAACACTCTCAAAAGTACCCCTGAAAAGGTGGACTCGATCGGTTGAGTTTGAAAAAAGTTATGACGAAAAAACCAAAAGTCAATAACCTTTTGGCCAGTACTGTAGGCCTAGCATCACTAGCGTCATACAACTTCACATTACCGTGGGAGCTCACTGGCCCAGCAGTGAACTCCCGCAGGACTTCGTGCTCCTCGAATAACTCGCTTTTAAATTTAGCGCTTTAAAAATAATCAGGCGTTCGAGTGGCTCATTCTTTTCTTAGCATCTCACAGAAAACACCATGTACTTCAATGTCAAACGAAGACATCTTTATAGTGGTTAGTATCCGCGTCTGTCCCATGCGATACCCGGGTTCAATTCCAGGCCAGAGGGAATATTTTTGCTGTATTTTTTGCGAAATTATCGTTTGATTGCAAGTTGAATTACTTGCTTAGAAGATAAAGCTTTAAAGATAATGTATTGTTATTTTTATCTTTAAATTTTTTGAAAACCGTGTCTTGTTTTGAATGAACGTATTGGTAAACGAGTATCTTCCATAACCATTGATTTATTGACTAGATCAAAAATTTTGGTTTCTGATAATTAACTTTTCTGCTTCAACTGTTTCAAATATCTCTATAATTATGTTGAAATTATCAAAAATTGCCTATCTCAAATATTTGAATGCGAACAATAAGATGGTGATCCGATTTTTGCAAGAGTCATGTTTCAGCAACGCAAACTAAACTATAAATGTGATTATTGTATCACCATTCCTCACTTAACAAGATTGAAAGCACACTTTTAACAATAGTAGACCCTTGCTGATCTTCATCACCAACCATAGCTCAGTTGGTAGAGCGGAGGACTGTAGATCCTTAGGTCACTGGTTCGAATCCGGTTGGTTGGAGTTGCCTTTTGCTCTTGCTGTTTTCTGTTTTTATTTGTATTTTGTAAACAATGGCTTCGTTGAATTTTCTTTTTTTACGAATTTTTTTCTTACTTTGCTAAATGAACCAATTCTAATTCAGAAAACAAACGCTTTATCTCAAAATCTAAAATATCAAATGAATAACCGTACACACGGCGGTTCATTGGAGGGCAACCCCTACATTTAACTTTGGCTTGAATCCTCCCGCACTATGAAAAATCAGCAAAGTTGATTTGCACCGGGCGGTATTCGAACCCACGAGGTTCGGATCGCCACACAAAAGCTTTAGCCACTAAGCCATCTCAGCATGTGACGCAACTCGTAAAACTCGATGATAGCTCTAGTATGAAACGTTCGTATGGCGAGCGGCGCTCATTCATATCGTATCTAACTTTCGCGCCGGGAGGATCCCTCAGTTTGCGATACTCAGTGTGAGATTGCGGGAGCTCCTTAGTTACTATCATTGAGCCGCCGTGGTACAGTATAGCATCAGTCTTGGAACTCGTGTTGAACTCGTATGTAGCGTTATTTATTGATTAACGTTTAATCTGTAATCTTTTTATACGCGTCTCTCCTTTACTTCCATTTAGAACAGTACCGGTCAAAAGTTTATCCACTTTTGGTTTTTCGTTATAACTTTTTTCAAACTCAAACGACCCTGTATAGATTTCCAGGCATTATTTTGTGTATTTTTACACAAAAAGTTACCGCTGTTGAACTGTACGCTCCCTAAACGCGCCCCCCCCCCCCCCGCGGGCCGCGGGGGGCCGCATCATGCCGCATCGATGAATAATTTTTTCAAACATTTCATTGCTTGTGATCGTTGCATCATCAGATAATATTAATATCACCGCAGAAACGAAAATTGTTGGTTGAGTGTGGATAGCGTCACACAGCCAGCCGTGCCCTCGAAACGCGGCATGATGAGACTCCCCGCGGCCCGCTGCGTGCCGCATCATGCCGCATCGATGAATAAATTTTTTATTCAAACATTTCATTGGTTGCGATCGTTGCATCATTATGTCCGCACCCTTATTTCATGATGCAACGATCACAAACAACGAATTGTTTAAAAAAATTTATTCATCGATGCGGCATGATGCGGCACGCAGCGGGCCGCGGGGGGGCCGCAACCTGCCGCGTTAAGGGCTCTGGTGTTGAAATCCTTGCATGATCACGAATACAAGTATAATCATGCATGATTCGACATTCCATGCATGATCATGCATGGAATATCCATCGTTCGTGATCATGCATGGA
Organism: Parapristionchus giblindavisi; assembly: GCA_943737045.1. NCBI lineage: Eukaryota > Metazoa > Nematoda > Chromadorea > Rhabditida > Diplogasteridae > Parapristionchus > Parapristionchus giblindavisi. The sequence continues at coordinate 38,096 of CALSFV010000034.1, forward strand.
TCTTCCGTGATCATGCACGAATTTTCTGTGATCATGCATGGAATGACAGAATCCATGCATGATCACGGATAATCGATTCGAGTATTTTCCATGCATGATCATGCCACTAATTGCACGAATTTTACTTGGATCATGCAAGGATTCAAACACCTGAGGGAGCGCGAACGTGCGACGCTGTCCACACTCAACAAAAATTTTCGTTTCTGCGGTGATATTAATATTATATGATGATACAACGATCACAACCAATGAAATGTTTGAAAAAAATTATTCATCGATGCGGCATGATGCGCCCCCCCCCCCCGCGGGCCGCGGGGGGGGGGCCGCGTTTAGGGAGCGCGAACGTGCGGGAGTGTATGTGCTTATTGTTATAACAAGAAAAAACGTAGGCTGCACCTATTTCCCGGAAAAGTTAGACTTGCCGGGAACTACAGACTATAATTTTAAGTTCCTGTTTCATTGGTTTGTTAATGATTTAATACGAATACGAATTAGTCCAACAATGAAAATGATTCGAAAATATAGAAGATATTTGTTGTTTCACATTAGTCGAATTTTTAACGTTGTGGATGTGTATTTTTGTGAGATATGCTATAATTTAAGTTTATCATCCCATTAGTTGATGTAAAAACAACGATCTCTGTTTTCCATAATAAGATAGGTTCTAATCTTGCAACGTACAGAGAATCAATTAAGCAGAAACGTCAATAGTTTATATTTCTCACGTAATTGAAAGGACATCAGATATTTTTGAAAGCTGAAATGAGAATATTTGTATAGCCTACGTCTTGCATTTCCTTGCTATTGTACCTTTCATAATTCGTATTAAACTGTACTTTACATTCACGTTCATCAAGTACCATAAATACATCATCTTATTTATCAACATATGTAGAATAATATCAGTCACGTTCAGATTCAGTGTATCATTATAGGAATGTTTCAAGAGTTGATTAAATCACGAGTGAATTTAATGATGTTCATAGTTACAATGGTAATATGATTAGAGTTTACAATACAAAGAACATCTTGATCAATAGAGAGATTGTACTGTTCTAGTTACTGAGCCATTCATTGATTGTTTATTCGAACAACCAATAACCATCCAACGAATCTACAAGATTAATTTATTAATTGATGATAGAAATACTAACACTTAACATTAAGAAATAGAAGTTGTGCATAAGCCTAACGTGAAATTAACGCCTTTTTCGGAAAACCTGTTATTGTGAAGACTTTAGAGTCTTCAAATTAACTTTTTTCATGTGTACCTTTGGAAATGCAACGATGAGACACCACGGAGTAACTACATTGTTGATACCATTGATAAATCTGTAATCAATATCCATTCTTGGCAGTACTATTATAGGATAAAATAGGTTAGATACCTGAATATAGAAGAGAATTGAATGGAATCGAGGAGAGGTTCTCCAATAATGAATAGATATCCAAAGACTACAATGAAGAAGAAGACGATTATCCATGCACCTCAATTAGATTTATTATTTTGGTTATCTAGACTTATTTGTTGTGACTAAAATTCATTTATATGAATTTTTAGCGGAATATTGTTCAAAATTATTTATCTAAAAAATACTTTGAATATCGTACAAGCGGAGATGACTCCAGCAGCCAGAGTAGTTTTTAGTACTCCTTTAGAAATTCTCTTTGCTATTTCCTCTGAACCTCCATTGTCCACTCTCGATCTCTGAATATTTTGCCATTCATTTTAACCTTAAAGAATAAAATAATTCGAAACTAACCTGAAATGTTTGAATCTTGACAACCATAATGATATACATGACGATCGAGACCAATTCGCAAACCAAACCGATAGCAGAACTGCCCATCTTAAGGGACATCTTTCACACTATTCATTTTATCTCCATAATTTTATTGATTTCTCGTCTGAATACTGGTTTAATTTGCGAGAGGCCACGAAACATTGTCATTGTCAGGCTCAGTGAACAGAAAAGTTGTATCAAATGAAGAAATCGATGACAAGGCCCGGCTTACAGAGTATATCATGTAATAGTTTCCATAGAATGCGTATTCGACAGATGGTACACCGAAGATGTTTGGGACTACCTACAAATATTATCAATAGTTTAGATAACAATCAGGAAATATATGAAAAAAGTAAGACGAGATAGATAATATTCTTATAGAATTGCATACAATGTGATATGTCGTGTTGGGCAGAACGAGAGGGATCGATATTAGGGCTATTATTATCCATAGTATTATACATATATTACGGGCTCGATTATCACTCCAAATCTGGAATATTGATTGATTATATGTAATATATTGACCGGATAAGTCTGACTATGGCATGCTTTGTAGGCTTTGCTATTGCTGTTAGTCTTGAAGCAGCCAAAACCAGACGTAGAAAGGATCCTTGAACATTTATCGACGTCGCCTGCAAATATTGATTGATCTTGTTAGAATACAGTACTCACTTTAATCATTTCCACGTGAGATACGAAAGGTCCGATTGCCTGAGTGAAATTGATTATTTTGGTCATAGAAAGGTTTATTAATTACATCGTAAAAGTCGAAGAATATTCCATGCGAACCTGGTTCTTGTATAAAACAAAATTCAACAGAGAAAATGATATTCGCGATTGCTAAAATATATTTTTTTAGTTCATAGGAATCAAAATGCATTTCTTACTGTTGTGTATCATAAGAGTATGAAAAGATGTTTCAAGATTTGATTTTGATTTAGGATTTAGAAGAAGATGGAGAAGTCTGAAACTATTATTCATAATTTGAAAGATTACAAATTTACTTTTTGTTCATTGACATCTTTCGATGTATGATAAATAAATAAATATAAATAAATAAAACATACCGTATGTGCAATGGAAGCGTGAAATACATGATAATGTCAGTGATGATGACAAGAGTAATGGGTATTACCATAGACATTGAGAAGAGATATAATAGACTCTGATATAGAGGAATCAAATGAAATGTCACGTCGAAAGAGTACAAATGTCGATACAATTTGATGAGTTGTAACAAGAAAAGTGTGGAGATAGAGAAATGTTTTGATGTGAGCTTCTGGTCTCGTGTTTCTATGTACAAATTTCACCATTTCATTATACAACTTCCCCACCTTTGCTTCAACTTTTGATGACGCAGAGAAAAAATAACCAGATTGACTACAATTCTAATAGGCAAACTTTCAGAGATATAAACCAGGAAGAGATGTTAAGATGAAATGTGAAGAAGAATACTTTTGACTTCATGTATTATGAGAAAAGATGGAAAAAACGAACGCTGTCATGCTTTTATGTTGTTTATTTAATACATCAGAGTACAAAAGTATTGTAAAATCTAGATGTACTTCAATGAATTTATTTAGCTATTTATTTTTTAGATTTATTTATTATAACATGATCGATATCTCTGGAAAGTTAATTTGAATGCATATCACAATGACCTTTGTCTTCTAACCTAATTCAAAATCAGAATAAATTACATTCTATTTACATGCCAATTCATTTTTTATGCAAACTTCATTAAAAAAAATTATAATTTCATTGCAATCCGTATAAAAGAGGGTGATGATAGAGTGATCATCACAGTCAATCATGGCTCAATCCGTCGCTCCTGGAGATATCATCACTGCTCCTGCTGCCAAGATCGTCTTCAATGCTCCTTATGATGACAAGCACACCTACCACATCAAGGTTAGTCTCTATCGTTTAAGGTCTTTAGATCGTAAGCCTTTCTTGTTTGACCTTACTGTCTCAATTTCAGGTAACCAACAACTCTGCTCGTCGTATCGGATGGGCTTTCAAGACCACCAACATGAAGAGACTCGGTGTTGACCCCGGATCAGGAGTTCTCGACCCCAAGGAGAACGCCCTCATCGCCGTCTCTTGCGATGCATTCGCTTTCGGACAGGAGGTACAGTACTTTTGAGATTACTGTACGTATACTACAGCTACTGTAACTTTATTGGATAACCACATCTCATTGACAGATATTGTAGATAACTAATGTCTCTTTTTTATTCAGGACACCAACAACGACCGTATCACCATCGAGTGGACCAACACCCCCGATGGAGCCGCCAAGCAGTTCCGTCGTGAATGGTTCCAGGGTGACGGTATGGTCCGCAGAAAGAACCTCCCCATCGAGTACAACCCCTAAATCATGCTAATTCCGAATAAAGATTTATTCTATTCCATTTTCATAATTTCTACATAATAATACATATTATATATTTTTTATATCTTCAATAGAACATATCGGTTATAATTAATGAACCGACAATTGGTAGACAAGTGAGATAAAGTGAATGAAAGATTTGAATATTAAAAAATATTATAATATAATTTTATGCGATGCAAATTCAACTCGAGCACCTTGATCAAGTACATAATTGTTTGAGAAGAACTGTTTGCCACTAAATGACTGAGGTCCCCTACAAGGGATACTTCTATCGTGAATAATTCTTCGTTCATCTTCTGATCAGTCATTGAAAACGAGACAAAGTCTCACTTTATCCTTTTCGAATAGTGAATCATGGATCTCTCCAAATCTTCGTGATAACGATAAACGTCCTCTCAATTGCCACCGATGGAAGGTCAGTTCAATTCGATCACACAATAAGAAGATTAGAGCAGGAACTGTTGATCTTTGTGAATTTCGTATGACGGAGAAGGATGAAGACGAGACAGTATATAAGCTGAATAGATGCGGTCTCACGAGATAACTCACGAGATACTTTTCGCTCATTGGAGAACCCTAATGGCGACCCAGCTGTATCTAAAGCTGAATAAAGTTGTTCTAATGTAATGTAATGTAAATGAATCATGAAGCAAAATTCAGAAAAATATATAAGCCACGAAGCCCTCGCTCTATACTTCATCAGTAATTGCCTGATGGAAGGCATAAAACTCCAAACTTGCATATAGTTTTATTGGATATCCTTTCACGTTTCGATATATCTGTTGGATTTTATAAATCCATTGTTAATGACATCAGGCGTCAATACATCCGCGTCCACATTAGAGATCCGCATTCGTGCAATAGCACGACCGGTCGACCAATGTTCGACGTTAAAATGATGAAAAGTCATTCTGCGCGATTTTTACTCTTAATTTCGTGCGCATCAATCTATGCGCAAAGTCGCGCATTTGGGCATCATTTTCAAGCCATTTTCAGGCTTTATATCGGTTGTTTTTAACCGCTAATTCAATGGAAATAAATAAGAATGAGTCGACTGCGCGACTTTGCAAGAATAATTTTTTAATTATCATATGAATACCGTGCGCGCGATTTCTCATTCATTAATTAGTGAGAAATCATTTCTGAGCGACTGCACGTTTGCGGATCTCTAGTCCACATCATCGATCGCGCTAGTGTACGGATGGCCGAGTGGTCCGAGGCGTTGCGCCCGCGCGTTACTACGCAAGTTCAGTCCCTCTCTCTCTCTCTGGATTTTGTGGTACTCGTTGTGGGTGTGGGCCCCACCGGTCAAAAGTGCCAACGTTTTGTTATATTTATTAACAAAATATTTTTGATTAATTTTATAATAATATTAAAATAGTTTATTGTGAGAAAGTTGTCAAACAATTGAAAGATTTGATGTGGGACATACAACACCGGAATGAAACCCTAAATGAATAGAATTGATCTGACTGATAATGAATTAATGATTAGAATGATAAGAATTGATCGCTTTTTAGCCTTTGAGGCAGATTGAAACTCAATGATATATACGGATTAGAATGGATTGATCTTTGATCTTTGATCTCTATTACAACAAATTGTTTGCTTTGGGAGCACAAAAGACGATGGCAACAATAATATTTAGTGTTAGTGTGACAATATGAGGAGTGAAGGGTGATCCTAACCGGAAAGAACATGGTTACGGTATTCTAATCGATTTATTGTGAAAGTGGGCGGGGCGTTTTATAATCCGAGAATGGCTTCTATAGTGAATGCAGATGAGGATGTAGTTGGAGGAGTTGGAGTGGCTTCGATTGATTCAGTGACGTCATTTGATTTGAATGAAAAGTCTAATGGAGATGTAGATCCATTTAAGAGTTGAGGAAGAATTAGCATATTGTAGGTAGCGAGAAGATCCTGCAACGAAAACATTCATTTGCTGATTACGGTAGATTATCGATTGATTGAGATATAACCATAAATCGATTGAAATAATGATTACCGTACCTGTAGAGTGTTGGGTGGTAGTTGATTGGCGCAGGAAGATGACGAAGAACCGAGAGTAGGAGAAGGTGATGATGGAGATGATGAATTAGTGGATACGGTAGGTAGAAGAGATGATGATGATGGAAATGATTGAAGAAGTGATGGAAATAGTAGAGAAAATGGAGATAAACCATCTGGAATATGTCATTTGATCACTGTAGAAAACGGGTACTGTAATATAAACAGAGATGATTAATGTATATAGAGGCTCTAGGCATTGGTTACGGTATAAACTTATGGGATACTGCATTGACTACGGAAGAGAATGGGTTACTGTACCTGAACCAGGCATAATAGATGGTGGAGGAAGAGTTGACAGCAGACCTTCATTGTTTGATGAATTATGAAGACGAAGTGATGAACGAGAATGGATTGGATCAGTCTCATTCACCTGATAATGATCAAAGTTTAAAGATCAAAGATCAATAATATGTGTTGGATGGCAGGATCGGATCCATTCCATCTCATTAGTCTAATCACATTGAATGGAAGGACACGAAGTCTCGTATTCCACTCTCTTTTTCTATGTAAACTCCATACCATTACTCTTCTTTTTCTAGTCCGTTTCTTTCGTTTCGTTTACGCACCCAACCCAAACAGTATGGATATGTTGTGGGTATTAGAACAGATATTCGAAAGATTAACGATCAAAGATCAAAGATCAAACCTTGAATCGCTTTCTCCTCCTCAGACAAGATCCATTCTCGAACATACTTAGAGCATTTGGATGTACGGCCCAATAGGAACCCTTGAAAGATCAAAGATCAAAAACCAAAGACCAATATAATTATGAAAGGATTTGAAAAGATGAAAATAAATAAAGTACCTTTCCAGGTCGATCAGCTCTTCGAGGAATTTTGATGAAACAGTCATTAAATGATAGATTATGCCTCAATGAATTCTGCCATCGTTGTGTGTTGTTACGGTAGAAGGGAAACTGTAAAAGATCAAAGATCAAAGATGAAAGGAGCCGTTTATGAACTCGTTTAGTAACTGGAAAATGATCACTTTCATCGAAAGGTAGTTCACATAATGGTATGGTTGACAGACTTTCAATGGATTACGGTACTTTTCGTTGTAAGAACCGTCATTCATAATCATTGTTTTCACTTGAATATACGTTAGGGGAAGAAAGCAGCTTGACTAAATCATTAGACCAACTTCTCTTTACTTATCTCTACCTCTACCTACCTCTCTCCATCTCTCCCTCTAACTCTCCGTCACCCTCTACCTCTACCTCTCCTTCTCGCATCTACCTCCCCTTCCTACCTTTATCCCTAAGGACATGATGTTTTCTTTTGCATAATACCGCTCCTCTCTATCTCATTAAATGGAATCAAACGGTCTTCTTCTTCCTCCTTTCGGTCTATCTCTTCCTCTTGCTCAATCTCTCCCTCTCCCTCTCCCTCTCTCTCAATCTCTCTCCCTCTCCCTTTCTTCTTAATCAAAGACATCATTCTAACTAATCTTTCTCTATTCCAAACCAATCAAATGAATGTACAGAAATGAGTGATGGACATACAAAAAGAGACAAAACAAGAAGAGAAGATATAATCAAGAAATCAATAATATTCCTGTATAATAATATGGATAAATATTAGTGATTTATTGAAATGAATCAGCACACAGTTATATCTACAGAGCAAGGAAGGGAACATCATAAGTATTGTTTCATTGATGCATCAGCCAAAAGAAGAACATCACTCATATTCAAATGTTCAAAATAATAACAATAATTCTTTATTATTTAGGTAATGAACATTGGATATAAGGAAGACGTTGAAGAAAATGATTGAAAGTAATACTAGTCTAGACGTTCATTTATTATTCTCTTCAATATAAATTCCCTTCAACCTCTTTAATTCTCCATTTTCGTTCACTTTGTCAAAGTGTCAATTGTACACTCAAGGACAGTTGGAAGTAAGAGAAAAGAGAATGAATGATCATTTAGTTTTCTCTCCCTCTCCCTCTCCTTCTCCTTCTCCCTCTCCCTCTCCCTCTCCACCCACCCTACAGTATCCGTCTGTACATATTGAGAGATGAGAAAATGGCACAAAAGGTTGGCGGAAATCGAAACTGTAAATGTTGTCGGCACAAAATCAATGTGGAAAGAGAAGAAAATGAATGAAACGATGGAATTAAATTAATAATATAAATGGATGTACAATAATAAGTATACATTTACTTTAAAAGTAAATTTTAAAAATAAATAAGTTAGCTAATAATGTACCCTATGGTATTTCGGCCGCTACGTCTAATGTTTGATATGAAATCTAAAGAATTGGAAAGAAGAGGTAGAAGAGAATAATCAATGAACAATGATTTTTTCCATAACTTTGTCAAATAAGACAGACGAGGTAAGCGAACGCAACTAAACTAAACCAGCCGATAAAGTTGCTCAAAGTGGAATGAAATGGAGGAGTGCAAGCTGACTGCGATAAAAAAATCAATAATGCCTGCACTATTTCATTTGACGAAAAAGCTTGAAAATATAAATAAAGATAAATACCAACCCTATCCATGATATACTTGTAGATCTCAGTGAGAGGAAGCATCTTCTCTTCTGAATCTTGAAGGGCCATATAAGTGAGCCAAATGTATGAATAGGGAGGCTTCTGAAAGGGGATGATGGGTGTACGACTTCGGTGAATTCGAATATTCTACAGATATTACTGTATTTTGTTGACATAACTATGATATAACTGGATAAATTTAACTTGGTTGTTAATAGGTCATAACTATGATCATGACTCCTGCTCATTATACATATTTGATTTAAATAAATAAATAAGCTCCATTCTAGGTTCTAGGTTTCAGGTTGATGTTAACTTCATGGTTGAATTATAAAATATGGAAATATTAAGTTTATTGAATTATATACGCTATTTGTAAAGTGAATTAGCTAGAAAGACGGACAATAAAAATAATAATAAAAGGAATAATACAAACCGGATCGCCGTAGGAGTCCTTTCCAGGTCTTGGCATTGTTCAGACTGAAATGGAAATAATAGAGAATATGGATAGACGAGAGACAGATGAGAGATAAGGGAAATGGAGAGAGTACAGACAATATTATATTTGATTAGAAACTTTGAATAAACAATCCAATATTTTGAAAATATTACGATTTATAGACAAAATAACGGAAATTAGATCAATTTAGACAAATGCAAGTGCAAAACTTAGACAATGGGACAAAGCCTGAGGCTATACCATAATGTTTATTTACATTTATTATAATTCAAGACCGAAATAGGCTGGCTTTGTAGATATAAATGATGTAAAAGTGCATATAGTACATATGGAAAGTGGTAAAGGATGAAATGAAATGAAGTTAAATGATGATCACAGCGGGAGATCTGATTGAGAGAGAGTCTATCTAACGGTATCAAAATGGACTTCCCCCTTTGACTCCTCCCTCTATTACCAATACCTCCCCCTCCTTCCTTTTTCAGAGATACTGAACCCTTTTTGCTTCTCTCTCTATATCATTCATACTATTCTTTCCCCATAGGCGAAATAAGGGGCGGAGTCTAGACGATCTCTCAAACGAATCGAGTGAAGATGAGAGAGTGAGGAAGGATGAGATAGTATAGAGAAGTGAGAGAGTGGAGAAGAAAGAGATAGAGATTACTGTAGAATCAATGGTAGTTATCACATTGAAGAATGAAAGAACAAGTATTGTGCCATCTTTCATCACTTTTTCTTTTAGTATTACAATGTATCGCTTACTTTCTTTGGACTCCTTTAACTAGAAGAATATTCTAATTTTCTTGTTGTGAAACATATATTTAATCTATATTTGTCTATGGATTGTCTCGTCTTGACTTATCAGATTTCCTTATTAATCATTTTGATTAAACAGTGCAACCGCCAGACAAGGGGAATTGTCCCATGCAAATTTGTCACTTGTCATTTATTTCATTCACATCTTCTGTTTCATTGGTCATCTATGCAAAGATTTCATTTATTGAAATCAAGAGCATATCAAAACTTTCAAAAACAAAGTATTGTCTTGTGCAGTGATCAAAAGTTACGAAAAATAAATTAAAAGATGAAAGTGAGTGTTTAGAACAGGAGAGTTTTCTCTGTTTTTCATTGCATTTCGTGACTTTTTCAACTTAGAAAATAGAAGAAATAATGTGAGAAATTAAGAAATTGTTAACAATGATTATGATTCCTCTAATGATCTGTTCTGAAATTGCGAAAAAATATGAATAAAGTGGTCAACTTCCACTTTGATGATTGATGATATAGCAGGATTACCTTGAAATACCACCCATAATGATATTCGGGTGAGATGAAAGTACTCATACTTGTTATCCCCCCTTCTTCAATGTTGCCATTCCACTATAACATTTCAATCTATTCCCTCCCTTTCATCTCTTTCTAAGTCCTTCCCCCTCCTTCTTATTCTGTCTAATCTATCCTGTGAAGCGTAAGTGATGATGGGTGGTCATACATAGATAGGCAGAGAAGGAGAGGCAGAGGGAGAGAGGGAGAGGGAGAGGGAGAAAGAAGTGTTTCACACCAGTCATTCAGGCGACTATCGAGGTCCTTTTTTGTGTTCCTCTTCTTCTTCCCTCATTCCACTTCACTTGATTAGTATACTTCTCCATTACAACTATGACTATCATCCATATCATTTATTATTCATTACCATACCATAGATATACACATTTTTAAATAGAAATATCCATCTTTTTGTGAGGTACTTTGGTCCTCCTGACGTCATGGTTAGGAAAGATCAAAGATAAAGAAGAGATTTTATAAATTAGTTTGTTTAATCTAATGACGAGACTGATATGTCATTGATCTCTTCTCAATTTAGACAGTTCTTCCATAGTGAACAGTCGTTATGCTATCCTTTGAAGCGATAAAATATACTTGTGTCTGTGGTACGCCATCTACGTCATAGTCACCTTTCTGTTTAGTACTTACTTCATTGACGTCCAGTATCTAGATATCCCAGTCCACATCATAGTTATCAAAGATCAAAGATCACTATAAAATGTATATTTGTCAGTTATGATCTAAACCCAAGTCTAATTCCAATAAACCCAGTTCCATTGATGCGGATTTTTCTAAAAGTAGTAGACATTCCTTGATCGTTGAGATATTCGTTGAAGTGAGAGTATTGTGTGTATGTCTATTGAGTCCTCCTACAGTCTACAGTATTCTCTTCTCCCTTTAACCATTTCATTATTCTTCTTCTTCTTCTGTATTACACACTCACAAATATTAGGGCTGTCTCTCATAAACAATAGAAGACGATAGAGTTAGTTAACGCACTACCCCCTCTCACTCTCCTTCTCCTCCTCCCTCCCTCTCCCTCAATGAGAAATTGTTAAGGCTTAGTGGAGAGAGGGAGCGTATGTAATTTGCCGTACAACGGTTGTAAAAGACGTCTAATTATGTAGAGAGAGAAGAGGTCCAAGTAATAATATTTGTGCTGGACAAAATAGTTTTTTTCGGGCCTTTCGTCATGCATCATCGCCTTTTTTGATGATTATAGACTATCTAGGACAGAAACTTTACAGATTTCAATCGAGTTGGAAAAGATCAAAGATCAATTGAAGTGAACTCCTTCTAAGGTCAATTATGGTGCAGACTTGTTGCCATATGGGCAAGTATATTGTCTACGAATGAGTAGATGAGTGAAGGAGAGGGAGAGAGAGGGAGAGAGGGAGAGGGAGAGGAGGGGAGAGAAAGGGAGAGGGAGAGGGAGGGGAGTCTATTATCCAACATTGACATCTTCCTCATCTTCTTGACATACGAATAGAATGACTTTTATTGCACCACCGTATACTTCTAATATTGCATTAGTTAGTCCATGAGAAGGGACTCATTCTACACGAACCATCAACGAATAATCAACGAATAATCAACTAATAATACTATTAATAATATAATATACTATTACAAATATATACTATTATACAAATAGTATTACTAAAACTATTTCAAAAAGATATGAAATAATACAAAGTATAATGATTTTCAACGGTTTCCTCACGTTCACCTTGATAAAATCACTATTACTAAATACTACATTTATAAAATTCATCGCAAATTAAATTATCGATTTCTTCTCAATGAAGCGAGAGCTGATCTTCTTCCCGTTCCAGCGTTCAGAGGATCAGGATTGTCCTTTGTGAAATGCGCCATACCACTGAAAATATTGATTTAGAAAATAAAAATCGATAATTAGGATGAAAAAAGTTAGCGTACGCTCTGAGATTGGGGAATCCGACATTGACTTGATCATAGGTTCCCTCCAATCCAATGAAGGGAACTTCGAATGTTGAAGCATGAGACAATTTACCTGATATTCAGTATTATATTATATTGATATATAAGTATCCTCGAATTCAATATGCAATTCAAAGTTTTTGAAAATATGTGATAGAATTGAAACATAACTGAAAAGCTACTCGTATTCAGAGAATGCATTTGTTATGTATGTATGTAAGTGCAGTCAGACATGGATTATGGATTGATCTTTGATCTTTGATACCTTCGGGCCAATTAACCAATGATGTCTTAGTTCCTCTCCAGAATGATACTCCATGATCTCTTGGTCGATCAAACGTTGTATGAGTTGCTGTGAATGAATCGATAATCAATGGCAAATAGTGATCTACTCTACTCACCAAGTGGATCGTATCCGTAGAATACACCACGCACAATGGGAGGAGGAGCCATGGGACCATATAGACTTCGACTGGCTGGTGTGAAATCAACCAAAGGTTTCCATATCAAATGACACTTTTGTTGCCATCTGAAAGTGATTGGAATGAGTTTCAGACTTTGTATTATTAACTCATTTTTAAACATAGATGATTTTTCCATCTCGTGAATTTCATATACAGTACCGCACGTTCGCGCTCCCTAAACGCGCCCCCCCCCCCGCGGCCCGCGGGGGGCCGCATCATGCCGCATCGATGAATAACTTTTTTCAAACATTTCATTGCTTGTGATCGTTGCATCGTCAGATAATATTAATACCCACCGCAGAAACGAAAATTTTTGGTTGAGTGTGGACAGCGTCACACAGCCAGCCGTGCCCCCGAAACGAGGTATGATGCCCCCCCCCCCCCCCCGCGGCCCGCTGCGTGCCGCATCATCCCGCATCGATGAATAAATTTTTTATTCAAACATTTCATTGGTTGCGATCGTTGCATCATCATGTCCGCACCCTTATTTGATGATGCAACGATCACAAACAACGAATTGTTTAAAAAAATTATTCATCGATGCGGGATGATGCGGCACGCAGCGGGCCCAGGGGGGCCGCAACATGCCGCGTTAAGGGAGCGCGAACGTGCGACGCTGTCCATACTCAACCAAAAATTTTCGTTTCTGCGGTGATATTAATATTATCTGATGATACAACGATCACAACCAATGCGCGGTTGGGGGGCCGCGCCCGCGAGGGGCCGCATCATGCCGCATTGGTGAATAATTTTTTTTCAAACATCTCATTGGTTGTGATCGTTGTATCATCAGATAATATTGATATCACCGCAGAAACGAAAATTTTTGGTTGAGTATGGACAGCGTCGCACGAAAAAAAATTCCTTTCATGTGCATAACCGTGCGCACAGAGAAAAAAGTGTACTGCACAGCTCAGAAGCGAAGTGTTATCTTTAGTAGAAAAAGTAATAAATATAACACTTCACAGGTATTATGTGCTGCGGAGTACACTTTTTTCTGTATATAGTAGTTACCGTTGACAATTGGGAACATTAGGTGCTCTGACGAATCCCGGATCACATTGCCAATCCATTATCCATTGAAGATGAATACACTCACATGCATTCACACATGTTGGATCTGTTTCCTGAACAATCAATCAATAAATGGGCGGAGTTTAGATGGGTAGATCATCACAAACCTTACATCGTCGATAGCATTGTTCAAGTGCTCTGACTCCTCTCTTGGGTATTCCCGCCTGTCTCCACATTATTATTTGTCGACGAATCTAATTAGAATTGAGATGATTACAAAGAAGGAAATGAGAAGATGATACAACAACACATCAATCTGTACACAACCCTCATTCAATTCTTACTAACAATAAATATAAGCGTTTCATTTAGGTTTAGACTCTCCACTCCAACTATACTCTCTCATTTTACTCGGAGCGATAGGCAAGAATCACCAAAGTTTCAGGAATCGGTTTAAAGACACACCCCGAGCTAATTCTATAGTCTCCGATCTGACAACGCTTTCTTCGCTTTCTTTGTGTGCGAGGGAGCGTTGCCAGAGCGGAGAGTAAATATAGCTTGGGTCGTACCTAAACATTGCTTTATAAGTACTCGGAAGTTGACAGTATATGATAAATAAACATACATGATTAACAGAAGGAAGGACTCGATCTGAACAATATGCTTCATATCTCTCACAGATTATACGAACTTCCTCATTGTATTTGGCTATGTTCGATGTGCGACAGTAGTAACTGAGAAAGATCAAAGATCAGAGATCAAATATCACAGACTAGACAGTCAAAAGATCAAAGATCAAAGTGAGAGACTATAGATCAAAGATCAAATAAGCTTACTGAAAATGAGGCAAGAACTGTTTGCATTGTTCTCCTAAAGTGGTCGGAGGCTTCTCGGCCTTGGCCAATTCTTCAAGAGGAATTGTGAAAACATCCAATCCATGAATCAATTCATCTTCAAATCAAAGTTCAAAGATCAAAGACCAAAGATCGCAAACTCACATGGAATCTCCTCTTGGTTATCGCTTTCGGCTTGTTCCTTCTCCACTTTAGGTTGTGATTCCTTTTCTTTATCAGCTGTCGATGACGTTACCGATCCAATCAATAATAGAAGAATCAATCGATAAACGCTCATTCCTATTGTCCTTTATGGACAATGTGAAAGAGAAGGAAGCTAATCTTGATTACGAGAAAAGAAAGAGATATAGAGACATTATCAAGTTTATAGATGATCTATCCTAATGTTGATTTAACCATGTTCATTATTGATTTATTGATTGATTATTTGTGCTATTCACACATTTGAATAGGTAATTCGTTCCAGAATTGAAGACACCTTATTCTATTGATTTGTTTACGATTAGTAAATCTACTGTTCGTGTCTATTCACGTGGAGAATAAGGAGAGGGAGAAGGAAGAAGGAGAGGGAGAGGTAGAGCCAGAGGTAGAGGGAGAGGGAGAGAGAGAGAGAGGGAGAGAGAGAGTGAGAGGGAGAGGGAGAGGGAGAGGTAGAAAAGTTAACGGATGAGACTTCCCGCAGTGAGATCTGTCAGTATACACACGATATTTATTGACGTAAGGAGAGAGAGGAAAAAGGAGTGAAATATGTTTTGACTGTACCCAGTGGGAGATTGATATTCTACCTATGTATACTCTCTCTATTCATTGACTTATCTAGGTTGAATTGAAGAAATGAATGAATAAAGAGGGGATTAGATGGACTTGAACATCTATTGAATATATATTATGTAAATATCGATTGATCGTTACACAATAAAGTATAAAGAATAAAGATAGAATTGCATACATTATTTGTTGATTAGAAATATCAAATAAATATTATGATTAAATTATTTATTATATGAACCATGATTAACATTGCGTTATCCTCATGATTGAATCATACCGTAGTATAATCACCATCCTACCGTACTCTCGAATTGTCCTTCCGTTCCCACGATGGTCATTAACCAATCAATCATTCCTCTACTCTCTCATATCTTCGCTGACCGTCTCATCGTCTCTTCATTCTCCATACTCTCTCATCTATATTACAGTATCCATGGACCATTGAAGTGATTAGAGGACACATTTAGTATAGAAACGATCTAGTCCTCTCATCTACCCTATCATCATCTTCTTCTTTATAATCGAAACCGACACATGATACATGCAAGTACTGAGAATGTTCACAATTGGTCTTTGATCTTTATCCGAAAGAACAATTCCTTCTCAATGAGGAAGACTAAGAGGAGACGGAAAAGATCATACGGATATGGACTGAGAATGAGAATTTACAGATTGGGTGGTCTATCTCTACCTCTCCTTCCTCCCTCTCCCTCTCCCTCCCCTTCATCCCTATCTCTCTCCCTCTCCCTCTCCCTCTTCAATTCGTTTTTCATGTCCTTGTCATAATGAAAAGTGTGAGCACATAAATTAGTCAGTCACTGCATTTCTCACTAATGAATAAAAGAACCACAAAAAGAGGAGATGATGAGTGAGAGTGAAGGATGATGAGAGAGTGCAGACAGATAGAGAAAGAGTGAGAGAGTATGGGATAATGAGAGAGTGGAGAGATCTATCCAAGTATAGTTCCGTACGTTAGTAAGTCGTTTGAAGTAATGAGAGATGAATGAATGAATGGATGATTAGTGGGTGGGAATAGGGGGAATACTGTGGAGACGAGAATTGGTACGAATATGAAAGGTGGACGAAGGAAATTATTAGTTGTAATAAATTATAGAAGATTTATCGATTGATTGATAGCACCGAAAATATAACGAAAACGAAATAAAGCGCGAAATAATGATCTTCAGGATTGGATAGATGTCTAATAGTGAGTAGTTGTATTACGGTATAATATGAAACTCAAATCTACAATGTGAAGAGTTGTCAAATCCTATAGCGTACAATCGTCACAGCCCCATGAAGCCATGATATAGATAGTACATTCAGAGAAGATTGATATGTACTCGAAATCATCGTTATTATTCCAGTTACACTGTTTCATGTTACGCAGATCGTATAACAACTAATCTGTCCTTCATCTTTAATTGGAACTCTTTCTAGTACAGTAATCACTATTATTGAAAAGTATGTGAAATGATAATTCTTATGTCAGAGTCTCTACTTGATAATGGAAGTTAGTGATAATTGATAAAAAAAGAGTAATCAACATATATTCTACTCTTTATCAAAATGTAATGAATGGACAAATCAATAAATCGCTGTCAATATTGTTGCATCAAATGAACAGGTCGAGGTAACAATGATCAATTAGTGGAAGAGATGAGAGATCATATGAATAATAACGATGAAGGGTTACAACAACATAAGAAGTACACAATCAACACGATAGTTTAATATTAGACAACAAGGAATATAAGAAGTATAAAAGAAGAATCAATCAATCAATAGTTCTCAATCGATAATCAATCATTCAATCAATAGTCTATCACTTTTTTTTAGATATACAGACTGGCAGCAAAGACGATATCTCTCTTGATCTTGGCACGAGCCAACTCGAATTTAGCCTGAATAATGATATATGTAGAGACTATGTCCTATAAAATATGCAATTGAAATTGTTCAAATGAAATGACCGAAATTAATCAAGATGCTGGTTCACAAAAGTGCACATCCTAATGATATACAACGTATAGTCATCAATCAATACACAAGAAGAATGGATACACATGATAGAAAGAGTAGCAACCGCTCACCTCTAGATCAGTATTCTGAACTGCTTTAGCTGCACCCACCATCTCACGTAACAATTCCTCCAATCGACGGAAACAACGAATAATTGATCCTGAACGAAATTCAATGATAATTAGTCAGATACGAAGGTTTAACATAGCATTTAGATCACATGTACTCAGAGACTAATCAATAAATCAATAATTGAAGGTGATAATCAATAAATTTACCCTCAAAGATATCAGTGTGCTTGAGAATCTCAGCAAAGGACATTCCATTGACCCAATTCTTCACCACATCCATCATGGCTGGTTTGAAACTCTCTACGTATCTTAAATATTGATGTCAATCAATCAATATTAATATTAATCAATATATTTTACTAAATCAATCAATATTATTAAAGAACAAAGCAAAACAAATATGTGTACTTACTCGTCCTCGATAACCTCCAATTTGCACTCGGTTGATATCTTAGCGATTCGTCTGGCATAATTCTGTAATAAGATGAATTTTCTTACAGTACCCTTGTCATGGACAATATGAATATGGTTCGTGTTTCACCTGGATCTGCCTGAGACATCCTGCCAATTCTTCCGCCATCTTCGCCGGCGATGCATTCTCTTGGAAGACGAAACATGAGAGAAGGGCAGCTACCTGCAATGATGACGCTGGTATCAGTAGTTCATATGATATACATTTATTACTATATTCACTATTGAAATAATCATTCAATCATGTCTTGTTGCCCTCGATGTGTCATAAAGGGATGATATTTGTTCGAAAACGACCAACTAAACATAATGTGCATACCGAAGGGACATCGAGATCCTGGAAGACATTACCGAAGATCATCTCCGTCAAGAGAAGTTCATCGGCTGCGGAGATCTCACACGCCACACGACCCTGAATATCATTCTATTGATCTACCCAATCGATAATTCAAAAGAAAACATCTATCGATCGGATATGCATTGGCATGCACACAGAAAAATCTCTTCAAAATTAATTGGGCAATAATTCCCCAAAACTCTCTCGTGACAGAATTATTCCCTCACAGAGGACAATTTCAGTTATATTTTTCTGCGCAAAGGCCAAGCTGATAACAAAAGATCAATCGATATTATTCATTCGATAAAATAAAATGATAGCACACCTTTGTCTGTATAGCATCACCATCATTAGCATATCCCAATCTTCTCAATACTCTCTTTCTATTACTCAATTCTCCCAAATGAAGTACACTCTTCACTCTCTTCAATTCATCCTTCAGTCCTCGCAATTCACGGATCTTTTCTTCCTGGAAGTAATTTTGAATTATTGATTGGTTGCACAATATGACCAAGTACTAGTCCTCTCTTATTGATATCGATTAATTACCCTGAATATCGATTGATAACCCTGAATATCGATTGATTACCTTGAGTCGGAACAACTTGGCAATCTTATCAAAGTCACTTCTCTTCTTCAATGGATGTTCATTGTATCTCTTCTGAATATCCTCCAACTTCTCGATATTTGCCTCAAATTAATCCATAAATAATATTAATAATAATCAATTATCAATCAATATATTTTAAATAATAATAATGCATACCTTGAATCCGGGATCGGTAATCTTCTGATCCTTGATGGGATCGAGAAGGGGAGGAATCGATTTGAATCGAATCATCACTTCCTACAATCAATCAATATATCAATCTCTCAAGGTATACTTTATCTCAATCAATCACTCATTAAATTGTCTCCTGATTCTGCTTGTTTTTGTATCTCCCCAATCTCACTCGTTCATTATATCAACAGATGAATTGGGTGATTCAATTATTTCGTAAGATTCAAATTCTGACGTCGCCTAGAGGGGAAATAAACTCTCAGATGATGAAGAATAAAACTAATGGAAAAGAAGATTCCCCCCGTTTTGACTCTCAGCGTGCGCATGAATTTGATAAGTTGCATTGTGTATTGTAATAAATGAGAGTATACTGTATATTCTCTGAATCAATCAATCAATACTTACATTCATCATTCTCGATACTTGATCACGTGCCTCTCTCGTTGTGAGATCCTTTGGTAGTTTGAGACGAACTGCGGAGAGATCGTCGATACAATCAGTTGACATTGACACCACTTCCCATACTGATGGCTGAAATCGATCAATCAATCAATAAACCGATAATACAAACGATACCTGTCCAGGTAGAGGAGGACGAAGTGCACCAGTATTGGAAACGTCTCCAGCGGTAGCTGGATCAATAGCGATCAAGATCTACAAGATCAATCAATCAATCAATAATATCAAGATCAATCAATCAATAATAATATCAATCAATAGTATGAAGAAGCGAAACATACATCCAAAACGTAGACCATTTCGTGAGCATCTTCCGGATTTACCTTCAATCAATCAATAATTAATCAATAATTGTCCAAAATAATTTTTAAATTAAATTTTAATAGAAAAAATGTAGGATACCTTACGACGGAAATTGACTAGCACTCCCCAGCCAAAATCTCGAGATCCCGTCTTGATCTACAAATAATTATCGATTATCCGTAAAGATTACTGTATATAGCTATACCTTGAACAATCTTCCAGTGTGGAAGAATGGAATAACATTCTTCAGATTTGTAATCGCCTTCTTGTTGGTAATCTAAACTTTCAACATAATTATTGGTGGAACGATGATATCATTAATCAATAATTGCCCAAAACTACCGTACCTTGAGTATCTCCATCTGTCTCTCCATATCAAAGAATCCAGCCAATTCAGTCTCATTATCAATTTTCATTTGATCGATCGCCGTCTCAGTCTCGCGAATCTCTACAAGAATATTGATTGATAAAGGGAAGTGTACAATTTAATCGATAACTGGCTCCGCCCCTTTCAATCTATCCAATTTCACAGTAAGTCTATGTAGGAAAGAAGACAAGTTGTCACTGCATGAAACAATAAACTCGTACTTTCTTTGATTCCAGGGATGGCAGCATAGTTCTGGAATTGATGGAAACTCCTCTCCAACATGAACTCAGGTGAGATATCCTCAACTCTCATCAGATTCAATACCATATTGTATGTGAGACGGAATTGAGAGTTTAGAGGATCCGTTGCTCCCTATAATCAGTAAAAGTGTTAATCGATCAATATTCAATCAATAAATCAAACAATAAAAGAGCGAAGCGTTCACCTTGATAATTTGTCGAGCATCATCAGATGAGAGTTGTTGATCTACCATGAGAATGACCAGACCACGATCGTCTTTACCACGACTGAAACATATCAATCGATAAATGATAGAATCAATCGATATTCAATGCGAATACTATACAGACTGTTTCAAGAAAGTATTAATCAATTTATTCGGTAACATTTAGAAATGACAAATACTTTTATAGAATCTTTTTATTGATTT
Source organism: Parapristionchus giblindavisi (assembly GCA_943737045.1). Lineage (NCBI taxonomy): Eukaryota > Metazoa > Nematoda > Chromadorea > Rhabditida > Diplogasteridae > Parapristionchus > Parapristionchus giblindavisi. The sequence goes on from CALSFV010000034.1 coordinate 59,169, forward strand.
TCGACTTCACCTCTCTATGTTTAAGATAAATAAATAATATATAATATAATCATTAAATATTTCCATACCGTCCAGCTCTTCCAGCCATCTGAATGTACTCTCCCGATGTGATCCATCTAAATATATCGATCGATTAGCCATTACCGTATCCGATAGATACCATACCTATTATCCTTTCCATCAAACTTCCTTGCCGATGTGAACAGTACAGTTCTCGCAGGCATGTTCAATCCCATCGCGAATGTCTCCGTGGCGAACAAAGTCTAGAACAAAGTCATTTTATCCAATCAATAAATCAAATAATCAATCAATATTATTGACTACAGTACCTTAATGAGTCCTTCTCCGAACAGAATCTCAACAGTTTCCTTCAGAATTGGAAGAAGTCCCGAATGATGGATACCAATACCACGTTGGAGTAGAGGAAGAACCTATAATGAGATAGATTAATGTATGATCAACCGATCAATATTCTATAATCAATCAATAATATAGAGAATCAATCAATAAATCAATATATTCTAACATGTCCAATCTGAGGCAGCTTCTTGTCCTCATCAGAGAGTAGATCAATGGCGTTGTTGAAGATCTCACGGACCAGATTCTTTTCTTCATCTGAAGTATACACAATTGAACATCGCTTGGCTGTTTTATGTTTCACAAATAATATGAAAATCATCGGAGACGATGAACCATCAATAGAGTTGTGGAACGTTCCCCCAATATATAAATCACAAAAACCCACCATCAACAGATATAAGATAATAGTTTTTTTTTATTATTATTCCACCCCGTTGAGTCATAGCAAATTATGTATCCAACCATTTTCTTGCACGTGTCCTACTATGTAATCTTCATAACGTACAAGCATAATAAATATAATTATAAATCATTAGCATACCAGTATTAAAGTCCATATCCTTCAGTGCAAGTGCGTAAGCTTCGCATTCCTTTCGAGAGAATGAGAAGGTGATACAGGGAATCATATCACGCTCCTTCACTGTACGAATGATCTTCATCACATTCGATTCATCTATAATATAAAGAAGTCATTATCGCAATCATCTTCCTATGATATATTATTCGAGTACATAAAAGAGTTGAAACAAGAAAGACCCTGCTACTGTTTGCCCTTCTATTTAGCCCATTTGCATCAACTTTCTATACTTTAAATCGATCAATATATATACTATTAGGTTGAGTCATAAGTCTTGTCGCATTTTTGGCACTTTAAACAAATTTAAATAACTTTATCTCGGCAAAAGCAAATCAATCAAACTAAGCGCCGTCTGCGTCGACACACTTCCTCCAAAGTTCGTGTAGCTTGTGGATACTGTACTCCTAGAAGGACGGCTGCTAGGAGGCAAAGTAGTTGGTCAGCCAGATTTCGACATCCAGCATATAACATACTATAATATACTATTCATCCGTTGACCGGTCGTCTTTTTTTCGCTCTCGTCTCATATCAATTTCAACGGCCGTTCCCATCACACGCTGCGGCTGAGGTCGTCCCGAGTGACTATAAAACCCTCCTTATCAGGTGCGCCCTCATTGGGAACTATACTATATCAATCAATATTCGACCCGGTATTATGGCCCGTTCATCTCCCCCTCGTTCTGCTGTCTCATCTACTCGTCCTCCCAAGTTCGCAACTCAGGAGAGTGTGGATAAGATCGAGAAGATTCTGGCTGAAGTATTAATTGCACTCAAGACTCGTGTCTGTAGTTGTTCATCATCGCAATCATCCAATCCACGTGACACTTCTCCTCATCCCATTATCAATATAGAATCTGCATATTCCATGTTAAATCAATTAGTCGTCGATGCAAATCGGTATCCAGACAAGAAACTACGTGCTGTGATTGTTGGATGTTCTGAAGACAAGGATGTTGATGATAATGGAAGACAGGCCAAAGATCAAGATCTAGTTTCTAAGCTTATCGATTCAACCAAATCTCAAGATTTAATTGATTCTTTCAAGAAACAAGAGATCCAGTTCACTCGATACCCTGCTGATAGGACTCCACACAGACGGCCTATCAAGATATCATTCAAGAGTGACACACAAAGAGATCTATTTCTATCTGCTATTCGCCGTAATGGTCGCCCTGCCCCTCTAGCTATGTTTCCTGGAAGCTATATCAGACGTGACCTGAACCCTACTGAGCTTAGCTTGGAGAGAAAGGCTAAGGAGGATGTTCGCCGTATGAATCTTCAAGCTGGATGCCTTATGTATGGAGTTCGTGACATCTCCGTACATCGCTTCAAAGAACCTCACCGCCCTCTGCCAGACAACTACCGTATCCCTAATCCTACAGTACCACCCGGACACCATCAAATATCTGATCTGAACAATACTGGTCCTCATGTTTTCTCAGGTCCTCCGGCTGCAGCTGATACATCGATTCTCGGACAACGATCGCCTACCGTATCTGATGCTTCGTCCACCGCTACCGTAACCCCGGTCCCAGCAGCGAAGAGATCTCAACGCTTAAACAAGCCCAGATAGGAGGCAGGCAGCAGGTTGAATAATGTTTCCAAATGTCCATTATATTCTCCTTCTTATTCTCCTTCTATTGATTCACCCTTTTCCATATTCTATGCCAACGTAAGATCGATTAGATGTAAAATTAGTAAATTGTCTTTCCTATTAGATAGCAATGATCACCGAGCAATAGCGCTAAATGAAACATGGTTGGACCAAAATGATGCTGATTCTATGCTGGTTGGTAGAAATCCTCAATATCTTTGTTTTAGACAAGACCGTCCTCTCTCTGCCAATTCTGGTAGGGGAGGCGGTGTAGCATTCATAGTACATTCTATTTTGAATCCTATCCTTGTTTCATCTTTCTATTGTCAATCTATTGAATCTCTTATTGTAGATACTCATGTCACCCCCTCTCCCTCTTTTCCCTTTTCAACAGTTCGCATTTGTACTGCATATCGTTCACCTAATGCACCCCCATCTTCTCTTTCATCCTTATTATCTTTTATTCACCCATACATAGACAAAACGTTCCCTTTTCTTATCGTAGGTGATTTTAATTATCCTTTTATCGACTGGAATACCTTATCATCACCCATACCCAATGATCTACTATCCTTTTCTTGTGATAATTATCTCCGTCAATATGTAAATTTCCCGACTAGAGTTAATAACATCCTTGACCTTGTCTTTTGTAGTTCTGATATTATTCATTCTATTGTCCCTTCCACCCCTTTTAGTGATCATTACAGTTTAGTCATTCAACTCTCTGCACCCTCCCCTCCTGATCGTAAACATGTCCCCTCTAGATTATATCACTTAGCTGATTGGAACATAATCAATCATATTATATATTCTCATGATTGGACACTTTCATTGTCTCTTTTAAATGCTGAACAATCGTATAACTATTTTTCTGATTTTATGAATTACGTTTTAGATATGTATGTCCCTCGTTCAAAATCCCCCAATTTATCCTATTATCCTCGTAATCTTAAAATTTTGTATGGTAAATCCAAACGTATAGCGTCCATAGCCCCAAATAGTTTGCTTTGTAAGACCCTAACTGATAGATTCAATAGAGCCCTTCATAAATTTGAATCTATCGTAGAGACTAAGGCTGTCCATTCGTCTAATTGTAAAGTATATTATAATCTTTGTAAGAGTAGATTATCACCTCCTAAGTCCTCCACTCCTGGTATCATCGATACCAATGGATCTATGCTAATATCTAATAGAGATAAGTGTAATGCATTTTCTGTCTTTTTCTCATCTGTTTCCACTCCCCCACAACATTCACCTCTTCCTCCACCTATTCGACCCGCATCTCAGATGATCTTTGATCTCTCTTATATTTCTTTCACTGATATTTCTCTGGCGATTCGCCAACTTGTCCCTAAATCTAATTTATCTCCTGATGGTATCTCTAACATTGTATTCACCAAATGTCGATCTGCCCTTCTCACACCCCTTTCCATTATATTTAACAAGATACTTTTGACAACACAAATACCTGAGATCTGGAAGAAAGCTCTTGTAAAACCCATTCCCAAGACCTCCAGTAATAATATTACCCAATTTCGTCCTATTTCTCTAATCCCGACTGTTTCAAAAATTTTTGAAAAGATATTAATTTCTTACATAACAGATTTTCTCAATGATCATAATCTCTCTGACCCCTTTCAATCTGGTTTTCGTAAATATAGATCCACTGCCACTCAATTAGCTGAAACTCATTCATATTATCTCTCTCTAATCTCTGCCCATAAATCGTTTGATACTGTTTATTTTGATTTTCGTAAGGCCTTCGACTCTATCGATCATAGACTTTTGCTTCACAAATTATCTTGTCTAGGATTTTCTAACCACATTATTTCCCTTCTTCAGTCTTATTTATATAATCGTTCTCAATATGTTGTTATCGACAATAATCTATCCCCTCCCTCTGCTGTCACTTCTGGTGTCCCTCAGGGAAGTTGTATTGGCCCTCTTCTATTCATCCTTTATATTAATGATATTTCCTCATCTTTCCCTTCTACTGTTAGATATGGCATTTATGCTGATGATCTTAAGATTTTTGCTGAAGTACCTAAGTATGCTAATGACCTGCAGCTTGCGATTGACTCGGTATCTGAATGGTCTCGGCAATGGAATATGTCTTTAAATGAGGCTAAATGCTCGGTGATGAACTTTGGCCCGCTCAAACAACGTACTCAATATATTCTTAATGATAGTGTTCTCAATGCTGTTTCCTCTGTTAAAGATCTAGGAGTTTTATTCTCGCCCACCCTCAACTTTAATGATCATATCAAGAAGTTAGTTACTAAATCCAGATCAAAGATCAATATTCTGTTCAAATCTTTTCGTTCTAGCGACCCTCTTGTTTATGTACGAGCCTATACATCCTTTATCCGTCCTATTATAGAAAATTCCTCAATTGTTTGGAATCCCTCTAGTGTTTACTTATGTAATGATATTGAGTCCCTTCAACGTGATTTCACTAGACGTTTGTTCTATCGTTGTAATATCCCTTATGTAGATTATATTTCCCGGCTGAAATCCTTTAACCTCACCACTCTTGAGAAACGACGTTCTATTGCTGATTTGTTTTTTATATACAATTCTTTAAATAGGAATTATGAATTTGATGATTCTTTTATGTATTCTAAAATACCTCTCTATCGTAGTCATCGCTTTTCACATCACCCATTCCGTATAACCATACCATATAATATCCCCAGTACCAAGACAACCTGTGCAAGTAGAGTAATTCATATCTGGAATAGTCTTCCCACTGATATCGTTACATCTTCTCCTATTCGTTTTAAATCTTTCCTTAATTCTGTTGAGATTGATCCCCTCTTGCCCCCCACACTTCTACGTCATTTATAATTATCCACCCCATACATCATTTCCCCATTTCCCACCCCATTTCCCTGCTGCCTTCAACCGATTCGCTGATAACGCGACGGACCTCCATCAACCTATATTTATTACATATCTGTTCTATTATTCATTTGTTATGATGGAAATAAAGAAAGAAAAGAAAGAAAAGAAAAGAAAGCTGATTATTTAAGTGTACTCCCCCGAGAGTGCACTACATGTCGAAAAACAAGTGGTAATCGCTAGGAGCCAAGTCGGGCTAATAGTACGGCTGGGGGACGACGTGCCAGCCAAGGTCCAACATGGCCTTTTTTATCCTCCTTGCCTCATGGGGTCGGGCGTTGTCGTGCTGGAAGTGAATCCGGTCGAGCAGCCAGGGAACGGAGGGGACCCTAGACCTCAGGATCTGTAGTTGGCGAGAGTATACCGCGACCATTATAGCCGACCCCTGAGGGAGCAGCTCCCAATGCAGCAAACCGCCTCTGCCCCACCATTCAGACAGCATGATCTTTTTCTGGTGAAGTTCGTATTTTGCGATGAAATTGGGCTGCTCATCTCGATCGATCCACTAAGCCCAGAGGACTACGTTGTCTTAAGGGATCCACTTTTCATCTCCAGTCATGATCCCGTCGATCCAAGCCGTTGTACGAGCGTACGAAATTAGATTCAGACACTGGTCCGCACGGTTGTCCACCAACTGTCCGACAGTTGGTGGGGTAACCATCGACCCAAATTCTGGACCTTGCCAAGATCCTGTAGGCAACCAACGATGATGGGTTGGCTTACCCCAAGACTCGTCGCCATATCACGGGTGGTAGCATAGGGGTCCGCTTGGACGTGATGCTCCAGCACGTCCAAGTCCAGCTCGGGGGCCGTCCGGATCTTTGACGTCGTACTCCCTTCTTCGAAGCGTTTGAACCAATGTTGCATAGTGTGCGTACTAGGGGCCTTAGTGTTGTATGGTACCGCCATACGGATGTGGGCATCGGGATGTCTGAGCTAGAATAGGAAGAAAACAACGTGACGTGTCACATGTGCACAAAACTGGGAACGAATTGAAGAGGCGTTTCAGCTACTAGACTTGAGGTAGGCACAATTCACTAGTACGCTCAAAGAGTAGTAGTAGTGACTTAATTAGTGCCAGAACGGACAGGGTAATTGATAACGTACGAATGAGCAGTGATGGCACAAATATACCCCTCTAAAATGCGACAAGACTTATGACTCAACCTAATAGATGAATAATAATAATAATAATAATAATAATAATAATAATATATTTATAAAGAAGTGTATGATATGACTTACTAGCTCCCTTGTTTCCTCCTCTTCTTCCTCTTTGTAATCCTCCTTTGGCTGCATCTCCAACCATACTCAATCCACTCATTGCATCAGCAAATTTATCCTCACGGAAGATACCCTTCTCGTTCACTACCTACAATATTAATTCATAGAAAATCAACATTAAGGAATATTCATTTGTGCATTCTTTGATTACCAAAAAGACCGAGAGGTCATAAATAGTTGACCAAGTTTTGAGCCAAGAAACCACCAGGAAACTTCATATATTCATCAAGGCGTATCAAAGAAACGACTAGACAATGCGGAATCAATCAATATCATCATTTAGTACCTCATAAAGACCCGATCCTCCGGCGGGATAGATGAAGTGTTGTAGGGGAGTGGGACGATAGTCTGTGTAGATGACATGACACGGTTGAGAGTGCAGATGACACACCCATTCTGAGATGGAGGAAGATTACGGTAATAGTAGTACTACGGTAGATGGATACGGTAATACAAATCAAGCAATATATAGGTTCAATGTCTAGAACCTAATGACCGAAACAGTGGATCTCAATCGACTATTTCCAATTATGTTATACTTATAAAAAACTTTTAAAGTTCATTCACATTTTAATAATAATAATAATATGTCGTATATCGATTACATACCTGCGAATTGCTTAGCATTCGGAATAGTAGCAGAAAGGAATACATGATGAACACTCGAAGGAAGAAGAATGATCGTCTCCTCCCATACTACTCCTCTTTCTTTATCTCTCATATAATGAATCTCATCGAATACTACCCATCCCACTTCACGCATCATCTGAATGAATAGATATCGACTGATTCAATCATTTATTGACTTCTTTTCAAATATCCAATCCACTGTCACAATCTCACTGTCAACAATATGGTTGTATTCATATTGTCGCCCTATAACCAAGGACTTCCTAGTGGACCTTCGTATGTGACTACACTCGCTCCTTAATATCACTTCCTACTCTAATACAACTATCATATACTACTAGTTCATATTCATGATATTAGATTTTAATTAAAATTGTCAATTAAATAACCGCAAAAGGAACACCACAAACATTGGCCAAAGCCAGAATAAATACAAAGTTTGAAACCATAAATCGCCGGGTTTGCATTACTATCAACAGAAATGGCGTATATACCTGTGATCCTCTATAGAGCATTGATCGTAGAATTTCCGTTGTCATTACAAGACACGATGCATCTGCATTGATAGTCACGTCACCAGTCATCAATCCAACGTCTCCGAATTCTTCCTGAATTCAATTCAATAATCAATAATTGAATCACTTCACTTTTTGAATTTCAGTTCTCTTCTATAGTTTTTGCATGAACATTGGCAACAACAACGATTACGATGATTGATTGATTAAGACGAATCAATCAATAATTTACGCGTGTAAACTACAGTATACCTCCAACTCTCGATACTTCTGATTAGAAAGTGCCTTAATGGGAGAAGTGTAGATGACTCTCTGCTTATCCCGAAGAGCCTGAGCGATGGCATACCTACAAGTGGACAGAGATAAAATATTAACCAGATTAATGTCTAATATAATAATTGGAAATCAATTAGAAATCGATGTGAGCTGAAGACATCTAAATCCACCAGCCAACATAAAACCACCGGGTGCAATATATATATAGAAGGATACAATTCTAATGGATCGATTATACGTCTTAACTCTAGATCGTTTAACAATTTAATTAAATCAAGTATATTTAGTTCTTCTTCTCAACTTAATTTTTCCGATGTTCACTGCTATTCCTTTGTTACCCCGTAGTGGTATAGTAAATTATGTATTCAACCATTTCCTTGCACTTTTCCTAATGTTTATGTTCATTGCCTAATCGCATAATAAAATATTATTATTAATCGCTACATGGCAAGGCCCAGTGAATTTATGTTTCAATGACAAAGTAAACATGAGGGCCAACGTACAATGATTGATTTGACTAAGGATAAAATTATCTGACTAAAATAATACTTACAGTGCAACGACTGTCTTTCCAGCCGAAGTGTGAGCAGAGACCAGAACTGATTGATTGTTCTCGATACACTGCAAATTGTCAAAATAAAACAAAATAAACGTTTAAAATAAATAAATATTATTAATTAAAAGCGTACAAGAATAGCCTCTTTCTGGAATGCATCCAATTGGAATGGATATTGTTTGGCTGGAGTTGTCGACAATTGATTCAATGGAGTGAACTCTACTCCTGGTGGCAATGCTACCTGCAAGATAACATGACAATATTATAAAGATATCAAAGACTAAAGATCAATATCGGAGATCAAAGATCAAATGAGTACCTCGTGAGTGCAGTTCTCGCCCGTTTGAATCTCATGTACGGTAATTCGATTGTGTGCACTACACTCGTCGTCTTCTTCCTCATCTTCGACATCTTCCACTCCTTCTTCTAGTCTTAATTGAAAGAATAGATCAAAGATCAAACTACAGTATGCAAAGATCAAAGATCAATGCTCACTTTGGTCTCTTCGCTGGTGTTTCTTCTCCTCTCATCATACTCTCGAGTAGATCATTCGTCACTGCACGTATATTACTCAGTTTGGATGATTCCAACTGGAAAAAATAATGCCATAAAAGTATGACAGCTTAATTATCTAGCATACGCTGTTTCAAGCCTTCAAATTCGCAAACATCTCAATAAAGGATTTTTTTTTCTGTATGACACCAGATAAAAAATTAAATTGACTAATTTGAAGGTGTTATTCGAAAATGTTTAAAACGCTAAAAATAGATAGTTTTCCATCTGAGATTTCCATTCAGTGGTTATTCGCATAGTCAAATAGTGTCATATGATATGAAACAATTATGTGTACATATTATCTAACCTGTTGCATTGGATCAGCAGCCGAATCTCCTCCTGCATTCACATCAGTATCCCCATCAAATGCATCAAAGAAATCGTCGTCCATTCTATAATCACTCTACCGTAACCATCTTGACACCATCGATGACACCATAAAAGATATTCAATACCGTCTGCTAACGGACATTCAACATAACATTCTTCATGCAAATAGATATATAATCTTTATTCACAATCTTTTCTAATACAACCTTTAGCAGCTAGAAGGGACGGAGTGTTGGTATACGGTATCTATCAACTATTGTATACGAGGTACCAATCGATAATATTAGCCATGCCGCCCCGAGGAATTGTGGAACATTCCAGAGAAGAAGAAGAAGATAATGAAAGCATACATACATAGAAAAATGAAGGGTATTACAAAACAGAGAAAACACAATCACAACCAGTTCTACAATATAAATGAACTACCGTAATCTAAACGAGAAGCAATGGATCAATCAATATTAGCTACCGCATACATAGTTGTAGAGTTCTTGCCGTAATCAATCAATAATAATTTCTCTCTATCTTTCTCTATCTACGATCTCGACCAAAAGTATCTGGATTTATTCAAAACGGCATAACTTTCTTTTTCCTTATATAATCCAGAAATCTGGAGGCTATTGCTTGAGAAGAAGAAAGTTATGCATTTTCTGGAAAAAAATCAGGATACTTGTGGAAGATACTGTATCTATATAATTTGACATATTGAGCAATTATCGATCAACAAATATGTATATCAATCAACATTCGTCTCATGGCTCAGAGATTGATAGTATAGGGCAAAGTATGGCAATGAATGGAAGACTAGGATTATAAAGTAAAGGGTGACTAAACTAATCGATAATCAATGAATTGATAGATCAATATATCTAGAGTGCCTTGAGTACTTCATCAAGAAGAGAACTGGCACCGATACGGAAGAGTTCAGGATTGAGCCATTCCTTGCCCAGAACCTGAATATAAAGAAATGAAGAATTAATTGAAATAATTAAAAAGGTACAAATATAGGGTTGTATGCAAAGCTAAATAATGTTATACAAAGTAAAGTAGTAATAATTATATCAATAGTTGTTATTAGTATCGTCCAGTTAGAGAACGAGGAGATTACAGAAATCATACATGGGCGGGCATTGCCGCTGGAAATTAAAATCGGGTGGATCGGGTGCCAAAATCGGGTAGGTTTGACACAAAAATTTCATTTTCGAGTGAATTTTGTCCAAATCGTTTTCTATTTTTCAGTGAATTTTGCTTAAATCGGGTGAGTTTGGTGCCGAAATCGGGTGGGTATTGCCGCTAGCGACAATGCCGCCCACGTATGACAGAAATAGTGAGATAAGTATAACCAAGTTAAAATCTATTAAAATATAAACAAAATAGATTGATTGCTTGAGTGATACACAGTCCCGGTGAATAGAAATTTCAACCACCGTTTAATATCACACGTTTACAAAACGCTCTGATAGACTTAACAAAGTATAGATACCTTCTCAATGAGAGCAATATAGGTGAGAGCCTCAATGGGGGTGCGAATGCCTCCAGCGGGCTTGAATCCAACCTGCAATGCAAAATTACGCAATAAACAACGCTAACACGTTTAAAAAAAATTATTACAGTAAATTCCGAAATCTGCATAAAATACATCGAGTCCATTGAAATTGTAAGCATAACCATTATACGAAAGAATGATAAGTAAGTATACCTTCTTGCCAGTGAGCTCGTGCCATCTATGAATAGCCTTGAGCATAACGAAAGCCACCTGAACATTATCAATAATAGATTGAATGAAACAATAAACTCTGACTTCAGGTGTAGCATTGATTGATTCCTTTCCAGTGGAAGTCTTGATGAAGTCAGATCCAGCCAGGATGGATGCCCATGATGCTTTGTATACATTGGATAGAGACTTGAGCTCTCCCGTTGCGAGAATGGTCTTCAGATGAGCACGTCCACATGCAGACTTCATCGAACGAACCTCATTGTGCACGGCTAAATATTGATTGATTATTGATTAATACAAACAAGATTGTTTCCATCGCTTTGCTCATCGATGTGACATTATATAGAAACAAAGGGATCAAACGTTAATGGTAATTTTACATTTTCACCAGACAACGGGCAAAAGAGCGGTGGAAATACATTTTATATCTCATTTGCATACTTTGAAATAATATAATTCACATTTGATACAAGGTTGAACATGTAGTCAAGATTAATACATTGATATATAACATAAAGATACTGACTAGCCCAATCATCATCAAGTGCAGCAGCTCTATTGATGACGATGTCGATCTCCGTCGCTCCATCAGCCACAGCCAATTCGACCTCGAGCAGTCTCGACTCCAATCGATACTGACCAGAGGGGAATCCAGCAGCAACTACAAGAAAAAAAGTGAGGTAATGAATTATTCTGAATCTGTTTTATATGAATCTACATCGTCTATATGAAGATTGATCAGTTCTATCGATATAAGGAAAACTTTTAAATCCAAGAATGAATCAAAAATGATGATTACCAGAAGCAATATTCAGCTTAGCTCCCTTCTTCTGCACATGTTGTTTAACATCAGCGACACGGGCAGGATACACACAGACTGCAGCGCAGTGTACCGATGGATCCTGAATAATAATTGTGTAAGATTTAATTTAAACCGTGACTAGTAGTCACTGACTGCTACTAAAATCAGACTAAAATCTTGTTACCTTGGAATAGGGAGCGAGAGCCTTATCAACAAGAGCAGTCACTCTGCTCTTAGTATCATCTCCAGCAAGAGTTGTCAAATCGATATAGCCGATGACCTTGAGGAGCTCATCCTTCTTGAATCAAACGTTATTAGAACATAAAGTTTAAACTGTCACAATAAATAACAATGAAAAAAAGAAACGAACGTTGCTTGCGAGTTCCTTAGCCCGTTTCTCAACTTCTTCGGTGACTCTCGAGATTTCTTGAGGATCAAAATCACGTGAGACTTCTTTCTCGAATGCAGCCAGATCAAAACGCTGCTGGTAATCACGGAAGAGTGAGAAGAACGATCCAGCAATAGAAGCCATGGAATAACTCTGCCAAAACGTCATTTAGTGAAATAAGAATAGCATTAATCGTATAAGATTAGCTGAATAGTACTACAATCTCTCTTATGAGAGATATCAGAAGCAAGCGAATAAGGAAAATCCATTAAAATAAGATTAAAACTTTTAAAATTAATTTTTCGAAAAATGATTTAGCGTGTAGCGATCAAGTAGAACACGGTAATTGCAGTTTCTCAAAAGTCGCATATCCACACCATAATTATTTTACTTACCGTAATCCAATCGTAACTTGACTTTATTATAAAATGCATGTATCTTTCTAAAAAAATCAAAAATGTAATACAAATGCAGTTTACATGGAACATTATACAACAGTCTAGTTCCTTGCTCATTGTGTGTATTAAGTTAATTAATAATCGAAACAAATTATGTTTCAGATATACGATAACCTATTTGCATGCAATTGCAATGTGAATATAGATAAGGAATGATCACGTAAACTTATCAGCATAAAAGTCCTCTATACTCTATAATGATCATAATTTATTCTCGATCTTATTCTTCTCATTCTTTTTTTCGTTCACCACTTCATTCGCAGTTCTTACACTCTCTTTGAGTGGTTCGCTCCATCTATTGTCATGTTTGGCCTGTAAGTCCTTATACCATCTATCAGCCTGAATCTTAAAACTCGTCCCCAATAACCTTAATATCCTCAAGCTTAAGTCTGACGTAATCCGTTTACTTACCGTAATCTATTTCAGCAGTTGGAATCCTATAACTCGCAAACTGGCCATTGTCTTGGCAACAGCCGCTGCCTCAACAGCACTCTATCTCGCTGTCTATCAATATAAAAGTGCGAACCGTAATCTCCTCTACAGTAACCTAAATCGATAATTTGCAGAACGTTCTACTGTAGTTCGTAAGAGCTCTACACCTACTGGAAAAGCAGCTCAAACTCCATCGGGTGGGACTAGCAAGAGTCGTAATAAGAGACGTGCTGCTAAGAGAAGACGTACACCAAGTACTCTTCCTCCCCCATCACTAGCACTGCCTGCAACTCCAGCTTCTAAACCAGCTAAATCTCCTAAAGCTGCTGCCACTGTAGTTGTAGCTGCGGGAGCACCGGTCTCTGTCCCGATCGTTGAGGCGGTTAAGGCTGACACCGTCGTCTCATCTGTTGCGACGTAAGGATTTACGTGTAGATCACTAATCAATCAATACTTTTAGATCTACTGTACCATCTCTCGAATCAACTACAGGTAGCAGTGGACTGTCTGCTGCACAGACTGTAGTCAAGTAATCAATACCAATCGATATTCGATATTCAATCAATAATATTCAGTCCAAGTTCATCATCTGAATCATCTGAGAGAACAGTCAGTCCATCTATTCCTCTTCCTCCTCCTGCTATCGTTGCCCAGGATGTCGTTAAGGAAGAACCGGTAATCTTTGATCTTTGATCTCTCGTAATCTCATCTTTGATCTCTCGTAATCTTTGATCTTTGATCTCTCATAATCTTTGATCTTTGATCTCTCATAATCTTTCATCTTATAGTCGGATCTTCCTCGTACTTCACTTTGTTCTTGTCGTACAATCAATAAGGGAGAGCCTCTGCCTGATTCAGAGTACGATTACCGTATCATATCGATTTCATATCGTAATATCTTCGTTTATTCAGGGCACTATTCGATCCCAAGATCAAACCGATTCTAGGAGAGACTCTTGTTAACTATGATTACAAATCTCCAGATCCTATTAGATTGTGTGATCCTATTTGTAAGTACCGTATCTCATATTACCGTATATAACGTACATATACGGTGTGTTCAAATTCCTACTGTAATTGCAATCCTGTCGATTATAGTGGACAGACCAACTCAAGTGACTCCAATCGAGAAGAGATTCCCAACCATTGGCAAGGAACAGGTATACGGTAGCTCCCCGGTTACTGTAGTCTAATATCTACCCTTGTTTCAGTCTTATCTCACTCCATTCCAATCGATTAATCAATGTCTGGAATTTGCTAATCAATATGCAAATCAGATCGAATTTCTCATCGATAACTATGGATGGCTTCAGTAGAATTAAACGTTTACTCTAATTCTTATCAGATAAAGAGTTGACGACTAGACTAGAGTATACAATACACACCGCTAGAACACAGATCAAAGATCAAAGAAAAAATATTTATTTGTCGATGTACAACAGTCATTTGATGAACAGTATACTAGAAACTCGTACGAAGGATTCACTGTTGATTAGCACAAAATGTAGAATGTAAAATTGGACACGGCCTAAGGCCATAAGAGTAAACTTTGTAAACGCATACTACTAGCTGATTTTCTCTCCGCTCTGGCCACGAAGTCTCGCAAAAAAGCGAGAGAACATTGCCGAGCGGAGAGTTTCGGGATTCTAAAGTTGCAAAGTAATACAAAAAAAAAGAAACTAGCGATCTAACAGGACTACTTTGGGACGAGATTTAATTATATCTTGACTATGTCTAAAGCGTAGCGAATCGAGAACATACATGAGAAAACGAAAATCGGTTACAAGTATAGAATTTACATGCGTTTTGAGGATTACGGCACGAATCACAAGAGAGACGGGAATGAATGGTGTCATCGTGAGGGATACGGTAGATTAGGAAACAACAGAAACGGGAATGAATGGTGTCATTGCGAGGGATACGGTAGATTAGGAAACAACAGTCCATCGATATGTATATGAGAAGGAAGGAAATCGAAAAGGGATATATACATACTCTATTAGAAAGGAGGGTAAGCAATATTGATTGATTCCGGACTTCCGTTGTTTATCGTTCACCGTCAACCAGACCATCAGTGGACACGTTATCCATCGAAGACGCCGCTGTATATGTGAGATCGGATGATCCAGGTAGACCCTCATCGTCGTCATCGTCGAACATACGATTCTGAATCCCACAACGATAATCATTTGATCGATCGATGGATTACCGTATACCTGATATGAGTGAGTGACAATCTCCTCGGGTATGGGATAGAGTGGACTGGAGATGAGACTACGAGAGACGGAATGACGTCGAGTTGGAGGAACTATGGAAGGAGCTGATGAAACACGACGAACCTATAATGAATGATAAGGGATGACTAAAGATTAGTGACTAAACAGATAATAAAAGTATATCCACTGGTCTTAATTATTACAATCGCGCTTGATTTAAAACAACAATTCGAATTCTTCCAAGATCATGTGTGAGACATTCACATGTTGATTCCAAGTTTCATGTCATTACTATACAGTGATTTTTTTGATCAATGTTCGAGCACCATGTAACTCTTACAATAAAAAATATTGTAAACTCACTCCAGGCTGTCCAGGTCTTCTCGATCGTCTGACTTGTCTTGAAGGATTGACAAAATTGCGATCTTCCGAGCGAGTACGAAAACCACCCTGAATCAGGGTAAGGGGTCAATCAATAACTCATACGATAGTGTACCTCGCTCCTTGATGTATTCAACGGACGATATCGTCGTTGCCAATTACGAACGACTATAACATCGGTAGAATGAGTAGACGACTACAAAAGGAGGTTACATTATCATATCATTTGATGAAACTCTCTACGAAAGCCACATCTGAGCTATCTTTTCAAAATAGATTGGTTTTTTTTTTCAGATAGTGATCGATCATAGGCCAAAAATCAAAGACCAAAGATCAATACCGTACCCCACTCATGGTTTCATCATCCTCTTCCTCTTCATCCATAATAGCCGTAGTCTTGACACTCGGTCGGAAGACATAGAGAATAGCCCATACAGGAAGAAGGAATGATACGAGATCATAGGGTAACTTGATGGCGGAGTACTTCAGTTGATCGTGATTCTATAAGATATTCATTATCTTTATGACGTCATTATTCAAATAAAAAACAAACAAAATGAAATGAAACGTACAAAAATGCCTGAACACCCTTTGCTGTCATCTCCCAACATGAACAATCCCACGTGCCATGCGACATCAGCAAACGCCGATGACTCGTAAACGTACAGTAGACTGCAATCAATCGATATTCAGAATTACAGTACATCGTTAAATCCGTTCAAGAACCTACCATAACAAATGTGTTCGTTGATTCTTTCTCATGCTTGGTGCAGATGACATTCGATTGATTCGATGAATGATCATGAGGAATGAGAATACCATGAGTTGTACAATCAATAGTTGACCGAGTGAGAACCAGATCCAATATGGAGCTGAAATAATATCAAATCACGTCTATTTTCACTCGTTTCTTCGTGTAAGTTCAGTTTAATTTTCCAAAATCTGTACATTTTTAAAGCATAGATCGAATAGCTATGTTACACATTTGCAAAATGCGGTCAGGTTTTTTTCGATTTTCCGGAATTTTCGGTTCAAATGCTAACAGGTATTCAAAACACTAAATTCGGCCAGGTTTTTCGGTTTTTCAAATGCAGTCAGGATTCGTAGTTTGCAGCGCACTTTTAGACCCATGATCTAAAGTATTTTTGTCAATTAAACATTGTACATTAAAAATGTGAACTCTGTCCATATTATAAGAAGTTCTTTATTCGGGACACACGTAGAGTATATAGTTGTGAACTCGAGTAAACGTATCAATTATGAGTACATTAGTGAACACGTTAGCTAGAGGTGAGCACACGAATGAGTAAATACATGCACATCGGGACGATTATCGATCAGTATTGATTGATATAGAATGTGATCTTTTCAATGATCTTCTATCAGATGAACGATCAGATAACAGAAACTCTACATCTCCTTCTTGGACTCTTTTATGCTCCCTTTCCCATTCTGCTTCACCACAAAACTTGTAGCACTATAAACAAAATCATTACATTAATACAATCAACATATGGACAAATTGACCTGATAAATACAAAAGATTACTGTTGTCAGAATAAGTATCGATGGAATCAATAGCCATAATAGGTACGGTTGTTCATCTGAAAGTCGTTTCCCCTACTAGTTTACGTAAATACCGTATATACCGTGATCATCTCCAGGTACATTTACCGGTGGCTTCTTAGAAGAAATAGCAGGCGGAAAAGTAGCATTCGAATCGATAGTCATCAATTCTCGACTAAAACTGATAACTTCATTCATATAATTTTGCTTTCACGTTCAAGCGAACAAACCTTCGACGACTCTTCTTTTTATTCTCATGAGCATGATCATCGAGTGGATGAGAAGCAAGCAATGGCCAAATTTCAATTCTGAAACATCTCGTCATTCCTAAAGATCAAAGATCGACAATAATCGTGCCTGGTCCAATCAAGCGTATTGCACAGATTGTTGTCACATGCAAGACAAAGAACACTATCAGTAGTAGTAGGCAGTTGAAATAGTGTACTAATAATCTGCACATCAAAGTTCACTTCACTTCACCTCACCATGTACTAAATGGACAAAGTAATCCACTCACCAGTGATTCATCATTTATCACATATTCACCAAATATCGTTGATGAGAGACTATCATCTGAGAAATAGGCAAATCGAGATGTCTAAAAGGCACAAGAATAACATAATCAAGGCCAAAATAATATATGATTAAATAATACTTTGGGTGATCTATTAACGTCGTTATCTGAACAGAATCCACAGAAACGAGAGCCACTCTGAACATATCAATCAATTCCGTTTTTCACTATAAAATAAAATGGACCACCTACCACGATATGAGTTTTAATGATCGACAAGGAAACACTATCATCGAAGAAGGCAGAATGACATTCGAGAGCGACTATGTTACTATAATACTCATAGTATAGTTCAAAGAACAACAATGAAAGATCAAAGATCACAAACGTTAAATATAGTGACAGGAGGATGAGGACGGTGGTTACAGTCATTGGTCATTGAGCAATTAGAGGAAGAGAGGCAAGACGACCGCACCAGACAAAATATAACGGAAGAAGTGAAATAAATAAGCTCATTACATTAGTAATTATTTTTCTGGAGAATATTGTAGCCCAATGAATTTTTGAAAAGAAGAAAATCATATTAAGTATGAAACAGGAAAACGCCGGGAAAAGGCGAAAAGAGTCAGGCATCAAAATATTCATTCAGTAATAACTAAATGTATAATAATTTAAAGATTACAATACCGCGCTTGAACAATTCAGTTAGATATTTGATCTTTGAATTATCAAAGATCAAAGATCAAAGATCATTTTGTGTATACTCACCATGACAGTCAGTCCATGGTTCAATGGACAACATGAATCCGAGTACGACGAAGAGTGTGAAGAATGTGAACATGAGAAATAATGAACCCAGAGTTAAACTGAAATAGATCAAAGATCAAATGTTGGGATATCTCAAGATCAAAGGTCAAAGATTAAAGATTGATACCTCTTTCCAGCAGCGTTGTTCCATTGCATCATTTTGGTCGCGACATCGAGATAGAAATAGCACACGATGAGCAATTCGATTGCCTTTGCATAACTGTAAATCAATAAATAAATACACCGTAACCTACAGTAATCCTCATCTACCGTACCTTATGAACAACGAGATGGGAGTTGTCCATCCAAAGATCCACTCGAGTGATCTACAAATATGATCAATCAATATTACAGTACCATAGAAGTTCGAAAACGTATTCTACCCACGAGGCGCTGACTACAATTGAACCTTTGTCAACATCGCATTGATATCATAAACCGATATTTCGCAATATATATGGTTAAGATGTATGATTAGCGTGACCATTTTCTCTACAGCTGGTCTCCATTATCTCATTTTGTACACCACCTACACTAACCAAATCACGATTCATCTCTAATCCCTAATCTTCATAGTTGGTCACAAATCATCATCTTTCTAATACCTCCGACCGACCACTCCCTCTACTCTCATTCTATCAGTGGGTCTTCATTGAGGGCGCCAATCAAATGAACGGTCGAGTGCACAAGAGAAACACACAGAGGCCAATGGCCTTTCATCATTTCGATCCATCCGACCGACTCCTCATCTATACCATCTATAGTCACCTCATGAAAGAGGCTAAAGTAACAAGTAGCTAGTAAACACTCATAGACGACCATGAACCTCTGTGTCAATCAACAAAATTGAGACCATGGAGAGGAAGTAGGGGAAGATATGGGAGAGTTCAGACAGTTAGATAGAGCTGATACAGCTATACTTGCTTACTGCAGTAAGTAAGAGTCACATCTAATGAAGATTTATTATTTGAGCTGCTAAATGGAAGTCACACTTGGGCATTGAGGCGCCATTGAAGAGGAAGTGAGAGAGATGCGATAAGTGGAAGAGAAGCGGTCAACGAGATAGAATGATAGAGAAAAAGAACTAAGTAGGAAGGTATAAAGGGAGAGACTAACTATCACAAAGGAGGAAACATTTAACACTTCCGCACACAGCTACTACTACTACTATGGCTCGTCTTATCACCATCGCTCTTCTTCTTATCGTAAGTCCACTCTGTATTCTGAAGACTCTCTAACCATAGCATACTCAGGTTCTCTTCGCCGTCGTCTTCTCCCAGTCCACCGATGAAATCAGACAATGTAAGTCCTTCTATTTCTTCGCATACTCTAACCACTCCGTTCCTTCATAAGAACAAATTAAGTGTACCACTGAACAGTGATAATCATGAAATACAAA
Organism: Parapristionchus giblindavisi; assembly: GCA_943737045.1. Classification (NCBI taxonomy): domain Eukaryota; kingdom Metazoa; phylum Nematoda; class Chromadorea; order Rhabditida; family Diplogasteridae; genus Parapristionchus; species Parapristionchus giblindavisi. The sequence continues at coordinate 79,427 of CALSFV010000034.1, forward strand.
TCATTTTCAGTGTGCGAGAAGGCCGCCTGTGGGAATGATGAATGCAGAATCTATGGAGTAAGTGATATCTTTACTATTCACAAAACTGTCAAGAACCACCATTCGCTATAGTCTTAAATACTGCCAAAAACTTCGAAACGACAGCAAAAACTAGCAGTCATCAAAGTTTTCATGAAAGTTCCATCACTGCACACGGCAATAAACAGTCTAAATGTTTTTCCAAATTAGTTCCTGTCTCAGTTACTCTTTTTGTACCATCTCTTATCGTACAATCTCTAATCTCTTATCTCCTTCTATCTATCCCCTCCACTCCCATTGCACTAAACAGTTCATCCAAAAACTGAATAACCTCTTGCGTCGACCCAATCGTTCTTATTTCAATAGACTAGAGATGAGCATGTACATCAACGAGATAGAGATAGATACATCATAGCTCAGTCAGAGATAGCAGATAGAGTGAAGAGGGCGAGATTGGTTCCACTCTCTTCATTTTCTTCTATCTTGGCGCTAATCAGCGATAGATATCGCTGCCATCGAAGGGATAGGAGGACGTACACTTGAATGATTAATCAAATAAATGAATGATTTGATGGCTCATCCGGGTCAACGACCCCATGAATAAAAACAATACTTCACCATACGTGCACATCCATTACTGTACCCTCAATGTGCTATCATAATTATAGTTTCGACCACGGAAACACCGTCCGAACTCAACGAAACTATTGATCAAAATTTTTTTCATGAAATTCCATGATGATGAGCATATTTGTTCAGGTAAACCTCGACTTCGCTGCCGCTTGCTTCCCTCGTCCTACCATGAGATTCCTCTTCTAAGAATACTTCAACGATGACGACCTTCGAGCGATTCTCATTCTTTTCAAGTCTCATCCATTTTGTATAGTTGTATAATCATTAATATCATATTTGAATAGTGGACCTCCACGGGTTCTTTTCTTTCTTCATATATACTCGATGTTTCACTCTTCCGATAAAATCTGATGAAGTGATTTTTCCCATTTGTCATTCACTATACATACAAAGGGCAGAGAAACGACAGCCACACAAGTTCGCTTATTGAGATACCCATATAACCAAGTACAAAAACATTTAAGAGGCCGATAAAGATAGGTAGGTAATAACAGAATAAGACTAAAGTCTATACACTAAAGAACAATCACATAAGTAGCTCCCCAATGCAAAAAGACTACCGGAACTGTACGGTCATATGGAAACATGGGCAGTGAATTTCGAATTTTTTATCTGGTTGTCAGCGTCTTACGCTGGGAAATAATTCCGATAAATAAGATTTTTAAACGTTTTGCACTGTATTTCATCAAAATATATCAAAATTGCATGTATCAAAAAAAATGTATCAAAAAAAACACAATTTTCTAAACGATACCCATGTATGCTTGTCTGAATCTCTCATTTTATACAATGATGAAACACGACGGGATCATACTGTAGATTAGTTACGTGAATTGAACATATGTCTGAGAGAGTAAAGGAGAACGAAGAGATAGGGCGTAGTTGGAGTAGTGATAGAGGGAGGAGGAATGAAGAGAGATAGAGAGATGGACAACTTGGCTCCATCTATCTATCTACCTTCTTCTTCTTCTTCTTCTACAATACATAGATGGTATAAAAGCCTCAACGGAGGCGGAGAGAATACTTTATAAGCGAGTAAGCAAGAAAATCGACGAATCTACTTGGACAGTCAATCATGATTGCAAGAATCGCCATCGCTCTTCTATTCGTAAGCATATTCATCATTTATTCGTTACCTCTAGTATTCAGAATTCAAATCACATATTCCTGCCATACAATTTTATTTATGTTTATAAAAATTCAGGTCCAATTCGTCTCAGCTTTCATCTCCAACATCTCCGTGCCTAGCTCATACATTGAAGCTCGTATGTTATCCAATCCCTTTTCCATTCAATAAATTAATCGATATCTATTACAGTATGCCGCTCTGAGGGATGCGATCCTTCCGAATGCAGAGTCTGGCTGGTACTAATTATCAAATTGTTTATCGCTATTTATATTATGACTGCAGGCTGACGAGGGATACAAGGCCCAATGTCTCCAGCAGGAGAAACCCACTCCCGGACCTCTCACTGCTCAGGACATCGTAGAACGTAGGTGTTTCACAATGATTAACACCCCAGAAAATCTACTAGTAAAAAAAATAATTATTATAAAATAATATAATACGTGTGAATGCGGCATATCAATTAATAGGGTGAACACATCATAGGATGGAGCACTGTCTCACCACACTCATACTGAAGAGTGAAACAATTATTTCCGAACTCTTTGATCCCTAATCTCTCTGTATAATGTTCTACTACATAATAAAAAAGCAAAAATTTCAATTATAGTGTGCAACCAGGCCAACTGCTTCCCTCTCGAGTGCAAGATCCACTACGTGAGTTATCAATCAATACTTCATCTGAATACCGTAACCATTTAGGATGACGACTTCACCGCCAAGGCCAAGTGTCTCAAGCGTGTTCGACGATGCTAAGCAGGGATGAGACTGGGGGCAATTTGCCAATTACACCATCTCATCAGTGACGGGATACTGTACAAACACACAACACCAACGTCTCCATCCGCACTCCCCCATTTATATTAATCGATATTGACCCCACTAGTGTAGATCACAACAGCGAGAATACGGTAGTACTACAGTCATAGGTGGGCACGCTGGGGGAAAGGCTGTGCGCAAACCGAGGAATTGTAAGGCAATGCTATGCGCACGGTCTTTTTTTGGAGATTTGACTGGAAATTTTCCAATTTCAGAGAGGAAAAGCTATGCGCAAGGCCCCGCAAGGGAAGGCAAGGCTGTGCGCAAATAGAATTCGTTTTCACACGCCCACCTATGACTACAGTATGCCTCCAATGTGACTAGGCTACTAATAATTGACCCCATTACAGAAATATTAATTGTAGTGCAGACGTGATAAATCATACAAACCATGCTCAAACATTCACTGCTATCTACAAAGACAGCCAATAAATTGGTAATACCAGAAATGTCCACAACGGTGAGACGGAGTAGCTAAATCTGATACAATCTAAAAGTCTACTTTTACGCTCCACCGCACTGAATTAAAAGCAAAATACATTTTTCGAATCTCTACTCGTTTTGAAATCCGGTTTGATTTCCTTTTGTTTATCGTTTGATCACCGTTACCTATTAACAGACAGAGCGATTTTCTGCTAAGCTTTCTGTTATTCATTAATTACTTGTATAGGGAGTTGTTGAACAGCGCAGCAAAGTTATAGATAATCTATGGATAATATAAAGATCATAAAGGTAATTAATCCTACTAAAAAGCATTGAGTGTGATTTTGTTTCAACATATCCAAATCGGAAGAGGGGACATTTTAGGGAGATCAAGAAGAAGCTCGGTTTCAGTTACACTCAAGTGTGGAGACGACGAAAAGATCGAAAGACATTAGCCAATTGACAATGATATGAAGAGATCGAGAGAATACATGCAATGATAGTCGAAACATGATGATCGAGACGATGAGATATAGTACATTGGGTAGAGGGAGAGGCAGAGAGAAGGAGAAGGAGAGATTGAGAGGAGTGTAGAGTGATGAGATGCCATTACAAGTTCATGCTGGAACCGGAAACAATATAATCAAAAACAACCTTGCAAACCACTAACAATGAGTTCTATTCGCTGCTGTTTAATTTTTTTGAATTTTATTGCACGAATGCAGATACAGTACTCCTACCGTAACCCCAGAACTATATACAACAATGCCGTAAACATAGACAAGTTCTACAGTATACTTACCCTGCGGCGCAGTGCATAACGAGGAGGTAGTAGAGGAAGAGTTTGAGTGGTGAAAGACGTCGTGTTGAATGGAGGGAGAAGACACGACCGATGGCTATGCCTAGACAAACATCAATCAATAATGAGATGAAAAATCAGTTCACGATAGATTATACGACAATAAAGGTTACGGTACCTGCAGTCAGCACTCCAAGAAAAGCGACGATAGATGCACGAACACAGGCATACTGTAATCAGTGATCTTCTTTAAAGTCATCAAGCTTGCCTCGACGAGCAATACATATTATTAATCAACGGAAGTACAGTAATATAGTAACCCTGATACAGTAACCCAAATGTACCGTACCTTATCATATGGAGATACACAATTAGCACAGAAGACATCATAACTCCGATTGCTTCCCTTGTCTGTATCATTGTCGAAGACTGTAGGCATGGGTTCGAGTAGGGAACGAACCCAATCCCATACACTCAACTGAAAATAGTTTTTGAGTTTGGCGGTAAATTCAAAAAATTTAAAAAAAATTTTATTGAGAAAATTAGGTTTTTCAAATAAGATTTGTTTGCATAAACGCCCAGAAGAAGTTGAGACCAACAAAAAATAAAAAGACGAGGAATATAAATGTATTGAAACATGAAACTGACATCTAACGCCTTGATGTCCTTCATCTCTTCTTCACGGACTAACGTCCTTTTAAGGACGACGAAACGTCCACTTTATTGATTGATTGATACCTATAAGAAAATAAATAATTAATTAAGTGAAACATGGGAAAAATAGTAGATAAGAAGGTTCACAATATGCAAGAGGGACAATAATACCACGAGTTGGATGGAACAAAGTGAGAGTGAGAGGAGAAAAGAGGAATATGAAGAAGTAGTAGGAAAAGTGAACAGATTGCATATTATGAAATACGAAATGAGAAGAGAGTGAGAATTTTATAGCGAAGTCTTCACTCTACTCATTGTAAGAGCTTTTTCCAACGCCAGTCAGAGCGATCGTTGAAAACTAGTGAAAACTACTTTATGGTATATTTTAACCCTTTAAACTCTCTCACTTTTGCGTAGTCTCTCACCATTTCGCTCTACCCTGTTCTCCGACACACCATAACTCTAAAAACGCTATGCTGCTCTGACTCTTTCGTCAACAACTCTTCCTTGAGTTGACCACAGTATAATATTATGATGATTCAGATTATTCTCACTCACTTTTTGCATATCATCACTCTCCATATGGATGCACACTCGACACAATTCACAATGAGCACATATTATCATAGAATACAAGGATTAAAAGATTATCACGGGAACTGCCATGAATAGTGGAACAAATATGAGAATATATATCGGGATTAATAAAAAGAGGATGAAATATGTGAAGATTGACACAGCAGGGAGGAGTGTAATAGAGTGATAAGGAATGACTCCAATATTATTCCACGAAAAGGTTTGAATGATGAATGATGGGATGTGTCTGTCGATTAGTGGAGAATAGGGAGGGCAGACAGACAGATAGTGACCAAAGAATGAACTGACTGAACCATCATACATTGAGTGTTTGACACTCCCATAAACAGAGCATTGTGGACCATAGACTAATGAATCGAAGCTTACTTCATCCAAGACATTATCAATCAATAAAGCACACATCTACCGTACGCCCAGTTTCAGGACGTTTAAATCACGTATCAAAAGATTGATTGATTGATTGGCATCGTTATCGGGTCACCGAGACAATGCAAGACAATCATTGAAGGATGAAAAGAGTCAAAGACAAGGAAAAAGGAAGAGAAAATTGATACGCACACTAGCATTCAAACGTAAAAGCGCGTAGTAAAACGTGCGAAACAAGCACGCCACTCTATCGCAATCTCTATCATACTGTGAGAACGAATGATTGAGAGAATGGATGGAAAAGAGTATAAAGACAATAGTGATAATAGTAGTGATAAGAAGTAGTCGAATGAATAATGGATGAAACGAAGATGATGGATGGATCTTCAGTGTATAGATAGATCTGGGATGACTGTCTGACTAATCGTAAGGAGATGAGGGGCAAAGTGAATGGGGAGAAGGAGTGATGTAAACATTCCGAGACGATAACAGTAAGAGGAAGAGGGATGAGAAGAGGAAGAAGAAGATGAAGAAGATGGTGGAATGGGAAGGAACATGAGTCAGATGAGAACAGATGGATAGATGATGATAGAGAATGAAAGGAATGACAAACCAATGATACCAACAATGAGGACATCATCGATAGTCACACTCAATATATTGATCAGTGGAACAACAAACCATGAACATGTTCATTGTTGATCATCTATGTATTGCCCATGACAAGAGATGAGAGAGAGCAGTCGGATTTATGTTTCACTCAGATGTTAAGAATGACCATAAGATCGGTATATCAATGCACGTTCCGTACGAATAATATAATACGAACAGGTGATCATAGAACACACAGCGTTTCGAGTATCATACGAAAAGTGTACAGAGGAAAAAGAGAGATAGTACGCAGAAGTGAGAGAGCACTGATAAATGTATGAGTTTGCATACACATTAGATTTAAAATTGTAAGATGTGAACTTTAATAAATTAATAATTGTGCTTCATGGTGTTACGTCGGTTAAAGTACGTACCGTACTTTTAGGCATTTTGCCAAATTTTCAATAACCGCTATCTCTGTGTTGGAGAAACGCCGTGGAACAAGTTAAACGGTGGATTGATTAATGGCAGAGGATGTCTAATAAAGCGAAAGAGGTCATTATGATCTCATATGGTGGAATATTACATGAGAGGTGGAGAGAGTGATGGAGAGTGAGATAGAGGAGAGAGAGAGAGAGATGCAGGGAGAATCCAGGAAAGAATGCGAAATGGAATCAACACATGAAAAAGAAGTCAATAGGTAATGATGAAATCGTGAATGAGAAAGAGAGAGAATACATAGGGGAAGAGTGGACAACTAGACAACATCGATAGTCTGGGTCAGACTGGTAAAGCTCATAGCAAACACAACTAATGAATCTGAGATACACTGATCAGCATCAATGTTGGCAGAGAAAAGTGACATCACAATCGTAGGGAAGACTTTTTTTTGAAAAACGCCTCCGGCTACTGTAATGACGTCACGTTTCTCGGCTACCGACTTACCAACGTTCATGCATATGGTCTCAGAGAGGGGAATAAAGCAAGTGATAGTTGATGTTTACTAAAGAATACTAATAAAGATAACTAATCTCTTCACCATACTTCATCTCATAGACAACTCTACACATAAGTATTTACTATACACATATTACTAAACAGTAAAGAGAATCAATCAATCAATACAAAATAACGAGAAATGGAGGAAGGACATTTATTGTAACATATTTGTAAGATAAACGAAGCTGCGCGTGACTCTCATGTGCACTGGTTTTTCTGTTACGAGGGAGAGGGAGGGAGAGGGAGGGAGGGAGAGGGAAGAGAGGGAGACGGAGAGATATAAACTTCTTGCCCTCGGGACACAAATGCACTCAGGAAGAAACAGAATTAAGTGATAACAGATGAAAGAATGGTTGATCAGCATCAGATTCATCACATTTCGTTCCATCTAGTATCCCAGTGAAATCAACCATTATTGAGAATATCAGACTAACACGAAAGAGTGAAACACAAATGAACCGGCTCGAATTCATAATGAAAAATCACATTCGTAACTCAAATGCTATACGATATATAGGTTAGGATCCGGGCATAAAAGCAATGCGATAGGGAGAGCTAAGAGTGACTAATCCACAATATGATTGACAATCGATAGTGCACTTTTTGTGTCCCACTTTTACCTATGATCATGCATATATAGCAGATAAACAAATGATAGAGGAAGGGAAGAAAGAAGCATAGTGATAGAGGTGAGGATGAAATGATATGGGGGAGGGGGCACGTGGACAATGAGATAGAGTCTAGAGTCTAGAGATAGAGTAGTGAGAGAGAGAGATGAACAGCTGATCATGCACTATTCTCTATCACGTTAGCAACCTTACGGCCTATCCATCTAGTCAGAGATGAGACCTAGACAAAGTCTAGGCTAGTCTGATTGCTTACGAAAGTAAGACTTCATACTTTTTATAATACTTGTTGCTGATTATGCAATCTCCGGTTTTGGAGGGTAGCATTATAGTAAGTAGCGTTAAAAAGTAACTTACTTCACACTTACTTTTTTGTTACTCTTTTGCTATTTCATGAGAATATAGTGAAAAAGTAAGTATAAAGCGTTACTTTTGCGCGCCACTTACTATAATATTACCGTATGAACCCGGAGATCGTATCAACTTGTACAAGCAGTTCAAAACTAATAAGACAACGTGAAACACAAAAGCACCAACCTTAATCTAGAGGAGACTTTGGACAAATCATGTGTGAGCTTGTAGCTATTGATCACTCTATAAATGTACATTCATCACTACTATTATATAACTGTATCTTTAACTGTAAATACTGTTAGAAGGTCGATAACCGATAAATATTGTTAATGAGATGTCCAAGTTATATTTCATTCGATCTCGCTTTATTCAGGCGCACCGCTCGTCATTAAATACAAATATCAGACGGGATTCAGTACAAAAGTTTACATAATAAGTTATAAAAGGACAGAACACCGATCGATAGATTCTTGCAATGATAGATCAATGCGAGTATACGGTAGTGGAATTGATTGAGAATAGAATAAAGATAATGAATGAATCAAGTAGAGTAGGTTGATAATATGCACAGTACAGAACTTTACAACAAACAATTACTATTGAAGGTTAGAGAATTAAAAATGACTGATTGTATGTGTATGGTGTAGTAGTGGGAATGGGTATACGGTAGTCGAGGGATGATAATCACATTGTTTAGTGACCGTACTTCTGGAATTCCCACTCACGGTTGTCGAGAGGACACACCTGGAATAGGAAGAGATAGTAAATGGATCATATAATGCATCATCCATCTCCTAATCATACTTCTCCATTTCCCTTTTTTCATTATGCTGCTCCACTCATTCACCTATTATCAAGCCTCTTACTCATAGTCATGTACCATCATCACTTCAATCATACTATATCTGTACCGTTTCGCCTTGTATATTACTATCATGGCCTCGATAAGTATAAATCGATTATATAGATGTTTTCTAGTCTTTTCTCCCTCATCAATCGTTCGTCTCTTCTATACAGTACATCCTTATACTCCCAAAACCGTTTGGTCTATTCCGAATAATGAACATACCTGACGAGTTTTCAGCCAACGAGAGATACAGTGGAAGTGGAAGGCGTGATTGCAGTTTCCCCATGCTACAGTACACTCTTCTGATGCTCCTGATGCCTGAATTATTGAAATCAATTATTAGTAGCAATAGTTTTGTTTCAGTTAAATGTTTCAATACGATATTAACAAGAAGAGACAAAATGTGCATCATTAACGATTATTGTTATACTGTAACAATGATAAACAAGCGTGGCATCACTCATTGTCAGATGGCAAAATTCGTTACTTTTCTTTAAATGGTTGAGAAATAAATATCTATCATCCCTACCCATTCAGATCTAAATCGTAACAACAATTACGAAACTATCGCTATTCTACATGGCACATTATGTCAAAATATTTAAGAAAAGGAATCATGAGGTACATCATGATGAGGATGTGGACAATGAGACTGCGTGATTTCAAGTTTCTATCTAATACCAAATAGTACATGATATTAAGGCACACAGTGCTCCGTCCAGTTGGAATACAAATATAATATCATAACCAGAAAAGAAGATGGGTGTTCATACCTGATTGGCCTGACATTCGATACACAGATCCATGATATGATTACGACAGATAGCACAATTGTCCACTACGATATCCCATGCCCACAGAGCAACTGCTGACCATTTCTTCACCTTAAACAACAATAACATAATTTAGAAACTAATACCCAAAAAAAAGTCTAGAACTAATTATGACTAAGATCCACTGTATAAACATACTTGGTAACCAGGGCTGGGCGTCAAATGAAAATTTGACGGAATCGTCAAATCGTCAATTTGACGGTTAAAAAATCCGTCAAATACCGTCAAATCCGTCAAAATATTGTAAATGCCTCTTGCTCAATTCAAAATCATCTTTTACCAAGGGTTTTCAACTAAGAGCAACAAAAAAGCACAACGACATAACATAAACATCGATTCGTAGTTAATTACTCAATATCATAAACTTGGATGTTCTTATTACATGACGAAAAGCGATTGTGTTCATTACTGAACGCATTTACAGTACTTCATTTATCGTGAAAAATAAAGGGATGGTAGTTGAAAATATATAATTTAAAAATTACATATTTTTATTGATTATTCTTGCCCATTTCAGCTTTTATTATCGCTTAAATTTTTGACGGATAAAATTTGACGGTTTTCGTCAAAAAATAATTTGACGGATGTATACCGTCAATCCGTCAAATCATCAAATCCCAGCCCTGTTGGTAACAACAAGAACTCATACTTTAACTAATAGTAAATTTTGCTTTATCGCTTTTTCATCCTCATTCCCACTTGTTGATCTAAGATAAATAAAAATTAAAATCTTGGATGTTTGCAAGCTGCTAACAATCAAAATAGGCAAGTTTATCGAGATCTACCATTAACGTACTTAAAAAGAACCTACCTCAAATCTCTTCTTCTCCTTGCTGGCAGCTACAGTATCATCGACGGGTTCCTCAACCTCCATCTTGACATCAGCCATTATTGATTGAAATTAGACTGAAATGAGATAGGGAATGGAGGGAATTAATAGATGAGAGAGGGATAGGGTAGTATCATTGGAACAGAAAGGTCGTGCGACCTTATGCACGCAACAGATGCAATAACCAATCAATATGAGAGGTACACTCGAGAGAGAGAGGACGACGATAAACGTCTAGAATTCCATCCAATCAATCGATAATTTAAAAAAAAATACTTTACTCCATAATCCATACACGATAACAACGCAATGCACACACCCATATCCGAAACCAACTAGAGATAGATAGATAAATAGATAGAGGCTTGAATGAATTGAATGAATGAATGGTGATAGTAAACAACAATTGTAGACCGTACTTTGGATAAGAATAAATAAATGAGGGTCGGGATAAGGGATGGTGATCGATATACAGTCATATATCGATTCCAACATGAAATGAGGGAGGGGTGGGATCTAATATAATAAGAGTAGAGTAGTATGGGAGGGGTAGGGGGAGACAAGTACTCAAGCACTTTGAGTCTTGAAGGAAGGATATCGATTGATATTTGGTCTAGACAAGGGAAGGGACGATATTGATTAGAACTACTGCAATTTGGCGCTTGCTTATAGCATAAAATATGATTGGTATGAGTAACGGAGTACAGGTGATGATTAGTAAGAGAACAATATAAGAGGTATTAGCAAAGAGAATAAAGGATGAACAGATAAACTTACTAATTACGATTATTCACAACGAACGGGATATACAAATATTATATACAACGAGTAAAAATAAAAAGCGACTAGGGAAAAAGGAAAGAAAAAGAAACAATTGAGACATAAACGATAGAAGGACCTATGGACACGATACCATGTTTGATCATCAGTTTGATCAGGAGGAATTATTCTGATTATATTGAATAGTATACTTGATTCCGAAATGCACAATTGGGAAAGAGAAGAAGAGATGGGGAGAAAGAACGAGATGAGAGGATATCAATTAATGTATAGATTTAATATAAAGGTAACTATGCTAATCAAATCAAGGATTTTAAAAACAAACATGATAAAAGCTATGATATGATAACATGCATTACCCCTTAATCATTAGACATTAGATACAGCAATTAGGCATATCCTAAATTTAAAAAAGGGAAAAAAACGGAATAAATAAAGACTCTATCACTATATCATCAAGAGATGATGAACATAGGCCGAATAGGTACGTTACAGATTTTCAAGCTGAGGCCAGGGAATATCAAAAAATCCCAAAATTCGGCCAGGATTCATAGTTTGTCACGTACTTTTCGACCTATGGATGATGAATATATGCTCATATTTTAGTAGTCTTTGAACATAATTTAGCGGGAATAGCACAGCTGATGAGCATGTGTAGATGGAGAAGAATGAGGGCGGTTATTGGATGGAGATACCATGCATCGTGGTCTACGAGACGAAGGGAGATGTTGATCACACCTTAAGAGATCAAAGATCAATAATATTGATCGAAGATCAATGATATGGATAAAAGATCAAGTGAACTACATACCTGTGGTTAGATTAGAGATGAGAAAGAATAAAAGTGGATGTTTATTGATTGATGTCATCAGACAAGGTTCACTTGTAGCGAATGGATTTTCTTCTGAAATTATTGATTAGTAGGATTGTATAGTTGAGAAGATAATCTCTGTGAACGTGAGATAAAAGCAGGCTAGTCTCCTTCTAAAGGAACATCCCGAGCTAAGTTGAATCTCCGCTCTGGAAAAGTTCTATAGTAGAGAAAGCAAAGGTGAGCGTTACAAATAGGATAGTTTCAAATTAGTTTGGAAGACCAGTCAGATGACTTAAAAGTTCAAACAAAATGCCTGAGTGACCATTAAACACCCACACATACCAGATCCAAAATGAGGTACTCTCGCTGCCCACATGATGAACGATATCACTTGTACTCCAATACAACCCGCTAGTAGATAACACTCGAGGGAAATCTAAATCAAATCAATCAATAGATACTCAAAGATAAGTACGATGAAAAGGAATATTACTTACCATGGCAAATATATATGGAAGATTGACCAATCTCCTCGAGGGTGCACCAAATGCCCATTCTGAACCCATTTGAGCCAAGAAGAAGAAGAAACAACCAATCAACATGTGCACTACACACGCTGCATATGAACGGATTCGTATACCTCAAACAGATCACATATTATTATTAATAATATTAATATTATTATCATCATCTATTCATTACAAAACTGTACAGCTAGAAAATACAAATAAGTTGCTAAATATAGGCATATGCTATATCTGTCTTGTTCTTTAAACATATTCAATACAATATATTAATGATGATTTAAAAGGACACTGACCAGTTTTCGATATGAACTTTCCCATGGCTCGTGAGTAGTAATATATGGAGATATATCCAGCCAGTGAGAATATTCCCTCTCTATTGGCAGCAATGAATCCATCACGAGGACTACTCTCATCCAGTACCCAGTCCTATAATATATAATTATTTATTTATTTTATTCCCATCAAATATAATGAGCAGGAATATTGACAATATAACGGGTGTAAACTATCATACGTCCAACAGGTATGCTACACATTTTCAAAATGAGGAAAAAATCCCAAAATACTTCGTAGTTGATAGCGTATTTAACGACCTATTCCAACCATATGAAAATAGGCAAATGTCACCGCTATACCACTCACTTGTATTCCATAGAAGGATAGTGTAGTTTGATGGACAACAGCAAAGAAAGTTGCAGTGATCAGAGTGAATTGATTCGGAAGGAAGAATGTTACGAACTGCGAATCAATCAATCAATCGATCGATAATAGAATTTCTACTCGGGACTTACATTAACAACAGCTACTGTATAGAAGAAGTTCCAGTGGACACCGTATTCCGACACCTACAATAATTAAGTAAATAAAATAAACAATACAGATACAAACACGACTCTCTGTTGACAATCAATGCTATCACATACTTCGTAAGGGTATCCAAGTACGGTAAGGACAAGCGTTCGAACAAGTCCCACTCCAACCAGCATCAACGTAGATGAATTCAGATATGATATACGACTACTGAATGAGAATACATATCAAGAGAATGGACACAAAAGCGTTCATACCTAGCCTTCCTCCTCTCTGATTCTTCTCTTCTCGCTGTAGTCTTCAATGGTTTCACTAATCCTTGAGCAGCGATGAATGCTGCCACTCCCACATCCATCAGACTATGACCAGTCTGCAATCTATATTCGTCAGATACACTTTATATTCGCAAAATTAGAATAATAATAAAAATAATAGTAATATTTTCATGGGTCGAAAAGTATGTTACAAAGTTCCAAGCCTGACCGGATTTTGAGCCAAAATTTCACAAAAATCGAAAAACCTCACCAGATTTTGAGCCAAAATTTCACAAAAATCGAATAACCTGACCGGATTTTGAAAACCGATAACCTAGCCATTCGACCTATGAATATTTTATCATTTTTAACAGAGATTATGGGACATATACATTGAAAGATCGAAGTGATATCAAATACATATCAAAAAGGGCTTACCGTTTCAGTCTTAGCAAACCGTCGTGGGAATATGGAGAAGTCCACTCCTAGCACGGCACATCCAACAAGAATGAAGATAGCTGACCTTTAATAATAAATTTAAATCGATAAATATGGCAAATACAAAAAAGTACCATTAAATGAGGAAAGAGCATAGTTGTTTAGCCACTTATGAAAAGAACATTAACCTGAAGTAGGTAAGGAAGGTGGTGGGCGCATGATGTTCTTCTATCATTCTATTCATAACCATCCTCACATTCAGTCCTTCCTTACATAACACTGACTGTTCGAAGAACATAAAGATTAACAACAATCCGATTGAAGAAAACTTAAGAGTAAACAATTATCCAATGAACAATCAGTACTTGACATTACCATAACGACATGAACAAGCTTGACAGAGTCAGCTAGAACAGTCTGTGTTCCAAGAGTTGGAGCGACGATGAACACAAAATCAGCCAAGAACTTGTGCCTTAATTAAACGATTCAGAAACATCCCAGAACAGAACAAACTCACCAATAGGTTTTTCCATGACTTTCGAATCGCTGGCCATGAGTGATAAAAGGCAAAAATAAGTTACTGAAAGAAGAAATCATAAGATCGTGCATGACCAGACCAGCGTCGAACCGTAATAAAATTCCGACCGCTGGTATTAAAACTACTATGAATATTTCCAGTTGTGATCCACCATCGCCATGCATAGACAGCGGTTTAGCAGACATTTTGATCTGTAACAGCAATGGTAAGTAGTAGCACACTACGAGAGTTCCGAACTAGTTTTAACTCTCATCCTCACAACGAACCGGAATAATAGTTCGTAAACAAACTGAATGTTAAATATTGATATTTATGGTGCGATGAAATTTAAAAACGAATTTAAAACTAACATCGTTTAGAGCTATTACAACCCGTCATGAAAGCACCCTCTTGTGCTTGTTGAACCCGATCTATAAACTGTCTATTTTGATATATTAGCGAACAGGAACATTAAGCAATAAACAGAATTGTAAAAAAAGCAAAAAGATGATTTTAATAAGAGAACACAATGTGCGTAGAGTGCACGCTATGAATTCTTTGTTTTACAAAACATCGGGTGTCCCTAAATGACGGCTACGGTAACGGCCACGGCCCCTCCCTAAATGACGGCCCTGCGGTCCTTCTTTTATAAACCGTACGCATCTATGCGTATGCGTTATCATTTTAGATGTCGATTGACATATCGATTGACGCCTCTATTAGACTTTTTTATAATGCGTTCAAAGATTCGCAGAAGAATGAAGTGGTAGAAATCGGTTTATAGCTCAGTGGGTCTGAGAAAGGGTGGGATTTCCAGACAGGTGTAACAATAGAGTGCATCCACTGTGAGGAAATGACGCTTGCTGGCCACAGTCAACCAGAAAATATATTACCGGAAAACTATTTTACTGGAAAAATCCACTTAAAATGAATACCATGGAAGACGGTTTTTCGCTAAAAATGAATTTGACTAAGCATACGGGAAAACCGCATTTTCCGGAAAACGGATATTCCAACTTTCTTTCAAAAACACGTATTCCTGGAAAACGCAACTGCGCATAAGGCCACAGAAGTGCAAACTACAGTAATCGTTTGAACTTGGTGTTCATTAAATGGTGCGGCGATGTATTGGGGTGTCCCTAAATGACGGCCGCGTCCACGGCCACGGCCCCCTCCCTAAATGACGGCCCTGCGGCCCTTCTTTTTATAAACCGTACGCATCTATGCGTATGCGTTATCATTTTAGATTGATCTTCCCCTCTTTTTACTTGTCTCTTTGTCATTTGCATGTAGCCTCAAATATAGCCGCGACTGATATCTGCTAAAAAGAAAGAGAGTGAGAGTGATCGAGATGGAGACGGAGTGGTAGATCATTCATACCCTCTCATACAGCGATCGATGAATCGTCTTATGTCTCTTTCTCTGACTGTTCCCTGCATTCTCTGTCTGATTTTCCCGCCATTTTCAGTTATCATCACGTTCCACTATGCTTTTTGATGTTACTTTCGTAGTTAATTCGCCCTCTCCTTCTCCCTCTTTAAGTACCTATCTCTGTCTTTCCCTGCACTCCTGTCTCCCTCCATCACTCTACCTTTATCTGTCGTAATTATCGAACGGATATATCGGCATACCTAGTCACCAATCAATTTTGGATTTGTCTTTGTCTATTTGCATATGTTATCGTTGTTGTTGTCTAGACCTTCTATTGTATTGCCATTTGCATATGATCCAATATCATATTCAAACATACTACGTGTCCTCACTTTGTTTCTTACATTTGCAGTTTTCAGTCATCCTTTCAATCTCTCCTTTTCAAAGCTCATTTATGTATGTATCGTCTGTCGTTCGTTTATTATCGGTCATTCTTCCTTTCCATCTCTTCCTCTCTCTCCTCTATCTCTCTTACATCCATTATCATACCCATCGATCACTAAGGAAGAGGGTAGACCATCAATCGATAATGTTTATGAGAGAGATGGAAGGAAGGGAAGTGAGCCTACCATCCTTTTGTGCGTCTACATCTTGATATATTGTATCTCTCTGTTTATGTTGCATTTCTCTCTCTTCTAGCCATCTCTCAACTTTACTCATATTCTTCTGCTCCGCAGTCAATAATAATTCGGAGGTCGTATCCATGAAGCGTTACAAACAATTTGTCGATAAAGGTGACGTCACGAGAGTAGACGTATACTTTATGTCAACTTTTACGCTTTACGCCATGGATACGGCATCAGACGATGTGCGCAATGTGGCCACGACTGTCCTTTGGCCCACGAGACAGTGTGGCCTGTGTGCAGAGTGGTCTCAATTTGTTTACGTAATCATTTAAATCATTTCAAATCCATTTCAGTGGTCGGCACGAGAGATATCGCCTACCTACCGCCTACTTGAGGAGCAAGGTCGTCTAGAAAGCTATCGTCACTGCATAGATGACATCAGATGGTGGACTACTCAGGGTCCTAAAGCTTCTTTGAAGGTACGAACCCTCTTTAGATTCTCTTTCCTGTTATGTCATGTTCAAGTCGCGAAAAGACGTTAATTTTGTGGTGAATTTGTCGCCTCTTTTTTCATGACTTGAACATAACCTTTGTTAGAATATGCTTCACCTTCGTTGCATATCATTGTCTTTGACTTTGCCTTTGCCAACGTCCTCTTCACTGTTCATCGATCTGTCTCGTTGACAGAAACCGAAGTTTTATACAAAGTGATCGTTCACAACGCTCAAATCGTTGAATCTCGTAATTTGCTGTTTTGCAGGACGAATCGCCACTTTCGTCTTCGGAAGCTTGTCCTCCTCGTCGTTGATGCTCTCCTCGATGTGTTCTTCAGAAGTGGGACGTCGCCAAGCTCCGACGTCCGCGTTCTCTCGTCGTATTCCAGCTCTGGCTGCATCTCGTTTTCCGAAAAAATAAAGAATTTGGGGTTGTTAATGTTTGAAATCGGTGTCTAAGCCCGCGAAGTTAAATGGGCGGGGTCAGCATCGCTATATAAATAAGGTTCGCAAATCGCTTTATAAGTACGGGAGCGGATGAGTATATGTAGTTCATTTGATATGATTTCTAACAGGGACCCATGGTCTAGTGGATAGTAGATAGAACTGTTAATCCGATCGGTTGGTCGGCAGAGAAGTTCGATCCCTCGAGAAGGATTAGAAAAAGAAAAAAAACGTCCAACAGAACCCATCTCTTTTTGCCATTTTTTCTTGATGCATTTACGCTCTCCCTATGATAACGTGTAGTGTATGTCAGAGGATCATGAATCATAAACTAACTTTTTTCCTTAATATTGTAAAAACATCCTAAATGCTATTTATATATTTGTATTGAATGTACTACCAATGTATAATGATTTTCAATGTTTATTGATGCAGAAACAGAAA
This sequence comes from Parapristionchus giblindavisi, assembly GCA_943737045.1. Taxonomy (NCBI): domain Eukaryota; kingdom Metazoa; phylum Nematoda; class Chromadorea; order Rhabditida; family Diplogasteridae; genus Parapristionchus; species Parapristionchus giblindavisi. The sequence continues at coordinate 97,460 of CALSFV010000034.1, forward strand.
GAGCGCATGCAAAATCAATACCGGATGATTACGGTAACATGTCAAAGCCGCAAAAGTTAAGCGTATAGCTCTTGGATTGTGACTATTGCATGTTAGAGATGTCCACAAAAGTTGCTACTCTATTGCTGAAGTATGATCTTTAATCTTTGTATTTTGATAACGTGTAGTGTATGTCAGAGGATCATGAATCACAAACTTTTTTCCTTAATATTGTAAAAATATCCTAAATGCTATTTATATATTTGTATTGAATGTACTACCAATGTATAATAATTTTCAATGTTTATTGATGCAGAAACAGAAAGAGCGCATGCAAAATCAATACCGGATGATTACGGTAACATGTCAGAGCTGCAAAAGTTAAGCGTATAGCTCTTGGAATGTGACTATTGCATGTTAGAGATGTCCACAAAAGTTGCTACTCTATTGCTGAAGTATGATCTTTAATCTTTGTATTTTGATAACGTGTAGTGTATGTCAGAGGATCATGAATCACAAACTAACTTTTTTCCTTAATATTGTAAAAATAGAAGGATTAGAAAAAGAAAAAAACGTCCAACAGAACCCATCTCTTTTTGCCATTTTTTCTTGATGCATTTACGCTCTCCCTATGATAACGTGTAGTGTATGTCAGAGGATCATGAATCATAAACTAACTTTTTTCCTTAATATTGTAAAAACATCCTAAATGCTATTTATATATTTGTATTGAATGTACTACCAATGTATAATGATTTTCAATGTTTATTGATGCAGAAACAGAAAGAGCGCATGCAAAATCAATACCGGATGATTACGGTAACATGTCAAAGCCGCAAAAGTTAAGCGTATAGCTCTTGGATTGTGACTATTGCATGTTAGAGATGTCCACAAAAGTTGCTACTCTATTGCTGAAGTATGATCTTTAATCTTTGTATTTTGATAACGTGTAGTGTATGTCAGAGGATCATGAATCACAAACTTTTTTCCTTAATATTGTAAAAATATCCTAAATGCTATTTATATATTTGTATTGAATGTACTACCAATGTATAATAATTTTCAATGTTTATTGATGCAGAAACAGAAAGAGCGCATGCAAAATCAATACCGGATGATTACGGTAACATGTCAGAGCTGCAAAAGTTAAGCGTATAGCTCTTGGAATGTGACTATTGCATGTTAGAGATGTCCACAAAAGTTGCTACTCTATTGCTGAAGTATGATCTTTAATCTTTGTATTTTGATAACGTGTAGTGTATGTCAGAGGATCATGAATCACAAACTAACTTTTTTCCTTAATATTGTAAAAATATCCTAAATGCTATTTATATATCACGCATGTCAGCTAAGGATTGACTGATTCCACTACACACTTTTGAGTTGACCCCCACTTTTCTCCACGGTTTTCGATGGTCCTTGGGTAGGACATCCCTGAACCAGAGTAGCAAGGTTGGTAGATCAAGAATCTCTCCAGGAGCTCACGTCAAAGTTCGTCGTTGAGGCCCCTTCCGATGCGATTTTCACGGCTCACAGGAGAGCTAGGAAAAAGTGATCAACTAGTCAACCAAGTCGTGTGACTATCCAAAGATAACAATATCAGGTTAACTTGACTGGAGTAGTAAAAATTTACCTAAAGTGTATCGTAAGCTACAGTAATCCATGATATCGACCTACTCTTACATAAAAGTTACATTTCATCATTTTTCAGTTCGACTCTTTGGTAGCTTCTCATATTTCTTTTAGCATGGTAAGAAATTGATGAATATCCAAATTACTTCATCCTAAATATGATTTTACAGATTCGTCATCTATTGATTTTCGCTCTTACTGTTAGTGCTTTTATTTTTCTCAAGACTAACATCTCATGTTCTGCTACTCATTTTTGTTTCATTGATTTATCAGCCGAGCGCGCGCGTTTTCGTAACTGCGGATGTAGACCAAGTGTACCCGGAACCTTACAGCGACGTGCATATCGGTCTATCGTATACCACATGATCCAGTTCTACCGCTCTCTCACGTTACAGCAACAATTGATGTCGCACAGCGTATCCCACATGATGCAGTATTTACATTCTAATCACCATTACCCACGAATTCCGAACACCACAGTAAGCATGATTTCCACGGTTACTGTAACCAATACGTATCCTTATCATGTGACTAACCAAGTCCAACTCGCGTCCAAGTCATGGTTCAGTTTATTTTGACTGGTGCAAATGGCCTACAGTACATCACACGCAACAGTAATCCAGGGTACCGGCCTATCACACCACAAACGACACTATCTGTTGACCAACCGTACCCCGCACCGTACACAGTAACCTTTGATATCTACATACCCCTCACCTTACAGTAACCACGGATATCGATCTACCGTATTGATTACGATTCAGATAACATTAATTCATTAACAGTAATCCATGATACCGACCAACTGTGCCACAATCGTTACAGTAACCGCAGATATATTAACCTATCGAATCATGCACAGCTTATCGAAAATAACAGCGGATGTAGACCAGGGCTGGGACAGAAAATTATTTTTTTCTGAAAACAGAAAACAGAAATTTCTGTTTTCAAAAAGCAGAAAAAACAGAAAATTCAGAAAAAAACAGAAAATGTCATAAAATCATTGATTTGCCTTATTTTCATAATGTTTTTATTAGTTCGGTTGCAAAACCAATTTCGCATACATTTTTATCGAGGCGCCAGCGAAAAACAACAAAATAGCAACATCATAGAATCGAAACGATGATACCGGCTTCATTCGACTATCTCCAACACCGAGATACCAAAGCCCGATCATGAAATTTTCGGCCGACTATACATAGCGATTAAATTTTGCCGAGTAGGGATAGTTTGCGAACGCTTTTCCGATATTCTGGCAAATTCTTGACTGTATGTGGTAAATAGCTGTTTTTTCGACTAACATATGCCAGAATGTGGGCAAATCGTGTACAAAAGTAGGGAAAGAAGGGAAATCTGATGCCATATTTGGGCCAATTTATTGTCTCTGTGTACGGTATTTTTAAAAAAAACACTTAGTAAATGAAAACTGAATGAGTTTTTTTTCATTTTTTAAACAATTTTAATAATTAATATTTTCTGAAAATTTTCTGTTTTAAAAATATATTTTCTGTTTCTGGTCAGAAAATTTTCTGGTCTCCAAAATGACCAGAAAACAGAAAAAACAGAAAATTCAGAAACAGAAATTTCCAGCCCTGATGTAGACCAAGTGTAACCTTAGAGTGACCGTCTATCGTATCCCACATGATTCTGTTCTACCGCTCTTGCACGTTACAGCAACAATTGATGTCGCGCAGCGTATCCCACGTGATGCAGTATTTACATTGTACTTACCATTTTCCACAAATTCCAAACACTACAGTAAGCATGACTCTCACGGTTACTGTAACCAAGTCGTGTCCTGACCATGTGACTAACCAAGTCCAACTTGCGTCCAAGCCATGGTTGCGTTTAATTTGACTGAAGCAAGTGGAAAATGGCCTACAGTACATTACACGCAACAGTAAGCCAGGGTACCTGCCTATCACACCACAAACGACACAGCAACCGCATATATTGAACAACCGTACCCGCACCGTACACAGTAACCATTGATATCTACATACCGCACCCCTTAAATTACAGTAACCACGTATATCGATCTACCGTATTGATTACGATTCAGTTAACATTAATTCATTAACAGTAATCCAGGATACCGACCAACTGTGCCACAATCGTTACAGTAACCGCAGATATTTACCTATCGGATCACGCACCTTCCAGCAACCGTGAGGTTTGACCTACCGCTCCGGCACGTTACAGCACGGTAATCGGTTACAAGTCATACCGTGACCAAGTAAAAAAAATTTCCTACAGTACATCGCAAGCTATAGTAATCTATGATATCGACCTACCGTACACCACACCTTACAGTATCCCTCACGATTCAGTTAAGATTAAGTTCATACCTACCGCTCCCGTAAGTTCGACGTATCCTGCATGATAATGCAATATTTGCATATCTGATTGCCAATGCCCACGAGCATTACAGGGTTTTTCACGGTTATTGTAACAGGTATAACAGGACTAATATACACGGTCACTGTAAGGGTCGGTGTACGCTTGGTCTTCACCCGCATTTACCAAAAAGTGCGGGCTCCGCTGGTTAATCAGAAAAACAAATAGCCTGAAATGCAGAACGAGATGTTAGTCTTGAGTGATATAAAAACAATAAGAACAAACACCAATAGATGACGGATCTGTAAAATTATATTTAGGATAAAGTATTTTGGATATACGTCAATTTCTTACCATGCTTAAAGAAATATTAGAAGCGACCGAAGAGTCGAAATTAAAGATGAAAGAATGAAATGGACGAAAGGTTCTGATCATTTTATTGTTGCAAATTTTGCAGAATGTATGCGAATTTTCGCTCACTCCTTCTCGCAATGTACCGGTCCAACGTCAATGTGTTGCGTACAATGATAGTTCATAGCCGCTCTTATTCGCATTCATTCCATTCGTTGAGCTGGTCGAGTGGTGAAAGCGTTTGACTGTCAATCGAAAGAGTGATTGTTCGATCCTCATCTCTTGCAAAAACTATTGCCGTTCTCGTCCCCACTCGACCTGCCTATCGAGGTGACCATGTCGACGTGACCATTATCGTTGTACCACTTAACGATGTGACCACTTAACGAGGACCACTTAGTGATAATATCGTTGACCATATTCATAGCGGCTTACGCTGATATATAGAATAAGGAACAGATGAAATGTGTAATTTCTCGAGTACTTTCAGATAAAAATATGAAAATCCAACTTTTTGATTTTGTATTCCATAAGGAATTGATTTTGTTCCACAGTTCCGGGACCTATTTTGTTTTGGGCTCAATCGATAGAGCTCGTCAATAGCTTTCATTTAAGCCCTTGGGAGCCGATTTAAGTTGGCATTTGGCTGAATGACGGCCAAAAAACTGCATTTGAATGCTGGTAGATCACTAATAAAAGCCGCGCGTTGCTTTGATCTACTCGCCATTGTCGGCTAATTGACAGGATTGTCCTGTAATGTACTGGAGAATGTGCTGACGATCAATCTGACGTCGAGTCGCTCACCCAAGTTTGTTTTGTTCTCGCTGCAGCCAAATCAGCGAAATTAGTCCATTCCGATGGGTCCTGGAACTGATTGACCGATGAATGCTGTAGATCTGAGAGAAAGTTCCATTTAGAGCTCTCTGGATCTCAGGCCAAGTAATCTATGTTTCTCAAAGAACTCCCGAGACAGTTCTCGCATGATTGAATCGACGTAGCCATCTTGGATGCCCATCCACTGGGCGGAACTGGAACTTTCTCTCCTATCTACAGCATTCATTGGTCAATCCGTACAGGAAACATCGGAATGGACTAATTTCGCTGATTTGGCTGCAGCGAGAACAAAACGTACTTGGGTGAGCGACTCGACGTCAGATTGATCATCAGCAAATTCTCCAGTATATTAAAGGACAATCCAGTCAATTAGCCGACAATGGCGAGTAGATCAAAGCAACGCGGGGCTTTTATTAGTGATCTACCAGCTTTCAAATGCAGTTTTTTGGCCGTCATTCAGCCAAATGCCAACTTAAATCGGCTCCCAAGGGCTTAAATAAAAGCTATTGACGAGCTCTATCGATTGAGCCCAAAACAAAATAGGTCCCGGAACTGTGGAACAAAATCAACTCCTTATGGAACACAAAATCAAAAAGTTGGATTTTCACATTTTTATCTGAAAGTACTCGAGAAATTACACATTTCACCTGTTGAACACTTTTTCCTAGCTCTCCTGTGAGCCGAGAAAATCGCTTCGGAAGGGGCCTCAACGACGAACTTTGACGTGAGCTCCTGGAGAGACGATTGATCTACCAACCTTGCTACTCTGGTTCAGTGATGTCCTACCCAAGGACCATCGAAAACCGTGGAGAAAAGAGGGGGTCAGCTCAAAAGTGTGTAGTAAAGCAGACGATTTTCGTCAATCCTTACGTGACATGCGTGATATTTGTATTGAATGTACTACCAATGTATAATGATTTTCAATGTTTATTGATGCAGAAACAGAAAGAGCGCATGCAAAATCAATATCGGATGATTACGGTAGCATGTCAAAGCTGCAAAAGTTAAGCGTATAGCTCTTGGAATGTGACTATTGCATGTTAGAGATGTCCACAAAAGTTGCTACTCTATTGCTGAAGTATGATCTTTAATCTTTGTATTTTGATCTTTGTCCACAATTTTTCGAACAATGGGCGAAAATAACGGTTTTCGACAGTATTCTTAGTTGTTGAATTTTTTCGCTTGTTATTTTCTGTTAAAAGAAGATAAATCTAACATTTGTGACCATTTATTGGTTACAAGATACCATAGTATTGATTACAAGATAGGAAGTGGTTCCGTTTCAGTGCTAGATCAGTGATAGAGTGCCAAGATGATCAGACGAGATCGATAGGCAGAGACGCAGAGAGTCATCGCGCGCGCACTGAACTTGACTTACCACCACTATTGAGACGGGTGGCGGGAGGAGATAACTTTACTGAAAAAAAAAATAAAATTTTAAAAAAATGATAATTTTGATAAAATAAATACTGTAAATGACTCTAATAATTTTATTGGCACAGATTTCGTATGAAAAAGTCGAAATATCTGCGAAAGAAAAGATAAATTCTCTGGCGGCCAGAAATATATTTAGTTGATAAAGCTCAAACTAATGCTGATAAATAACTGATAAATAACTTTAATAAATCACTTGACACGGGCAAGACCAGCTACAGTACCTTAGAAAGAATCAGAATCAGAATAATAATAATAATATTAAAACGCATTCTCCCTTACAGCGGAGGGGCTGTGGGTGGGGCATGGCACAATGTTTCAAAATCATCCCAGGCGACTCATATTTGATGGTTGGAGTCCCTAGGGGCGGCATACACTTCAGCCAAAAATTTGACCCAAATTATCGATTTTTGATCTACCAAAAGTCGAAAAATCAAAGTGTGATTTCCATAGCATGTTGTATACCATTCGATAGAGGATCCAAAGTTATATAAGTATACCAAGTTTCATAAGTTTTCATAACTCCATGTTCGAGAAATAACCGATTTTTCAATTTTTGACCAGGTTTTTTTGTTTTGATCTAATCGCTTACTATGTTACTATCATTTCCAGTTTCTGAATTTTTGATATGTTGTGTAAAAATGGATGCGCTATCCGAATATCATACTTATCTGGACCAGCTACAAACCGCCCATAGTGATATCATGCGACGAACGCCTTACTTTTAGCGCCCGAACGCCGACGCTGGTTCGAATCCTGTCAGAGACATAAATTTTTGCAAATTTATTTTCTTCTCAAATTTGACTTTAAATTATATTTTCATGTGTTTTATCGTTTTTTCACTAATTTATTTTACGGAATGACCACTTACATTACCAAAAATACTAAAAAAATCTTATAACTGTTACAGTATCGGAAAAAGTCATTCGACGAACGAAAAAAATGTTTTTTTCGTTAGTGATATTTCTTTAAAATGTTTTTTGTTGTTATTATCTATTAAAAGAAGACAAATGTAAATTGAAACTCGTTAAACATCTCGGTTTTCGCAAAATGTTTGAAAAATTTAAACCTAAGATCAAAGATCAAAGTACAATGATCAGAGATCAAAGTTCAGCAATAGAGTAAAAACTGTTGTGACTTTTATAGTTTCACCTGTTTTACCGTGTTTGCACTAATTTATTGTATGAAATAACCATAAACATTATCTGAAATCTTAGAACTAATAGAGTATCGACAAAAAAGTCATGGGACGCTTTTTCATTTTTTTAAAACATTTGATTAAGGAAAGCAATTAAGCTGATATTTTGTGTCAATGTACGCAACTCATCAAAGAATCCAACCATGATGTGTTGGTTTAATTAACTGGTTTAAACAACTGTTGCGTAATGATGACGCAATCTACGCACACTTTTGACAATTTATACTTCTTTAGTGAATAAGCCCTGTTCTTCTGAAATATTGTGAGAGTGCAGACATCCACTAGAAAATTTCGGCTCCGATTTCAGGCTGTAAATGGGTTGCAAATTTGGCATTCAAAATTGAAAACTCAGCTTATAGGTATACTAACGACCCGCTCTAACAAGATGTGGCGAGTGCTGCTCCTTTATTTTATAAAATGATAAGGCACGTCTGTCTGTCTGAGCGTCTGTCTGTCCGTTACACTGCATCTTTCCCTATAAAACACTTCGAATCGACCAATCTTCTCAACAACTTTTAACTCATATTTCCCTGGTTCCAATCCTTTCATGTCTATTCTCTTTTGGTGATTTTTCTCATCCATCGTTCATATTTTCACTTTTGAAGAACAACCGAAGCATTTTTTCACGAAAATTGATGTGTAGTCACACTTTTAAACGTTTTCCAGCATTTATCCCAATAGAAAAACAAACCTGTACAAACATCTAACCCTCCTTCCACCTCAATCTCTCTCCTTCTCCGCTCTATCTTTATCTCTCTCTCCCTCTCAATCCACTTCCCTATCCCTCATCAAAAATTAAGCAAGTGGGTTAGAGTAATGACGCAAAATAAAACTTTATCCTCTTAGAGCTTAATCGCGTCATAGCTCTTCATTCGCTCGCAGGGCATGAAAATATTTTTTTGGAAGGAATGATTTTGAGATCCTATCGTTCAAAGGGCAGGTCTCTTAAAATTATGGCTTCTCATCAGGTAGCTTTGTAATGTATCATATATTTATGTCCCTTATTTTGGTTTTGTTGAGATTCCTTTCAGACCGACAGCAAACGTTCTGCTGAGGTACACTCGGTAACAGCGCGTACGCTCAAACTTGCGCTTTCTCTCCCTAGCAGTTCTCGTCCCTGCGCCTTTATTGATTAAATCTCTTATTTTTACAGCTCTTATATTTGTTAGAGAAGCTCACAAATGTTTTTACTCTATTGCTGAACTTTGATCTCTGTTCATTGTACTTTGATCTTTGATCTTAGTTTTTACATTTTTCAAACATTTTGCGAAAACCGAGCTGTTTAAGGGGAGAGTTTCCCATAAATATATTGATTGAAATTCCGAAAATGTTCGAGAGTGAAATTTTGTCCCACCACGAATTGACGAACTATCATACTGTAGTTTAAGGAATGCGCGATTGATTTCCACGCTGGTGCTTGGCTGGAGCATCGATATTTGATGCAAATCACATATTAATGCAGTGCATGCAAATCGAAATTTGATTTACATAGTGAATATCTGTGCTGCCTCTTAATACAACCCATCTATGCAAATATGTCGCTTCTTGGATAGACATATCACTGTCTAACAAAGGGCTTACATCTCTACTTGGCCAAGTGGTCTAGGGCGCTCTCTTTCGACGTGCATAAAGGGTTCGATTACCAGATCGGGTCGCGAATTTTGCTGATTTCTTTGAAATGCTCTAGTTCGACTTTTCCGTACGGGGATCTCCCGCGAATTTGAACGCATAATTCTCCAAGGGATACCGTCCCTTTAACGAGTTTCAATGTATTTTTGTCTTCTTTTAATAGATAATAACAACAAAAAACATTTTAAAGAAATATCACTGACGAAAAAACATTTTTTTCGTTCGTCGAATGACTTTTTCCGATACTGTAACAGTTATAAGAGTTTTTTTAGCATTTTTGGTAATGTAAGTGGTCATTCCGTGCAATAAATTAGTGAAAAGACGATAAAACACATGAAAATATAATTTAAAAGTCAAATTTAAGACGAAAAAAAATTTGCAAAAATTTATGTCTCTGACAGGATTCGAACCAGCGTCGGCGTTCGGGCGCTAAAAGTAAGGTGTTCGTCGCATGATTTCACTATGGGCGGTTTGTAGCTGGTCCAGATAAGTATGATATTCGGATAGCGCATCCATTTTTACACAACATATCAAAAATTCAGAAACTGGAAATGATAGTAACATAGTAAGCGATTAGATCAAAACAAAAAAACCTGGTCAAAAATTGAAAAATCGGTTATTTCTCGAACATGGAGTTATGAAAACTTATGAAACTTGGTATACTTATATAACTTTGGATCCTCTATCGAATGGTATACAACATGCCATAGAAATCACACTTTGATTTTTCGACTTTTGGTAGATCAAAAATCGATAATTTGGATCAAATTTTTGGCTGAAGTGTATGCCGCCCCTAGGGACTCCAACCATCAAATATGAGTCGCCTAGGATGATTTTGAAACATTGTGCCATACCCCCGCCGCACTTATGGAGAACGCATTTTAAATTTATCCGTTAAAATGATAACTTACAAGGGAATGCTTAGAACTCACCATGGAGTTATGCTTAGTGACATATATCACTGAAATCGGAATGAAATTTTGACTGGATATCCGTTGAGTCTACTTGCCACGAGCTTCTGGTATTCGAGAAAATCGATAACGAAAACCCGAATATTGAAAGCATGAAAACGACTATCTTGATATGGATAGCCATATCAACCCGGTTTTCAGCTCCAATCCACTGCAGTAGAAGCGTCAGTGACAATGAAGATGAAAACCAAGTTGATGTGGCTATCCATATCAAGAAAGTCGTGTTTAGGCCTTCAATATCCTGTTTTGCGTTATCGATTTTCTCGAATACTAGAAGCTCGTGGCAAGCAGACTCAACTGATATCCAGTCAGAATTTGATACCGATTCCAGTGATATATGTCACTAATCATAACTCCATGGTGAGTTCCAAGCATTCCCTTGTTAGATACAGTGAACACGGCGGTTCAATGAAGAGAAATCCCTACATTTAACTTTGGCTTGAAGGCTCTTGCATTACGAAAAATCGGCAAAGTTGATTTGCACTGGGCGGGATTCGAACCTACGAGGTTCGGATAGATAAACAAAAGCTCTATCCACTAAGCCATATCGGCATGTCTCGCGAATCGTAAAACTCGATGATAGGTCTAGTCAGAAGCGAGCGCCCAGATATACCGTAGTCAACTTTCGCGCTGGGAGAACCTAGATGTTTTAGTGCTTATCATCACTCAGTTTGCGATACTTTCTTTCTCCGGCAAGAGCTTCTTAGTTACTATCATTGAGCCGCCGTGGTGAACAGTTGATGTAGTGATGTATCCACATCATGCCATCTTTTCTTGATACAATGAATCTTACAATTTAGTATTTGCAGTCGAAATACACAAATGTAGAATAAATTTAAAGGTTTGGAAATAAAACTCATTGAAAAACTAAACCTAATATTAGGAATTTTAAGTATATGATCACTCTCATTGAGATATTACTGTAGATTTATTTATTTATTTATTTATCATACATCATAAAGATGTTCCAACAAGTAAAATTAACGAATTAAAATTAAGAAATCTGCACAGGGAGAATAAACGGGGGCAATGGATAAAGGGAAATGGGGGGAGGTGAAGAAGGTCAGGGATGTCTCAATAACGTTTTCTCAAATGCCAAGATCAAAGATCAGAGTGGGATCAATGATTTAGGGTGGATGAGGCCCTAGCGGGAAGAGGACCGCATAAGTCAGTGTGAACGGAAACTGACATGGCAATGAGGATCTTGTATATGAGACATCATTTAAAGGGGCGAAATATCAATACATAAATTACTAATTAAATCAAAACATAATAATAATTTAGATTTAATGGAATTGGTGTTCAGATGTGGGTCTAAGATAGAAGGAAGTTTTGTCAGAAATCGGGAAGTTCTATTAGAGAATGAAGAGCGAAGGTTTTCTCTTTTGGCTCGTGGGATATGGAAAGCAAACGAGGATAAACGACCAAATGAAGGCTTGAAAATATAGAAACAACTACAAGGAATATCAACTTCACATCTCAAAATCTTAATGGCAAAAATGATATCAATAACAATTCTTCTATGATAAAGCGAATTAAGCGAGAATAGGGTCAAACGTTGAGGGTAGGGTGGAGGGAGAGAATACGAAAGAGAACAACGATGATACAGTAATCTAGTAAATACATGTTGGACCTTTTCTAATTGGCGTACTAACCCCTTTGACAAGGGTGACCAAACTGGTGAGGCATATTCAATAATGGGGAGTACGTATGATTTGAAAGCTCTAATATATACATCAGATCGAGTACAAGAGATCGATCTAAAAATACGATAAACAAGTGACAAGGACTTTTTACAAATAATGGCAATATGAGACTTAAAATTCAATAGAGGATCGATATAAACACCTAAGTCACGGGTAGAAGAAGATGAAGGGAGAATGTGAGAGAGAATAGAGTAGGGTAAAGCAGGATTTGTTTTGCCTACCTATATGTAGAACGGAGCACTTTTTTTGTGCAACCGATAACTGCCAGTTTTCGCAGTATTCTAATAGAGAAGTTAACCCTTGAGAAAGTTGAGAGTGAGATTCATGTGGAGAAATATGTGAAAAAGTAGAGAAAAGTTTGATATCGTCTGCGAACATTTGAATACCTATTTGAGGGAGATGACTGAATACCCTTGGGAGATCCGAAACATATATCAAAAAAAGTAATGGACCCAAAACTGTACCTTGTGGAACACCAAAAGTGACCACTCTATCAGATGATAGAGTATCACCTTTTTCTCACTGAAAATCGACGATCATAAACACGACTTTCTTGATATGGATAGCCACATCAACTTGGTTTTCATCTTCATTGTCACTGACACTTCTACTGCAGTGGATTGGAGCTGAAAACCGGGTTGATATGGCTATCCATATCAAGATAGTCGTTTTCATGCTTTCAATATTCGGGTTTTCGTTATCGATTTTCTCGAATACCAGAAGCTCGTGGCAAGTAGACTCAACGGATATCCAGTCAAAATTTCATTCCGATTTCAGTGATATATGTCACTAAGCATAACTCCATGGTGAGTTCTAAGCATTCCCTTGTAAGTTATCATTTTAACGGATAAATTTAATATTATTATTATTATTCTGATTCTGATTCTTTCTAAGGTACTGTAGCTGGTCTTGCCCGTGTCAAGTGATTTATTAAAGTTATTTATCAGTTATTTATCAGCATTAGTTTGAGCTTTATCAACTAAATATATTTCTGGCCGCCAGAGAATTTATCTTTTCTTTCGCAGATATTTCGACTTTTTAATACGAAATCTGTGCCAATAAAATTATTAGAGTCATTTACAGTATTTATTTTATCAAAATTATCATTTTTTTAAATTTTTTTTTTTTCAGTAAAGTTATCTCCTCCCGCCACCCGTCTCAATAGTGGTGGTAAGTCAAGTGCAGTGCGCGCGCGATGACTCTCTGCGTCTCTGCCTATCGATCTCGTCTGATCATCTTGGCACTCTATCACTGATCTAGCACTGAAACGGAACCACTTCCTATCTTGTAATCAATACTATGGTATCTTGTAACCAATAAATGGTCACAAATGTTAGATTTATCTTCTTTTAACAGAAAATAACAAGCGAAAAAATTCAACAACTAAGAATACTGTCGAAAACCGTTATTTTCGCCCATTGTTCGAAAAATTGTGGACAAAGATCAAAATACAAAGATTAAAGATCATACTTCAGCAATAGAGTAGCAACTTTTGTGGACATCTCTAACATGCAATAGTCACATTCCAAGAGCTATACGCTTAACTTTTGCAGCTTTGACATGCAACCGTAATCATCCGATATTGATTTTGCATGCGCTCTTTCTGTTTCTGCATCAATAAACATTGAAAATCATTATACATTGGTAGTACATTCAATACAAATATCACGCATGTCAGCTAAGGATTGACTGATTCCACTACACACTTTTGAGTTGACCCCCACTTTTCTCCACGGTTTTCGATGGTCCTTGGGTAGGACATCCCTGAACCAGAGTAGCAAGGTTGGTAGATCAAGAATCTCTCCAGGAGCTCACGTCAAAGTTCGTCGTTGAGGCCCCTTCCGATGCGATTTTCACGGCTCACAGGAGAGCTAGGAAAAAGTGATCAACAGATGAAATGTGTAATTTCTCGAGTACTTTCAGATAAAAATATGAAAATCCAACTTTTTGATTTTGTATTCCATAAGGAATTGATTTTGTTCCACAGTTCCGGGACCTATTTTGTTTTGGGCTCAATCGATAGAGCTCGTCAATAGCTTTCATTTAAGCCCTGGGGAGCCGATTTAAGTTGGCATTTGGCTGAATGACGGCCAAAAAACTGCATTTGAATGCTGGTAGATCACTAATAAAAGCCGCGCGTTGCTTTGATCTACTCGCCATTGTCGGCTAATTGACTGGATTGTCCTTTAATATACTGGAGAATTTGCTGATGATCAATCTGACGTCGAGTCGCTCACCCAAGTACGTTTTGTTCTCGCTGCAGCCAAATCAGCGAAATTAGTCCATTCCGATGTTTCCTGCACGGATTGACCAATGAATGCTGTAGATAGGAGAGAAAGTTCCAGTTCCGCCCAGTGGATGGGCATCCAAGATGGCTACGTCGATTCAATCATGCGAGAACTGTCTCGGGAATTCTTTGAGAAACATAGATTACTTGGCCTGAGATCCAGAGAGCTCTAAATGGAACTTTCTCTCAGATCTACAGCATTCATCGGTCAATCAGTTCCAGGACCCATCGGAATGGACTAATTTCGCTGATTTGGCTGCAGCGAGAACAAAACGTACTTGGGTGAGCGACTCGACGTCAGATTGATCATCAGCAAATTCTCCAGTATATTAAAGGACAATCCAGTCAATTAGCCGACAATGGCGAGTAGATCAAAGCACGTAAACAAATTGAGACCACTCTGCACACAGGCCACACTGTCTCGTGGGCCAAAGGACAGTCGTGGCCACATTGCGCACATCGTCTGGGGCCGTATCCATGGCGTAAAGCGTAAAAGTTGACATAAAGTATACGTCTACTCTCGTGACGTCACCTTTATCGACAAATTGTTTGTAACGCTTCATGGATACGACCTCCGAATTATTATTGACTGCGGAGCAGAAGAATATGAGTAAAGTTGAGAGATGGCTAGAAGAGAGAGAAATGCAACATAAACAGAGAGATACAATATATCAAGATGTAGACGCACAAAAGGATGGTAGGCTCACTTCCCTTCCTTCCATCTCTCTCATAAACATTATCGATTGATGGTCTACCCTCTTCCTTAGTGATCGATGGGTATGATAATGGATGTAAGAGAGATAGAGGAGAGAGAGGAAGAGATGGAAAGGAAGAATGACCGATAATAAACGAACGACAGACGATACATACATAAATGAGCTTTGAAAAGGAGAGATTGAAAGGATGACTGAAAACTGCAAATGTAAGAAACAAAGTGAGGACACGTAGTATGTTTGAATATGATATTGGATCATATGCAAATGGCAATACAATAGAAGGTCTAGACAACAACAACGATAACTAGGAAAAAGTGTTCAACAGGTGAAATGTGTAATTTCTCGAGTACTTTCAGATAAAAATGTGAAAATCCAACTTTTTGATTTTGTGTTCCATAAGGAGTTGATTTTGTTCCACAGTTCCGGGACCTATTTTGTTTTGGGCTCAATCGATAGAGCTCGTCAATAGCTTTTATTTAAGCCCTTGGGAGCCGATTTAAGTTGGCATTTGGCTGAATGACGGCCAAAAAACTGCATTTGAAAGCTGGTAGATCACTAATAAAAGCCCCGCGTTGCTTTGATCTACTCGCCATTGTCGGCTAATTGACTGGATTGTCCTTTAATATACTGGAGAATTTGCTGATGATCAATCTGACGTCGAGTCGCTCACCCAAGTACGTTTTGTTCTCGCTGCAGCCAAATCAGCGAAATTAGTCCATTCCGATGTTTCCTGTACGGATTGACCAATGAATGCTGTAGATAGGAGAGAAAGTTCCAGTTCCGCCCAGTGGATGGGCATCCAAGATGGCTACGTCGATTCAATCATGCGAGAACTGTCTCGGGAGTTCTTTGAGAAACATAGATTACTTGGCCTGAGATCCAGAGAGCTCTAAATGGAACTTTCTCTCAGATCTACAGCATTCATCGGTCAATCAGTTCCAGGACCCATCGGAATGGACTAATTTCGCTGATTTGGCTGCAGCGAGAACAAAACAAACTTGGGTGAGCGACTCGACGTCAGATTGATCGTCAGCACATTCTCCAGTACATTACAGGACAATCCTGTCAATTAGCCGACAATGGCGAGTAGATCAAAGCAACGCGCGGCTTTTATTAGTGATCTACCAGCATTCAAATGCAGTTTTTTGGCCGTCATTCAGCCAAATGCCAACTTAAATCGGCTCCCAAGGGCTTAAATGAAAGCTATTGACGAGCTCTATCGATTGAGCCCAAAACAAAATAGGTCCCGGAACTGTGGAACAAAATCAATTCCTTATGGAATACAAAATCAAAAAGTTGGATTTTCATATTTTTATCTGAAAGTACTCGAGAAATTACACATTTCATCTGTTCCTTATTCTATATATCAGCGTAAGCCGCTATGAATATGGTCAACGATATTATCACTAAGTGGTCCTCGTTAAGTGGTCACATCGTTAAGTGGTACAACGATAATGGTCACGTCGACATGGTCACCTCGATAGGCAGGTCGAGTGGGGACGAGAACGGCAATAGTTTTTGCAAGAGATGAGGATCGAACAATCACTCTTTCGATTGACAGTCAAACGCTTTCACCACTCGACCAGCTCAACGAATGGAATGAATGCGAATAAGAGCGGCTATGAACTATCATTGTACGCAACACATTGACGTTGGACCGGTACATTGCGAGAAGGAGTGAGCGAAAATTCGCATACATTCTGCAAAATTTGCAACAATAAAATGATCAGAACCTTTCGTCCATTTCATTCTTTCATCTTTAATTTCGACTCTTCGGTCGCTTCTAATATTTCTTTAAGCATGGTAAGAAATTGACGTATATCCAAAATACTTTATCCTAAATATAATTTTACAGATCCGTCATCTATTGGTGTTTGTTCTTATTGTTTTTATATCACTCAAGACTAACATCTCGTTCTGCATTTCAGGCTATTTGTTTTTCTGATTAACCAGCGGAGCCCGCACTTTTTGGTAAATGCGGGTGAAGACCAAGCGTACACCGACCCTTACAGTGACCGTGTATATTAGTCCTGTTATACCTGTTACAATAACCGTGAAAAACCCTGTAATGCTCGTGGGCATTGGCAATCAGATATGCAAATATTGCATTATCATGCAGGATACGTCGAACTTACGGGAGCGGTAGGTATGAACTTAATCTTAACTGAATCGTGAGGGATACTGTAAGGTGTGGTGTACGGTAGGTCGATATCATAGATTACTATAGCTTGCGATGTACTGTAGGAAATTTTTTTTACTTGGTCACGGTATGACTTGTAACCGATTACCGTGCTGTAACGTGCCGGAGCGGTAGGTCAAACCTCACGGTTGCTGGAAGGTGCGTGATCCGATAGGTAAATATCTGCGGTTACTGTAACGATTGTGGCACAGTTGGTCGGTATCCTGGATTACTGTTAATGAATTAATGTTAACTGAATCGTAATCAATACGGTAGATCGATATACGTGGTTACTGTAATTTAAGGGGTGCGGTATGTAGATATCAATGGTTACTGTGTACGGTGCGGGTACGGTTGTTCAATATATGCGGTTGCTGTGTCGTTTGTGGTGTGATAGGCAGGTACCCTGGCTTACTGTTGCGTGTAATGTACTGTAGGCCATTTTCCACTTGCTTCAGTCAAATTAAACGCAACCATGGCTTGGACGCAAGTTGGACTTGGTTAGTCACATGGTCAGGACACGACTTGGTTACAGTAACCGTGAGAGTCATGCTTACTGTAGTGTTTGGAATTTGTGGAAAATGGTAAGTACAATGTAAATACTGCATCACGTGTGATACGCTGCGCGACATCAATTGTTGCTGTAACGTGCAAGAGCGGTAGAACAGAATCATGTGGGATACGATAGACGGTCACTCTAAGGTTACACTTGGTCTACATCAGGGCTGGAAATTTCTGTTTCTGAATTTTCTGTTTTTTCTGTTTTCTGGTCATTTTGGAGACCAGAAAATTTTCTGACCAGAAACAGAAAATATATTTTTAAAACAGAAAATTTTCAGAAAATATTAATTATTAAAATTGTTTAAAAAATGAAAAAAAAACTCATTCAGTTTTCATTTACTAAGTGTTTTTTTTAAAAATACCGTACACAGAGACAATAAATTGGCCCAAATATGGCATCAGATTTCCCTTCTTTCCCTACTTTTGTACACGATTTGCCCACATTCTGGCATATGTTAGTCGAAAAAACAGCTATTTGCCACATACAGTCAAGAATTTGCCAGAATATCGGAAAAGCGTTCGCAAACTATCCCTACTCGGCAAAATTTAATCGCTATGTATAGTCGGCCGAAAATTTCATGATCGGGCTTTGGTATCTCGGTGTTGGAGATAGTCGAATGAAGCCGGTATCATCGTTTCGATTCTATGATGTTGCTATTTTGTTGTTTTTCGCTGGCGCCTCGATAAAAATGTATGCGAAATTGGTTTTGCAACCGAACTAATAAAAACATTATGAAAATAAGGCAAATCAATGATTTTATGACATTTTCTGTTTTTTTCTGAATTTTCTGTTTTTTCTGCTTTTTGAAAACAGAAATTTCTGTTTTCTGTTTTCAGAAAAAAATAATTTTCTGTCCCAGCCCTGGTCTACATCCGCTGTTATTTTCGATAAGCTGTGCATGATTCGATAGGTTAATATATCTGCGGTTACTGTAACGATTGTGGCACAGTTGGTCGGTATCATGGATTACTGTTAATGAATTAATGTTATCTGAATCGTAATCAATACGGTAGATCGATATCCGTGGTTACTGTAAGGTGAGGGGTATGTAGATATCAAAGGTTACTGTGTACGGTGCGGGGTACGGTTGGTCAACAGATAGTGTCGTTTGTGGTGTGATAGGCCGGTACCCTGGATTACTGTTGCGTGTGATGTACTGTAGGCCATTTGCACCAGTCAAAATAAACTGAACCATGACTTGGACGCGAGTTGGACTTGGTTAGTCACATGATAAGGATACGTATTGGTTACAGTAACCGTGGAAATCATGCTTACTGTGGTGTTCGGAATTCGTGGGTAATGGTGATTAGAATGTAAATACTGCATCATGTGGGATACGCTGTGCGACATCAATTGTTGCTGTAACGTGAGAGAGCGGTAGAACTGGATCATGTGGTATACGATAGACCGATATGCACGTCGCTGTAAGGTTCCGGGTACACTTGGTCTACATCCGCAGTTACGAAAACGCGCGCGCTCGGCTGATAAATCAATGAAACAAAAGTGAGTAGCAGAACATGAGATGTTAGTCTTGAGAAAAATAAAAGCACTAACAGTAAGAGCGAAAATCAATAGATGACGAATCTGTAAAATCATATTTAGGATGAAGTAATTTGGATATTCATCAATTTCTTACCATGCTAAAAGAAATATGAGAAGCTACCAAAGAGTCGAACTGAAAAATGATGAAATGTAACTTTTATGTAAGAGTAGGTCGATATCATGGATTACTGTAGCTTACGATACACTTTAGGTAAATTTTTACTACTCCAGTCAAGTTAACCTGATATTGTTATCTTTGGATAGTCACACGACTTGGTTGACTAGTTGATCACTTTTTCCTAGCTCTCCTGTGAGCCGTGAAAATCGCATCGGAAGGGGCCTCAACGACGAACTTTGACGTGAGCTCCTGGAGAGATTCTTGATCTACCAACCTTGCTACTCTGGTTCAGGGATGTCCTACCCAAGGACCATCGAAAACCGTGGAGAAAAGTGGGGGTCAACTCAAAAGTGTGTAGTGGAATCAGTCAATCCTTAGCTGACATGCGTGATATATAAATAGCATTTAGGATATTTTTACAATATTAAGGAAAAAAGTTAGTTTGTGATTCATGATCCTCTGACATACACTACACGTTATCAAAATACAAAGATTAAAGATCATACTTCAGCAATAGAGTAGCAACTTTTGTGGACATCTCTAACATGCAATAGTCACATTCCAAGAGCTATACGCTTAACTTTTGCAGCTTTGACATGTTACCGTAATCATCCGGTATTGATTTTGCATGCGCTCTTTCTGTTTCTGCATCAATAAACATTGAAAATTATTATACATTGGTAGTACATTCAATACAAATATATAAATAGCATTTAGGATATTTTTACAATATTAAGGAAAAAAGTTTGTGATTCATGATCCTCTGACATACACTACACGTTATCAAAATACAAAGATTAAAGATCATACTTCAGCAATAGAGTAGCAACTTTTGTGGACATCTCTAACATGCAATAGTCACAATCCAAGAGCTATACGCTTAACTTTTGCGGCTTTGACATGTTACCGTAATCATCCGGTATTGATTTTGCATGCGCTCTTTCTGTTTCTGCATCAATAAACATTGAAAATCATTATACATTGGTAGTACATTCAATACAAATATATAAATAGCATTTAGGATGTTTTTACAATATTAAGGAAAAAAGTTAGTTTATGATTCATGATCCTCTGACATACACTACACGTTATCATAGGGAGAGCGTAAATGCATCAAGAAAAAATGGCAAAAAGAGATGGGTTCTGTTGGACGTTTTTTTTCTTTTTCTAATCCTTCTATTTTTACAATATTAAGGAAAAAAGTTAGTTTGTGATTCATGATCCTCTGACATACACTACACGTTATCAAAATACAAAGATTAAAGATCATACTTCAGCAATAGAGTAGCAACTTTTGTGGACATCTCTAACATGCAATAGTCACATTCCAAGAGCTATACGCTTAACTTTTGCGGCTTTGACATGTTACCGTAATCATCCGGTATTGATTTTGCATGCGCTCTTTCTGTTTCTGCATCAATAAACATTGAAAATCATTATACATTGGTAGTACATTCAATACAAATATATAAATAGCATTTAGGATGTTTTTACAATATTAAGGAAAAAAGTTAGTTTATGATTCATGATCCTCTGACATACACTACACGTTATCATAGGGAGAGCGTAAATGCATCAAGAAAAAATGGCAAAAAGAGATGGGTTCTGTTGGACGTTTTTTTTCTTTTTCTAATCCTTCTCGAGGGATCGAACTTCTCTGCCGACCAACCGATCGGATTAACAGTTCTATCTACTATCCACTAGACCATGGGTCCCTGTTAGAAATCATATCAAATGAACTACATATACTCATCCGCTCCCGTACTTATAAAGCGATGCATGACTCCGCCCATTTTTTTGCGAACCTTATTTATATAGCGATGCTGACCCCGCCCATTTAACTTCGCGGGCTTAGACACCGATTTCAAACATTAACAACCCCAAATTCTTTATTTTTTCGGAAAACGAGATCCAGCCAGAACTGGAATACGACGAGAGAACGCGGACGTCGGAGCTTGGCGACGTCCCACTTCTGAAGAACACATCGAGGAGAGCATCAACGACGAGGAGGACAAGCTTCCGAAGACGAAAGTGGCGATTCGTCCTGCAAAACAGCAAATTACGAGATTCAACGATTTGAGCGTTGTGAACGATCACTTTGTATAAAACTTCGGTTTCTGTCAACGAGACAGATCGATGAACAGTGAAGAGGACGTTGGCAAAGGCAAAGTCAAAGACAATGATATGCAACGAAGGTGAAGCATATTCTAACAAAGGTTATGTTCAAGTCATGAAAAAAGAGGCGACAAATTCACCACAAAATTAACGTCTTTTCGCGACTTGAACATGACATAACAGGAAAGAGAATCTAAAGAGGGTTCGTACCTTCAAAGAAGCTTTAGGACCCTGAGTAGTCCACCATCTGATGTCATCTATGCAGTGACGATAGCTTTCTAGACGACCTTGCTCCTCAAGTAGGCGGTAGGTAGGCGATATCTCTCGTGCCGACCACTGAAATGGATTTGAAATGATTTAAATGATTACGTAAACAAATTGAGACCACTCTGCACACAGGCCACACTGTCTCGTGGGCCAAAGGACAGTCGTGGCCACATTGCGCACATCGTCTGGGGCCGTATCCATGGCGTAAAGCGTAAAAGTTGACATAAAGTATACGTCTACTCTCGTGACGTCACCTTTATCGACAAATTGTTTGTAACGCTTCATGGATACGACCTCCGAATTATTATTGACTGCGGAGCAGAAGAATATGAGTAAAGTTGAGAGATGGCTAGAAGAGAGAGAAATGCAACATAAACAGAGAGATACAATATATCAAGATGTAGACGCACAAAAGGATGGTATGCTCACTTCCCTTCCTTCCATCTCTCTCATAAACATTATCGATTGATGGTCTACCCTCTTCCTTAGTGATCGATGGGTATGATAATGGATGTAAGAGAGATAGAGGAGAGAGAGGAAGAGATGGAAAGGAAGAATGACCGATAATAAACGAACGACAGACGATACATACATAAATGAGCTTTGAAAAGGAGAGATTGAAAGGATGACTGAAAACTGCAAATGTAAGAAACAAAGTGAGGACACGTAGTATGTTTGAATATGATATTGGATCATATGCAAATGGCAATACAATAGAAGGTCTAGACAACAACAACGATAACATATGCAAATAGACAAAGACAAATCCAAAATTGATTGGTGACTAGGTATGCCGATATATCCGTTCGATAATTACGACAGATAAAGGTAGAGTGATGGAGGGAGACAGGAGTGCAGGGAAAGACAGAGATAGGTACTTAAAGAGGGAGAAGGAGAGGGCGAATTAACTACGAAAGTAACATCAAAAAGCATAGTGGAACGTGATGATAACTGAAAATGGCGGGAAAATCAGACAGAGAATGCAGGGAACAGTCAGAGAAAGAGACATAAGACGATTCATCGATCGCTGTATGAGAGGGTATGAATGATCTACCACTCCGTCTCCATCTCGATCACTCTCACTCTCTTTCTTTTTAGCAGATATCAGTCGCGGCTATATTTGAGGCTACATGCAAATGACAAAGAGACAAGTAAAAAGAGGGGAAGATCAATCTAAAATGATAACGCATACGCATAGATGCGTAAGGTTTATAAAAAGAAGGGCCGCAGGGCCGTCATTTAGGGAGGGGGCCGTGGCCGTGGACGCGGCCGTCATTTAGGGACACCCCAATACATCGCCGCACCATTTAATGAACACCAAGTTCAAACGATTACTGTAGTTTGCACTTCTGTGGCCTTATGCGCAGTTGCGTTTTCCAGGAATACGTGTTTTTGAAAGAAAGTTGGAATATCCGTTTTCCGGAAAATGCGGTTTTCCCGTATGCTTAGTCAAATTCATTTTTAGCGAAAAACCGTCTTCCATGGTATTCATTTTAAGTGGATTTTTCCAGTAAAATAGTTTTCCGGTAATATATTTTCTGGTTGACTGTGGCCAGCAAGCGTCATTTCCTCACAGTGGATGCACTCTATTGTTACACCTGTCTGGAAATCCCACGTCTGGAAAGTTTATTTTGAATATCAAAATATAAAAATATAACAGCATCGTTGGTGAACTATTGAGGTCGTATTCTCTGGTTTTAATTTTTTGAATGTGCAACTGCTCAATATTTTCATGGCGGAGAGAGATTGAGCGAAATAATAAACTTATTGTTAGCAGAACTAAACATCCTCTACATCCACAGGTACAGGAGAAGAGCAATGATACTTAGGAGAAAAGCAAGCGCGAGAAAAATGTGTTTCGTTTCGTGCATACGCACGTTGATAAAATATAATAGGGGAGAAAGAAAAAAAAGAATTTTTTCATACCATTAGGTGAAAGGTTGCAAATCTGGTTAGGAAAGAGTTGCCAATTATCAGGATTGATATTAATTTCGAGTACAGTATACTTTGGTCAGCATACATATAAAAAATCGAAATGAAAAAAAGAATTTAGTACTGATTTTTGGTTTTTTAATGTATATTTACATGGGAAAAACATTTTATTCTATGTATTTTAGCCACAAGAAATTTTCCGAATTTTCCGAAAAAGGTCGGAAAATCGGAAAAACGGAAATCCCAGCCCTGACACACATGTCCTTATTCTTATTCTCATTCCATTCGTTTGCAGTTTTCTGTCGTATGTCTCTCTCTCACACGTTTCTATTTTCTCCCCTTTTGAAGTTGAGCTTTGATCCTTACTTTCCCCCCTCGCCATGTCTATCTCTCATCCTTTTCTCTATTCCATCATATTCTTTTCTCGTTGTAGATCAGTTTTGAGGCGCGTAATACGTGGTACTTTCGTAATGTTTTGACTTTATGAGCCCTCTCATTCACTTACTCACATTCACTTATCATTCACAAGATCTATTCCTCTTCAGCTCCGAATCGTCGTTTCACCTTCATCATCATACAATTGGTGTCTTCGACGAGGATGGGCGACTCGACGGGCATCTTCTACATCTGCAGATCAACAAAGACGTCACTCGACCGCCATCTAGGTTATGACTGCTTTTAAATGTACAGTACCGTACAAAAGTCCGGCCCCAAAATTTGAACCGCAATAACTTTCTTCGTACTTGACCGATCGGCCCGCGGTTTGTTTTATTAAATAGTGTAACCATTGGAGAAATTTTTTATGTTATTGATTATTGCCTACGATGATGAAATGATTTCATCATTCTTGAAATGCCGAGGTGCAATCGTAAAAATAGGTTTATTCTCAGGTACATTTTTTCAATTGGTCCAATTTTTTTGTGAGCAACGAACAACTATCGGTGATCGTTTTAACCGATTAACCACGTTGCTTGCATATCGCTCCGAGGAATTAGCTAATTTCGTCTGACCCATAAAAATTTCGTAAAAATGTCATAACTCAGTCTGTAGTTGAGTTACGGGCTTCAGATTCAACAAGTATTATCACATGGTCATAGGGCACCACTATGCCAATTTCAGAAGGATTCCGCTAATAGAAGAGAAAAATCGAAAAAATCTCATACCATATTTTGGGCATACGGTATTTCCCAGCCGGTTTTTCAAAAAATCTAAAAATTTGGTATGATGTGCCTAAACATCTACCTAACACATCTACAAAGTGTCGAGGTTACAGGAGTTCAATTACGACTTTGCCCATAAAAATACCATTGACAGTCAAAGCGGAATTTTGCGAGAAAAGAGACAGATAAAAAATGTGGAATGTCCAATAGTGGAACTAAATTGAGGATTCTTTTAGGAAATGTGCTTATTAAACACTTGGTTCAAAATCCGATCGAAATGGATGTGAAAAACTGTGTTATTGACCCGTAATAATTTTCCATAGCGAACGAAATTAGGTTCCATCCACTTTGACTGTCAATGGTATTTTTATGGGCAAAGTCGTAATTGAACTCCTGTAATCTCGCCACTTTGTAGATGTGTTAGGTGGATGTTTAGGCGCATCATAGCAACTTTTTAGATTTTTAGAAATACCGGCTCAGAAATACCATAAGACCCAAAACACTTTATGGTAATTTTTTCGAATTTTCTCTTCAAGAGCCGGAATCTTTCCAAAATTGGCATGGTGGTGCTCTATGACCATGTGATAATACTTGTTGAATCTGAAGCCCGTAACTCAACTACAGACTGAGTTATGACATTTTTACGAAATTTTTATGGGTCAGACGAAATTAGCTAATTCCTCGGAGCGATATGCAAGCAACGTGGTTAATCGCTTAAAACGATCACCGATAGTTGTTCGTTGCTCACAAAAAAATTGGACCAATTGAAAAAATGTACCTGAGAATAAACCTATTTTTACGATCGCACCTCGGCATTTCAAGAATGATGAAATCATTTCATCATCGTAGGTAATAATCAATAACATAAAAAAATTCTCCAATGGTTACACTATTTAATAGAACAAACCGGGGGCCGATCGGTCAAGTACGAAGAAAGTTATTGCGATTCAAATTTTGGGGCCGGACTTTTGCACGGTACTGTATCGTTCTCGGTTCAAAGGTGAGAAAAATTAAAGACGACTCCACTTATATAGCGATCTATCTAGCCGTTTTTCGTTTATTTTCGTCACTTTTGAACTTAAAATTAGTTAGAACACATGAGATTGGAAGTTTCTCCTCATGTTGTTGTCCAAAAGGTCAATCCGTTGATTCTATCGTAATCCTTTGTTGCACAGATTGAATTCCGTTCGACACTGAGGTCTTCAACTTCGAGGAGAACGTGGACATCGTGAAGGCGTCATCAGTCAGTCTTCTTCGGGATCACTTAGATTATCTACAGAAGCAGGATGATGAACGGCTCTTCTGGACATCTCTAACATGCAATAGTCACATTCCAAGAGCTATACGCTTAACTTTTGCGGCTTTGACATGTTACCGTAATCATCCGGTATTGATTTTGCATGCGCTCTTTCTGTTTCTGCATCAATAAACATTGAAAATCATTATACATTGGTAGTACATTCAATACAAATATATAAATAGCATTTAGGATGTTTTTACAATATTAAGGAAAAAAGTTAGTTTATGATTCATGATCCTCTGACATACACTACACGTTATCATAGGGAGAGCGTAAATGCATCAAGAAAAAATGGCAAAAAGAGATGGGTTCTGTTGGACGTTTTTTTTCTTTTTCTAATCCTTCTCGAGGGATCGAACTTCTCTGCCGACCAACCGATCGGATTAACAGTTCTATCTACTATCCACTAGACCATGGGTCCCTGTTAGAAATCATATCAAATGAACTACATATACTCATCCGCTCCCGTACTTATAAAGCGATGCATGACTCCGCCCATTTTTTTGCGAACCTTATTTATATAGCGATGCTGACCCCGCCCATTTAACTTCGCGGGCTTAGACACCGATTTCAAACATTAACAACCCCAAATTCTTTATTTTTTCGGAAAACGAGATCCAGCCAGAACTGGAATACGACGAGAGAACGCGGACGTCGGAGCTTGGCGACGTCCCACTTCTGAAGAACACATCGAGGAGAGCATCAACGACGAGGAGGACAAGCTTCCGAAGACGAAAGTGGCGATTCGTCCTGCAAAACAGCAAATTACGAGATTCAACGATTTGAGCGTTGTGAACGATCACTTTGTATAAAACTTCGGTTTCTGTCAACGAGACAGATCGATGAACAGTGAAGAGGACGTTGGCAAAGGCAAAGTCAAAGACAATGATATGCAACGAAGGTGAAGCATATTCTAACAAAGGTTATGTTCAAGTCATGAAAAAAGAGGCGACAAATTCACCACAAAATTAACGTCTTTTCGCGACTTGAACATGACATAACAGGAAAGAGAATCTAAAGAGGGTTCGTACCTTCAAAGAAGCTTTAGGACCCTGAGTAGTCCACCATCTGATGTCATCTATGCAGTGACGATAGCTTTCTAGACGACCTTGCTCCTCAAGTAGGCGGTAGGTAGGCGATATCTCTCGTGCCGACCACTGAAATGGATTTGAAATGATTTAAATGATTACGTAAACAAATTGAGACCACTCTGCACACAGGCCACACTGTCTCGTGGGCCAAAGGACAGTCGTGGCCACATTGCGCACATCGTCTGGGGCCGTATCCATGGCGTAAAGCGTAAAAGTTGACATAAAGTATACGTCTACTCTCGTGACGTCACCTTTATCGACAAATTGTTTGTAACGCTTCATGGATACGACCTCCGAATTATTATTGACTGCGGAGCAGAAGAATATGAGTAAAGTTGAGAGATGGCTAGAAGAGAGAGAAATGCAACATAAACAGAGAGATACAATATATCAAGATGTAGACGCACAAAAGGATGGTAGGCTCACTTCCCTTCCTTCCATCTCTCTCATAAACATTATCGATTGATGGTCTACCCTCTTCCTTAGTGATCGATGGGTATGATAATGGATGTAAGAGAGATAGAGGAGAGAGAGGAAGAGATGGAAAGGAAGAATGACCGATAATAAACGAACGACAGACGATACATACATAAATGAGCTTTGAAAAGGAGAGATTGAAAGGATGACTGAAAACTGCAAATGTAAGAAACAAAGTGAGGACACGTAGTATGTTTGAATATGATATTGGATCATATGCAAATGGCAATACAATAGAAGGTCTAGACAACAACAACGATAACATATGCAAATAGACAAAGACAAATCCAAAATTGATTGGTGACTAGGTATGCCGATATATCCGTTCGATAATTACGACAGATAAAGGTAGAGTGATGGAGGGAGACAGGAGTGCAGGGAAAGACAGAGATAGGTACTTAAAGAGGGAGAAGGAGAGGGCGAATTAACTACGAAAGTAACATCAAAAAGCATAGTGGAACGTGATGATAACTGAAAATGGCGGGAAAATCAGACAGAGAATGCAGGGAACAGTCAGAGAAAGAGACATAAGACGATTCATCGATCGCTGTATGAGAGGGTATGAATGATCTACCACTCCGTCTCCATCTCGATCACTCTCACTCTCTTTCTTTTTAGCAGATATCAGTCGCGGCTATATTTGAGGCTACATGCAAATGACAAAGAGACAAGTAAAAAGAGGGGAAGATCAATCTAAAATGATAACGCATACGCATAGATGCGTAAGGTTTATAAAAAGAAGGGCCGCAGGGCCGTCATTTAGGGAGGGGGCCGTGGCCGTGGACGCGGCCGTCATTTAGGGACACCCCAATACATCGCCGCACCATTTAATGAACACCAAGTTCAAACGATTACTGTAGTTTGCACTTCTGTGGCCTTATGCGCAGTTGCGTTTTCCAGGAATACGTGTTTTTGAAAGAAAGTTGGAATATCCGTTTTCCGGAAAATGCGGTTTTCCCGTATGCTTAGTCAAATTAATTTTTAGCGAAAAACCGTCTTCCATGGTATTCATTTTAAGTGGATTTTTCCAGTAAAATAGTTTTCCGGTAATATATTTTCTGGTTGACTGTGGCCAGCAAGCGTCATTTCCTCACAGTGGATGCACTCTATTGTTACACCTGTCTGGAAATCCCACCCTTTCTCAGACCCACTGAGCTATAAACCGATTTCTACCACTTCATTCTTCTGCGAATCTTTGAACGCATTATAAAAAAGTCTAATAGAGGCGTCAATCGATATGACGTACCCTGTATTCGTCTCTTTTCGCTGTATTCATGAATTGTAACCCCCCCCCCCCCCTATTCCTATTGCATCTCCAAGCAACTCTAATTGTGTGAGAAAAGATGAGAGGAAAGTGATCTACCATCAATAGTGTTTATCATCATTGCCTTCGTTCATTAACGATCATTTTCCCGCCACTATTTTCCCTCCTTTCCCTCCTTTCACGTTCCACTGTGTTTTTTCTTCGTGTTTTTTGTTTGAATTTAGTTAATCTCTCCCTCTTCATCAATCTCTCCCTCATCTCCTCTGCTTTGCTTCTCCCTCTCTCCAACCCCTGCAATGATTTTCAATCAATGGTATCGTAAATCGACGATCCTTCTTAGCTGATTTGCATTTATTTTCACTATTGTTCTCATCTATTCCATTTTATTTTGCACATAATCCACCAATTATCATGCACACATCAGGGCTGTTCGGAAAAAATATTTTCGGAAAATCGGAAAATTCGGAAAATTTTCGGAAAATATTTTCTTAAAAGTTGTTATTGTTCTGCAAATACTAAAAGCGATATTTGCAACAAGTTTATTTTGAATATCAAAATATAAAAATATAACAGCATCGTTGGTGAACTATTGAGGTCGTATTCTCTGGTTTTATTTTTTTGAATGTGCAACTGCTCAATATTTTCATGGCGGAGAGAGATTGAGCGAAATAATAAACTTATTGTTAGCAGAACTAAACATCCTCTACATCCACAGGTACAGGAGAAGAGCAATGATACTTAGGAGAAAAGCAAGCGCGAGAAAAATGTGTTTCGTTTCGTGCATACGCACGTTGATAAAATATAATAGGGGAGAAAGAAAAAAAAGAATTTTTTCATACCATTAGGTGAAAGGTTGCAAATCTGGTTAGGAAAGAGTTGCCAATTATCAGGATTGATATTAATTTCGAGTACAGTATACTTTGGTCAGCATACATATAAAAAATCGAAATGAAAAAAAGAATTTAGTACTGATTTTTGGTTTTTTAATGTATATTTACATGGGAAAAATATTTTATTCTATGTATTTTAGCCACAAGAAATTTTCCGAATTTTCCGAAAAAGGTCGGAAAATCGGAAAAACGGAAATCCCAGCCCTGACACACATGTCCTTATTCTTATTCTCATTCCATTCGTTTGCAGTTTTCTGTCGTATGTCTCTCTCTCACACGTTTCTATTTTCTCCCCTTTTGAAGTTGAGCTTTGATCCTTACTTTCCCCCCTCGCCATGTCTATCTCTCCTCCTTTTCTCTATTCCATCATATTCTTTTCTCGTTGTAGATCAGTTTTGAGGCGCGTAATACGTGGTACTTTCGTAATGTTTTGACTTTATGAGCCCTCTCATTCACTTACTCACATTCACTTATCATTCACAAGATCTATTCCTCTTCAGCTCCGAATCGTCGTTTCACCTTCATCATCATACAATTGGTGTCTTCGACGAGGATGGGCGACTCGACGGGCATCTTCTACATCTGCAGATCAACAAAGACGTCACTCGACCGCCATCTAGGTTATGACTGCTTTTAAATGTACAGTACCGTGCAAAAGTCCGGCCCCAAAATTTGAACCGCAATAACTTTCTTCGTACTTGACCGATCGGCCCGCGGTTTGTTTTATTAAATAGTGTAACCATTGGAGAAATTTTTTATGTTATTGATTATTGCCTACGATGATGAAATGATTTCATCATTCTTGAAATGCCGAGGTGCAATCGTAAAAATAGGTTTATTCTCAGGTACATTTTTTCAATTGGTCCAATTTTTTTGTGAGCAACGAACAACTATCGGTGATCGTTTTAACCGATTAACCACGTTGCTTGCATATCGCTCCGAGGAATTAGCTAATTTCGTCTGACCCATAAAAATTTCGTAAAAATGTCATAACTCAGTCTGTAGTTGAGTTACGGGCTTCAGATTCAACAAGTATTATCACATGGTCATAGGGCACCACTATGCCAATTTCAGAAGGATTCCGCTAATAGAAGAGAAAAATCGAAAAAATCTCATACCATATTTTGGGCATACGGTATTTCCCAGCCGGTTTTTCAAAAAATCTAAAAATTTGGTATGATGTGCCTAAACATCTACCTAACACATCTACAAAGTGTCGAGGTTACAGGAGTTCAATTACGACTTTGCCCATAAAAATACCATTGACAGTCAAAGCGGAATTTTGCGAGAAAAGAGACAGATAAAAAATGTGGAATGTCCAATAGTGGAACTAAATTGAGGATTCTTTTAGGAAATGTGCTTATTAAACACTTGGTTCAAAATCCGATCGAAATGGATGTGAAAAACTGTGTTATTGACCCGTAATAATTTTCCATAGCGAACGAAATTAGGTTCCATCCACTTTGACTGTCAATGGTATTTTTATGGGCAAAGTCGTAATTGAACTCCTGTAATCTCGCCACTTTGTAGATGTGTTAGGTGGATGTTTAGGCGCATCATAGCAACTTTTTAGATTTTTAGAAATACCGGCTCAGAAATACCATAAGACCCAAAACACTTTATGGTAATTTTTTCGAATTTTCTCTTCAAGAGCCGGAATCTTTCCAAAATTGGCATGGTGGTGCTCTATGACCATGTGATAATACTTGTTGAATCTGAAGCCCGTAACTCAACTACAGACTGAGTTATGACATTTTTACGAAATTTTTATGGGTCAGACGAAATTAGCTAATTCCTCGGAGCGATATGCAAGCAACGTGGTTAATCGCTTAAAACGATCACCGATAGTTGTTCGTTGCTCACAAAAAAATTGGACCAATTGAAAAAATGTACCTGAGAATAAACCTATTTTTACGATCGCACCTCGGCATTTCAAGAATGATGAAATCATTTCATCATCGTAGGTAATAATCAATAACATAAAAAAATTCTCCAATGGTTACACTATTTAATAGAACAAACCGGGGGCCGATCGGTCAAGTACGAAGAAAGTTATTGCGATTCAAATTTTGGGGCCGGACTTTTGCACGGTACTGTATCGTTCTCGGTTCAAAGGTGAGAAAAATTAAAGACGACTCCACTTATATAGCGATCTATCTAGCCGTTTTTCGTTTATTTTCGTCACTTTTGAACTTAAAATTAGTTAGAACACATGAGATTGGAAGTTTCTCCTCATGTTGTTGTCCAAAAGGTCAATCCGTTGATTCTATCGTAATCCTTTGTTGCACAGATTGAATTCCGTTCGACACTGAGGTCTTCAACTTCGAGGAGAACGTGGACATCGTGAAGGCGTCATCAGTCAGTCTTCTTCGGGATCACTTAGATTATCTACAGAAGCAGGATGATGAACGGCTCTTCTGGCATCGTCTTCGTCTGATGGTCTTCTTTTTCAAATGAATAAAAATATTTGGGTGTGTAAATGTTTGAAATCGGTGTCTAAGCCCGCGAAGTTAAATGGGCGGAGCCGTAATCGCTATATAAGTAGAGTAAACTAGAAAGGGGCGGAGCTATGTATCGGTATATAAGCGCGGGAGTTTCCGAGTATATGTAGTCTATTTGACATATCTATAAGTAGGGACCCATGGTCTAGTGGATAACAGGTCGATCCATCAATCCGATCGGTTGGCCGGCAGGAAAGTTCGATTCCCCGAAGAGGAAAGAGAAAGTATGACTTGATTTCATATTAACGCTGTTCTTTTGACATTTTTTCCTTGACTTTTCGATGTTTAATTTTAGTGAGTAGAAGCTCATTACTATTAAAATAATGATGAATCGTAAACTAACTTTTGGCAAATAAAATTGCACTGTGTATAATTTAAAAATACAAGGAATTTCTCTGCTTATTCGTTAACTAACAAAAAAGGAACGATTACGGTCGCTTGATAAGGCTATTGTAGATGGATGTTCTTTCTCACCGATTTATTTTTTTCTTCTTTAGCTTTATTATGTATCAACATAATCATTTCAAATTTTTCATCAATTTCTTGCTCTCTGTATATCATCTAACATTCTCATGTATATAACCTTTGCTCATATTGTACGAAACAGCTATAAAATGCAAGCAATTAAAATAAAACAAATTGTATTTTTATGTGAAAGTGGTGACATTTTGAATGAGAATCGATGAATAAGCACCGACTGGACGATAACCATTGCATACTTTGTCAATTCATTAGCGCTTGTCTCTCAAATAGTTTTCACCCATTCGGTTATTGTTCATCAATTCTCATCCGATCTAGTGGCCATTTTGAATAAGACGTCATAGATATTCCATCGTGCAGAATATTGAAAAAGACAATGGTTAACTTTCTAATGCCCGTTTTTCTGAGATTTGTTTAAAGTGTACGAACAACATTTACTGATGAGTAGAATCCGCTTTGCTTGCGATTCGAACTAATTTATTCCTGTGAGAAAAGAGAAATTTCCAACTCCCATGAAATTATGAAAAAAAAATGTCATAACTATATTTTCAGTGATAATTCAAAGCCGAGTCGGTTGGTAGGCTCTAATCTATTCGTCTAACCTATTTTGCGATGATTATTGGTATGAGCATCACATCATTATACTCAGCTTTATCAACTTAATTAATTTTTTTCGAGTGGGAACAGTTATATTAATCTACTTTTCAATGCGAAATCTGTACCAGGCGTACTATTCCAGTCATTTAGCGTCTTTATTTTATCAAAATTACTATTTTTAAATTTTGTATTTTTTTCAGTAAAGTTATCCCCGCCCGCCACCTGTCTCAACAGTGGTGTTAAATTGAGTTCAGTGCGCGCGCGATGACTCTCTGCGTCGCTGCCCATCGATCTCGTCTAATCATCTGGTCACTCTATCATTGATCTAACACCGAGAGGGAACCACTTCCTATCTTGACATCAATACTATAGGCATTTCTAGAGACATAGAGACATAAATAGAAAGATCAAAGGTCAAACTTCAAAGATCAAAGATCAAAATATAGTCTTATGTCTCTCGACTGTGATCAAAGAACCATCACACAATTGGAGTTGCTTGGAGATGCAATAGGAACAGGGGGGGAGGGGGGGGTTACAATTCATGAATACAGAGACAAAGAGACAAATACAGGGTACATCATATCGATTGACGTCTCTATTAGGGTAGGCGGGGTTGGGACAATGTTTATGACTATGGTGATTATACTTACACTGCTCTAGTAATCACAAATGCTTTCGTCGTGTCAAAGCTCATTTCTCTAAATCAATGACCAAAGGTCAAAGACGAGATCAGGCCAATCAATACCAAGGAAGGAAGATGGCGAGATATCTCGTAGAACACGGAGAGATAGGAAGAGAGGCGACTCTCGCGTCGATGCCTCGCGCTCTCCTAGGGATGTGTTGTTTGGGAATGCCCTGACTCGTCACTTGTCAATTTTTAGAGCTCATGTTGGGGTTTCTCTTCAGTCGTCTTTCCCCTTCCGTCTGTTTTCTCTACACTTCGACGCTAAAATCCCTCGTGGTCACTCTCCCCTTGTTGGGATCGAGTAGAAAATCCCTCGTGGTCACTCTCCCTTACGGGATCGAGTAGAAAATCCCTCGTGGTCACTCTCCCTTACGGGATCGAGTAGAAAATCCCTCGTGGTCACTCTCCCTTACGGGATCGAGTAGAAAATCCCTAGTGGTCACTCTCCCTTACGGGATCGAGTAGAAAATCCCTAGTGGTCACTCTCCCTTACGGGATCGAGTAGAAAATCCCTAGTGGTCACTCTCCCTTACGGGATCGAGTAGAAAATCCCTAGTGTCACTCTCCCTTACGGGATCGAGTAGAAAATCCCTCGTGGTCACTCTCCCTTACGGGATCGAGTAGAAAATCCCTCGTGGTCACTCTCCCTTGTGGGATTGAGTTGAAAACCACTCATGGTCACTCTCCCTTACGGGATCGAGTAGAAAATCCCTCGTGGTCACTCTCCCTTGCGGGATTGAGTTGAAAATCCCTAGTGGTAACTCTCCCCTTGTTGGGATCGAGCAGAAAACCCCTCGTGGTCACTCTCCCCTTGTTGGGATCGAGTAGAAAACCCCTCGTGGTCACACTCCCTTGTGGGATTAAGTTGAAAACCACTCAGGGTCACTCTCCCTTGTGGGATTGAGTTCAAAACCACTCAGGGTCACTCTCCCTTACGGGATTGAGTTGTAACCCCCTCGTGGTCGCTCTCCCTTGCGGGATTGAGTTGAAAACCATTCATGGTCACTCTCCCTTGCGGGATTGAGTTGAAAACCCCCAGGTGGTCACTCTCCCCCTTTGTGGATCGAGTAGCAAATACCTTACCAGTACAGCTTAGTAGTTAGCTTCAGAATCGTCTTCTTCGTCTTTTACGAGAAGTAGGACAAGTTCGATTTCGGGCAGGATCAGGAACGTGTCCAGACCCTACCTGAGGTTATTTATCTATTAAATTGCTCCTGTAATGACTGCATTTTGCACGAGACTGAGACAATCGATCGTCGATAGACGAATCGCCATACCGAAGACCTCAAGTCAGAGGCTGCATCGGAGAACGTCTCAGACGTGGTTAAAAGAAGATCGATAATTGTCTTCTATTTCGGTGCAGATGGATGTAATGAAGTAAGTAAGAAGTATAGTCGTCAAAGGTATACTAACTTATTCTTTTCAGAGATGGATGCATCTCGTTTTCTGATATAAAGAAGACGATCGACGCACTTCGGAAAGACGTGATGCGCAGGGATCAACAACCGGCGTCTAAGAAGGCTACTCCATCGACTCCAAGGATACAAGTATGATATGTTTATCTCCTTGTCGGTCCCGGACAGAGTTCAAAACCCTAAAACATCCGGGGTACGTATGGTAGAACCATTCAAGAAAGATGGGAGATATGCATATTTTAACATAAACATGACATATGCTTAAAGGGTAAAATGCGCGCGTTCACCTTGGAATAAACTTTGAGATATACAAGCTACATTAGAGTGGTTAGTGACTCATTTGTTATGCACCTTGCCCCGATGACCGGAAGGTTAATTGATCGGTTCCCCTTCATTCCTC
This sequence comes from Parapristionchus giblindavisi, assembly GCA_943737045.1. Classification (NCBI taxonomy): domain Eukaryota; kingdom Metazoa; phylum Nematoda; class Chromadorea; order Rhabditida; family Diplogasteridae; genus Parapristionchus; species Parapristionchus giblindavisi. Next base: position 133,509 of record CALSFV010000034.1, read on the forward strand.
AGCTTGCCGTGTTGTTCGTAAACGTAAGCAACGCGGTATGCGGTTTCGCAGGCTTCTATGTAATCGTATGCTCAACTCAATAGTAAGCAGTCACGTATGCTTATGTATGAACATATCGCTATCGTATAGGTGGCAGGTATCGATGAGTATGCTTAATATTAAGCATCTTTTGGCTCAGTGTGGTTGTGGGATACGGTTCCGGGTTATAAGTTGGAATTCGTAAAATCCCCCACAAACCTGCCGATCATTAATTCGCACCCTCTCAACCACTATCTGGTGGGGTTAAAATAGATGAATTAAAGAAGATGAGGGAGCTGGTTCACCAAGGCGATTCTTGTGTTAAGTAGACATGAAGGATGCTTACTTTTTCCTATTCATGAAGAGTACCGGTAGTACCTCATGTTCGTGCAAATGGGAAAGCTTTACTCCCCCGTTGGGTTAGCCTCAGCACTATATGTCTGTACCAGAACTGAAGGTCTGCGATTACCGGTTTGCGTAGTTGTTTGGCCTTTTCTGGGCAGCTCCCGGGATGAACTAGTCGTCGCAGTCACCAGAGAAATCGGTCTATTCGAAGATCTAGACCTGATGGTAGATTTCGAGTAGTCAATGGTGACTCCGACACAATCGATGGTCTTCTTAGGCATGACCATTGACATTACAGTGCACTATACTACGGTGAGGCTTCTAATCCCAGCTAAGAAGATGGTTAACGTGAAGACACTAGTGTTGGATTTAGTTAAGACTAATCGGCAGAGAATTAGATAACAGTTGGCGTAGAATTAGCGTCATTCGTTGGGCTTGCGAACGCACTATTGCATCCCATCACTCTCAATTCTTCACGCGCTCTTTGCAATCTGGAGTCTCTCATATGACGAATCCGTACTCGAGGAGTTCGTTCGAACAACGAGATGGTGGTTTAGAGACATTGAAAAATTCATGAGTGAACTTTCACCCTTCCTTGGTTAACTTATCATTGCAAACCAACGCCTCCAATCTAGATGGGGGGAGCCGTGTGCGGTAAGAATAAGATAAGAGGGAGGTGTTCCAAAGCGGAATCAGATTCGCTTGCTTAATTTCAATAAAAGCTTATTGTGCGATACTCTGTCAAAAGCTTTAGCAAAATCAAAATAAATGACATCGACAGGTTTACCATCACTAATAGACGTGGTCCAATGTTCTAGAACCTCAAGCATTTGCATTTCTCGTGATCTTTTCTTTCGAAAACCATATTGCTCATCAGGAAATATTTCTAACGATTCACAGTGATTGATTATTGGTTTGCACAAAAGGCGCTCGAAGATACGGCAGAAAAGGGAAGTTATTGATATCGGACGGTAGTTCATAGGGTCAGAATAGGGAGGCTGTTTCTTGACTGGGGTAATTATGGAGTGACGCCACAAGGAGGGAACAACTCCTGATTCATACGAGATATTGAAAATAATTTCAAGCGCTTCAGAGATTGGAACGGAAATGTTTTTGATGAATGATAAATCGATATTTTCAGGCGTTTTGCAAGAAGACCTTTTCCATTTCTCAATTAGTGCACAAATCTCATGACGGTGGAATTGAGGCTCCTGAAAGTTTCCTAAATCAGGGTAGTGTGGTGCGGTAGGAAGGGTACCATTATCAATTGTAAATACGCTCATGAATGCAGAAGCTAGTAGGTTTGCTTTCGCAATGTCATCCATTACTGTCTGACCATTATTGTCTAAAAGGCCTTCTACACCTTTCTCTTTATTCTTACACTTCTTCATGTAACGAAAGAACCTATTCTTATCTTTACTTTCAATAACTCTACGTTCAATTGTCTTTTGGTAGCGAGATAACTCAGAGCGAAATTTCTTGTTTAAGGTTTCAAATGAAAGGGTACTATTGGCGTCATTTGAGGTGATAGACCTCTGCCATGCAACAAAGCGTTTGTGCAAGAGCCTTTCTAAATGGGGTGGGAGCTTTCCATGGATGATATTTATTCTAGCCCATGGTACGTGTATTTCAATGGTACGTGTATTTCAAAAGTATGACTTGATTTCATATTAACGCTGTTCTTTTGACATTTTTTCCTTGACTTTTCGATGTTTAATTTTAGTGAGTAGAAGCTCATTACTATTAAAATAATGATGAATCGTAAACTAACTTTTGGCAAATAAAATTGCACTGTGTATAATTTAAAAATACAATGAATTTCTCTGCTTATTCGTTAACTAACAAAAAAAGGAACGATTACGGTCGCTTGATAAGGCTATTGTAGATGGATGTTCTTTCTCACCGATTTATTTTTTTCTTCTTTAGCTTTATTATGTATCAACATAATCATTTCAAATTTTTCATCAATTTCTTGCTCTCTGTATATCATCTAACATTCTCATGTATATAACCTTTGCTCATATTGTACGAAACAGCTATAAAATGCAAGCAATTAAAATAAAACAAATTGTATTTTTATGTGAAAGTGGTGACATTTTGAATGAGAATCGATGAATAAGCACCGACTGGACGATAACCATTGCATACTTTGTCAATTCATTAGCGCTTGTCTCTCAAATAGTTTTCACCCATTCGGTTATTGTTCATCAATTCTCATCCGATCTAGTGGCCATTTTGAATAAGACGTCATAGATATTCCATCGTGCAGAATATTGAAAAAGACAATGGTTAACTTTCTAATGCCCGTTTTTCTGAGATTTGTTTAAAGTGTACGAACAACATTTACTGATGAGTAGAATCCGCTTTGCTTGCGATTCGAACTAATTTATTCCTGTGAGAAAAGAGAAATTTCCAACTCCCATGAAATTATGAAAAAAAAATGTCATAACTATATTTTCAGTGATAATTCAAAGCCGAGTCGGTTGGTAGGCTCTAATCTATTCGTCTAACCTATTTTGCGATGATTATTGGTATGAGCATCACATCATTATACTCAGCTTTATCAACTTAATTAATTTTTTTCGAGTGGGAACAGTTATATTAATCTACTTTTCAATGCGAAATCTGTACCAGGCGTACTATTCCAGTCATTTAGCGTCTTTATTTTATCAAAATTACTATTTTTAAATTTTGTATTTTTTTCAGTAAAGTTATCCCCGCCCGCCACCTGTCTCAACAGTGGTGTTAAATTGAGTTCAGTGCGCGCGCGATGACTCTCTGCGTCGCTGCCCATCGATCTCGTCTAATCATCTGGTCACTCTATCATTGATCTAACACCGAGAGGGAACCACTTCCTATCTTGACATCAATACTATAGGCATTTCTAGAGACATAGAGACATAAATAGAAAGATCAAAGGTCAAACTTCAAAGATCAAAGATCAAAATATAGTCTTATGTCTCTCGACTGTGATCAAAGAACCATCACACAATTGGAGTTGCTTGGAGATGCAATAGGAACAGGGGGGGAGGGGGGGGGTTACAATTCATGAATACAGAGACAAAGAGACAAATACAGGGTACATCATATCGATTGACGTCTCTATTAGGGTAGGCGGGGTTGGGACAATGTTTATGACTATGGTGATTATACTTACACTGCTCTAGTAATCACAAATGCTTTCGTCGTGTCAAAGCTCATTTCTCTAAATCAATGACCAAAGGTCAAAGACGAGATCAGGCCAATCAATACCAAGGAAGGAAGATGGCGAGATATCTCGTAGAACACGGAGAGATAGGAAGAGAGGCGACTCTCGCGTCGATGCCTCGCGCTCTCCTAGGGATGTGTTGTTTGGGAATGCCCTGACTCGTCACTTGTCAATTTTTAGAGCTCATGTTGGGGTTTCTCTTCAGTCGTCTTTCCCCTTCCGTCTGTTTTCTCTACACTTCGACGCTAAAATCCCTCGTGGTCACTCTCCCCTTGTTGGGATCGAGTAGAAAATCCCTCGTGGTCACTCTCCCTTACGGGATCGAGTAGAAAATCCCTCGTGGTCACTCTCCCTTACGGGATCGAGTAGAAAATCCCTCGTGGTCACTCTCCCTTACGGGATCGAGTAGAAAATCCCTAGTGGTCACTCTCCCTTACGGGATCGAGTAGAAAATCCCTAGTGGTCACTCTCCCTTACGGGATCGAGTAGAAAATCCCTAGTGGTCACTCTCCCTTACGGGATCGAGTAGAAAATCCCTAGTGTCACTCTCCCTTACGGGATCGAGTAGAAAATCCCTCGTGGTCACTCTCCCTTACGGGATCGAGTAGAAAATCCCTCGTGGTCACTCTCCCTTGTGGGATTGAGTTGAAAACCACTCATGGTCACTCTCCCTTACGGGATCGAGTAGAAAATCCCTCGTGGTCACTCTCCCTTGCGGGATTGAGTTGAAAATCCCTAGTGGTAACTCTCCCCTTGTTGGGATCGAGCAGAAAACCCCTCGTGGTCACTCTCCCCTTGTTGGGATCGAGTAGAAAACCCCTCGTGGTCACACTCCCTTGTGGGATTAAGTTGAAAACCACTCAGGGTCACTCTCCCTTGTGGGATTGAGTTCAAAACCACTCAGGGTCACTCTCCCTTACGGGATTGAGTTGTAACCCCCTCGTGGTCGCTCTCCCTTGCGGGATTGAGTTGAAAACCATTCATGGTCACTCTCCCTTGCGGGATTGAGTTGAAAACCCCCAGGTGGTCACTCTCCCCCTTTGTGGATCGAGTAGCAAATACCTTACCAGTACAGCTTAGTAGTTAGCTTCAGAATCGTCTTCTTCGTCTTTTACGAGAAGTAGGACAAGTTCGATTTCGGGCAGGATCAGGAACGTGTCCAGACCCTACCTGAGGTTATTTATCTATTAAATTGCTCCTGTAATGACTGCATTTTGCACGAGACTGAGACAATCGATCGTCGATAGACGAATCGCCATACCGAAGACCTCAAGTCAGAGGCTGCATCGGAGAACGTCTCAGACGTGGTTAAAAGAAGATCGATAATTGTCTTCTATTTCGGTGCAGATGGATGTAATGAAGTAAGTAAGAAGTATAGTCGTCAAAGGTATACTAACTTATTCTTTTCAGAGATGGATGCATCAAATACAAATACAAATACAGGGTACATCATATCGATTGACGTCTCTATTAGGGTAGGCGGGGTTGGGACAATGTTTATGACTATGGTGATTCGGTGCTACATCGACAGGCTGACCATTACAAAGTGAAGCAGATCAGTGTTCAATGAAATCAAGCATCTGGAGTTCTCGAGATCTTTCTAAATCCATTCTGTTCGTCGGGGTAAATCTCTAATGATTCACAATGTTCTATTATGGATTTTAATGCGTTCAAAGATTCTAATCTTAGTGTATTCTCAACAATAATATAAGCTCCAAAACAGCTTTATTTAAGGAGGCCCAGAATGAAATAAAAGACATATAAACAAGGGGTCTGGACATGTGTTCATGGATTAGTCAATGTAGATGTTTTTTCCATTGACTGCGAGCTCCGTTGTGTGGAAGTTATCCTTATCCACTTTATCATTTTCCCCTCTGACTTTGAACGAGAAGCTCAGTTCGATCTAAATTAAATTATTGATCGATGACTACAGCATTCATCGTAACCTGAATATTTCCATCAGATTGTTTGGTAGAGATCACCATATCGGGCTGATTGGCATCTGAAGACCAATTATGATCAAAGATCAATAATTGAGAGGAAATTGAACTCACGAGAGGGAACAATACTGTAGTTGGAATTAGAACGAGTAGTAGTTCTAGTAAGACTCTTAGCTGTTCTAACAATACGGTTCGACTTGGCCGTTGAAATATCTAAATTATCGATTGATGCCAATAAATTATAGATACGGACTCACCAGATCTTGAGAGAGAACAACGACCAATGTTGGAGTCACCGAAAGTAACTGAAAGATGGGGAATATAGGAATGTACTATCAAAGTTATCTTTCTTACGCTTTCCATTAGATGGTTTAGCTGGAGAGTATAGAGATTCCTCACGTGCTGTACGCATATGGGAAGTAGTCTGCAATAGATACCGTAATCTACCGTAATCTAATGAGGCCAACTAAATCGATGCAGTTGCCATACTTCAGTTTCAATTGTAACAAACATTTGTTACTGTAATCTGTAGAGTACTGTACCTGTGTTGGTTTAGCGGGAGACTTGGTACTGAGCTCATGTGCGGTGTAAAGGGGTGGTTCGTACTAAATATGGACAGTATTCTTTAGAATCTACAGAAGACTAACCAAGACCTTATATCCGAGTTTGTTTAGTTGATGATGAGGAGATCTGGTTTCACGAGCAGTGCGAAGAGATTCGAACTGAGAATAAATCAATAAAATATGAAAATCGATATGAGACTGCACCTGTTTGATCTGATCCTGAACACTCGTAGGAGTACGTTCGCGTCCCGTACGGAATGATGATGTATACTGTATCTTTATCTATTAAATACTCCCACCCAACTATTATTCAAACCTTATTGGCAATGACTGGAGTTGTATAATCAGGAATCTCAGCTAGAGCAGCCTCATCATACTGTTGATTCATTATTATTGATTAATTGTTTTCGATATTGATCTACCTTATTGATCGTGGGATGAGATTTCGGTTCACGAGCAGTATGGAGTGTTGGAGTATATTTGGCGGGAGACTTGGATGGGTTACGGTTGGATTCAGTCTGTTAATCAATCGATAATACCGTATACTATTGAAATATGGAACACCTGATTCATCTTAGCGATCGATGCTGTACGAGGAGTGACAGCTACTCCAGTACGGGTAGATGATGAAACCTATGGTGAAGATTATTGATCGATCTTATGAAAAGAAGCCTACCGTAATCTCAGGGATCCTTACGGGAGACTTGGCTGGAGTACGGTTCTTCGAATGAGATTCACGAGCTGTGACGAGCGAATCCTTCTGAATCTATCAATAATGCATCTACATTAATCCTCTAGAATACCTTCGAGAGAGACTGTGACTTGGATGGAGTGCGTTCACGTCCCGTACGGAATGACGAACTATACTGTAATAGTAACCATTATCGATATTGTATTATGCAATCGATGGAATACCTGAGAACGGCTTTCACGTGCAGTGGTAACATTCGAAGTATTCTGAAGCAATCGATAATTCGTGGAAATATAAAATGATCTACCTGTTGACCGAACTGGGCATTGTTCTTGTTGATAGGAGTCTTACTAAGTGCAGTACGAGTTGAAGACTGAGTGATAAAGAATAAGATAAGAATTATAATGGCATAATATTCACTTTGGTAGATCTTTCACGTGCAGTGTTCACATTCGATGACTTGGATGGTGTAAATTGTACAGTCTTCGAACGAGATTCACGAGCAGTCACAACAGAATCATTCTAAATCAATCGATAATGTCAATCAAGTAATCTTAAACCAACCTTGGCTGGTGACTTGGCTGGAGTACGCGCCTTTCCAGTGCGAGTAGAAGTCTCATTCTTTAGATAGAGATACTGTAGATACAGTATGCTATGGTAATGAGATGTACCTGGATCTTAGATTGACCGAACAATGACTTGGATGGAGTGCGAGCCTCGCGAGCAGTACGAATAGATGCATTCTACAGTAAACAATCAATAGAAGTTATATCTACCGTATACCAACCTCATTAATCTTGTTAGGAGTCTGGTTATGGGGAGTGAGTGCATGAGCAGTACGAACCACAGACGATGATCGATTCTCAAATTATTACAGTACACTCATATATTCCTTGTATATATTACCGTAATCTTCCTGACAGGACTTATCTCGCGACCAGTCTTCTGAAGAAGCAATTGTTTGTATGCATTCATAAAATATCAGATATTTACCAGATTAGCAGAATAAGGCCAAGCAGGTTCTTTCACTATTGCATGATCATTCATATCCTTTCTAGGAGATCTGATAAACGGCAGAATACAGTATACTGATCACACCATAATATCATACCTCGTTTCCGAACGAACATCTGGTGAGACACAGGTGACTGCCATAGGAGAAGTTACTACTGAAGAGGATTACCGTAGATCTACACCATAAATAAATAAGTTCTACAGTACACTTATTGGGAGTAGCCCTGCTAGATCTAACTACAGTCTTCATTGGAGTTAACTTCTTGGCAGTTCTCGTGGAAATGGCGGTGCGAGTAGCACTATCTGAAATACGATAAACATCGATGATACGGTAATTACACTCAATTCGATTTGTGCATACCAATATCACTGGTATGCGAACTTCCAGTTACAGAAGCTGAAACAATATTATTTATTTTTTTTATTTATAAATATTTAAGATATAAGATCAACAGATGCCAATTCATTTTTGGTACCATAAGATCCTGTTGCACTATTGACATGAACTGCCGTACGCACATTCGATTCTGAAATTATATACCGTACCCCATTGTAGTCATGAGAAATCGATACTAACGTGCATTAAGTCCCTTAGCTTGTGAGATACCAGTCTTAAGAGATTTTGAGTTCGACTTTGAACGAGAAGATGAAGATGCTGAGGAAAAAGTATAATTATAAAAAACAGGAAAATAATTACGGAGTGTTTTAGATGACTTGCTATCCACTACATTGTTCTCATTGTTCGCACGACGAACAGAAGGATCTGAAGAACACTGTAGATCAATAAATCTATTGATTATTGATCGAACCAAGATAGACACTGCCAGGAGATTTGCTATTCGACATAGGAGTCTTGGCTTCTGGAACAATTGATAAATTAAAATAATTTAAACATTGAAGAATATACTTGCTGTCTTAACCGATTTAGCAGGAGTGAGTTGGTTCTTACGCATACCAAGATCTGAAGATTACGGTAGATCATAAACATGATTTATAAAGATTACGGTAATTACCGATGTATACACTTTGATTAGATGATCCGTTGAAGGAACGATCATTGGCAGTTGCTGAATATGAAATATTGATTGATCGATTGAAACAATATTGATTGATTGATTGATAAAATATTGATTAATCGATTGATAAAATAATCAATTACTAAGACTCTGAGATGATTTGATCGAAGTGACGTTTTGAGCAGTTCGAAGACCTAAATGAGCAGATGTGATATGATATTTCCTAGAGGTTACATACTCTGCTTGGTGGATCTCAACGACTTCTTCGAGTTCGGAGTAGATTGAGCTTGACCGAGTTTGTTATCTGAAATATACAATTATTGATAGGATACAGTAATCTTCCGTAATCACCTTTGAATACATTGGTCTCCTTACACGGTGTTGACCATCCTTCGTCCTTGTATGATCGAGCCGTAGCCGTAGCTGAATTAGTGATCAATCGATAATGGATGATCAATCAATCGATAAATACTCAATGACTTGGACGATGTAGCCGATCGATTACCAGATTTAGAACGAGCTGGAATAATATTAATTACTCAATATTAGATGGTGCAAGCCTTACTTCTCTTATGTGCTGAACGATTTGCACTTTGTTCTGAACGATCTAGATAAAGAGAAGGTTACGGTAGATTACGGTATTATTAGATAAAGAGAAGGGTACGGTAGATTACGGCATTAATTGATAAAGAGAAGGTTACGGTAGATTACGGTATTATTAGATAAAGAGAAGGTTACGGTAGATTACGGTATTATTAGATAAAGAGAAGGTTACGGTTGATTACGGTATTATTAGATAAAGAGAAGGTTACGGTAGATTACGGTATTAGTAGATAAAGAGAAGGTTAAGGTAGATTACGGTATTATTAGACATACTTGGAGTATGAGCACGTCCAGTCTTAGTGCTCGATTGCTTCGGGAAGACAATGGGCGTCGATCTCTCACCTTAATGAAGAGAACTTTCGAAGCAGATCAAAGATCAAAGATCAACGAACTCTTGGGTATATCGTTGGGTTGTTCGGCCAGCTCGATAACTTGTTCATTTGGATCAGTTTCAGAAGGAAGAGGAGGATAATCTGCAGAATAAAATATACATATTCATTAATCAATAATTGATCTACCATTATTGTTGTTATCATCAGCAGCAACAGGTTCAGGCTTCATTGGTGTGCGTACTGTAATGAGGATACTGTAGTTGATTGTACGATAGGTATACGGTACCCCGCGAACGAGCCGGAGAGATGACTTGAGCAGTTGAAACACCAGAAGCAGGACCAGATTCTGCAAGAATTATTGATTGATTACAGTGTATCAATCGATAATAACTTGTTGCAGTCTTGGAACGGAGGTCAATCTCATAGTTAGCAGTAGCAGTATGTAATGTCTGACAACTGAAAAAGGATAACTGGTTGAAGATGATCAAAGATCAAATCAGATCAAAGATCAAAGATCAAAGATTACCCAGAACCACGGCTCGTTCTTCTATTGCTCTTCGTGCTGTTGGTAGTACCTTTCGCGTTATTAATGAATATTTTAGTCTGCTTGTTCGATCGGAAAATGCCAAAAGATCAAAGATCAGACTACAAAGACTAATCGATACTTCGTCTTTGAGTTCTGAGACTTTTGAGAGTTCACAGACTTCTGAGACTTGGAGACTGCAGTGGACTCTCTCGATTGATGAGATTTATCTAATCCCATTTCCTTTCTAGCAATAGCAACGTTCACTGCAAAGTTCAAAGATCAAATTAAATTTATTAGTAGATACCGTACCCATAGATACTTTAGCCTTGGAAGGGGCAGGAGAGGCTTGTACTGCGGTGCGTACATTCGATTCTTGACTACCAAGAGTTTCACCTCTACCTAGAATATGACAATTACAGTATGATCGTGATGTTACAGTATGCAAGGGTTATGGGATACCAGTATGAATATCGGGGGGCGCCCGTTTCGGCAACGAGTTATAAATCGGTTGGGAGAAGGTCTATGGAAACACAAGTTGTACCATTGTTATCAGTAGTGGTGTACGGTATGGTGCTACCGTAACCGTCGGGAATCGCGAACTGATTTTTTTCATTCAACCCATGACCCTCATGGTTGAAAATGGCCAAAGTCGAAAAATTCATGATGACCCGAGATCAAATACTACTTGCAATTATATCAATAGTGAGCCAACTTTTATCTTTATGGATACCGTAACCCGTACTACCGTAATCTAGCTAACGTAACCTGCAATAATATGGCCAAATACACTTCAAATCCCGGTTTGATTACGGTAGTACGGGTTACGGTATCCATAAAGATAAAAGTTGGCTCACTATTGATATAATTGCAAGTAGTATTTGATCTCGGGTCATCATGAATTTTTCGACTTTGGCCATTTTCAACCATGAACCCCGGGTCATGGGTTGAATGAAAAAAATCAGTTCACGATTCCCGACGGTTACGGTAGCACCATACCGTACACCACTACTGATAACAATGGTACAACTTTTGTTTCCATAGACCATCTCCCTACCGATTTATAACTCGTTGCCGAAACGGGCGTTGCCGAAACGGGCGCCCCCTGAATATCTACCAATATCTACAGACTAGAATCCACAATGGTGCATGATTTCGCATACATTTAAATGCGATCTCTCATTTCATTTCACTCTTTGCACTCATTTCATTTCGTTAAGATTTACATTGTGAATTGGTCGTTTTCATTTACAGACAAAATTGGTGAACCCATCCATACCAGAAAACGGTTTGAATGCACCACCAACAGCGACTGGTTTAGCCCGATAGGGAGAAGTATCAGCGTTACGCAATGCTGAACAACCGAATACTGTAGGATATGGATTATGGTAGACTACCGTACCCTCTAGAGCATGTTGAGTTGCCTCTGCAAGCTCTTGTGCGTCTTGATCGGCACGAGAAATCTCAGTTGCCGGTACAATCTTAGGCTGACTAGTCGGAGAGATGTTAGCCCAAGCATCACGAGGATTACTGTAATGAACAGATATTGAATGGATTACGGTAGATCAATCGTACCTAGGGATTCGAGCATCGACAAGTGACTCAGTCGCTACAGCAGTACGAATCTCGATCTGAATTATGGAACCGTTTACTTCGAAGAAGATCTGAAGGGATTACTGTACCTTCTCGAGATAATCTTCTTTAGAATTGCCCTCATTGGGCTTTTTCGATGAATCGTCCATCGATAGCTAAAATTCATTTATTTTTGACATTTATCAATAAATATTAAAATATAAAGTCATAGTATTGATCTACAAGAGTGCTGATATACAAATGATCTCAAATGATCTTAAAATCTCCAAACCTTGTAATGGAATACAACGAAAGTTGAAGTAAGAAACCGCACTGGATGAGTGCAAGGAATAAAATGAAATGAAGAATGAAAAAAGTGACAGAAAGATCATCTGATCATCTGAATAATTTAATTATTATACAAAAGTGACTCAGCCAACGAAGAATGCCCTACCGAACTGGAACTCGTAGCGCCCGACTCTTACGCGTTGCGGTTTCCTTTATTTTTAAGATTTTTGTTAATCGCTAAATTATCTTAAATACTGACTTATTATTGGTTGTTCACTTACTCTAGCATGAAGCATCTTCTTCTGATTCTGTTGATCGCACCGCACTCTTGTATTCGTGATTTTTCCGAACTCAAAATGTCGTCGAAATTTTGAATTTCATCAAAATGTTCTATTCAGATGGAAGGGCCACAGGTTACTGTGTGCTTCTTAGGCGAAGATGGAAATGTCCTCGGAGAGAATGGAATTCTTCTTCCATCGACATCCACCACCACACAGCTCCAACTACTCGCAAATCAACTTCTCGAGGTCAAATCGTTCATGTTTCGCTTTGTTCGTACCCCCTATTCACATGTTTATCCATTTAATTATCAACAATTTACATTTTAGAATGGTGACGAGCCCGTGCCGATTTCGTTCTTTACTGAGGATGGAAAAGAGATCGTTGATAGTATCGATAAGACCCTGGACAAGATCGATGTTGAGAAGGTTCGTACTGATCTTGTATTAAGCACATCTATTTCTCCATTATTTCAACATGAGATAGTGAATAAGAAGTCTTAAATGGCTAAGTACTCTAATAAATCAATATATTGTAAATTGTAGACTATGACAATTGTGTATCAACCTCAAGCAGTCTTCCGTGTATCACCCGTAACTAGATGTTCATCATCTCTTCCTGGTCACGATCAACCTGTAATCAATGCATTATTCAGTCCCGATGGAAGGTACAGCACTTTATTGATCTATCTTTGAAATTGTGGATTACGGTATTCGTTGTAGGAGTCTGGCATCTGGTTCAGGCGATGCTACCGTACGCATCTGGGATCTGGATACAGAGTTACCTCTATACACTTGCAAGGTAGATCCTATTTCTACGCTGTTTAGATGATATTATCTCTTGGTTGATGCAAGTCATAATAATATTAAATTTATGCATTGCAAGGATAACGTAGAAATATTGAACAATTGATATCGTAGTGAATTACATAAATACGGTGCCATAACTTAGGTAGCAAAGAAATGACAATTAATTATTTCGTAACGAGTAACTATAAATTGATATTTTAAATAATAATTGTTTGTAGGCTCACACTAACCACGTCTTGGTTGTATCTTGGTCTCCCGATGCACGGAAGATTGCTTCTGCGTGCAAGGACGGAAAGGTATTTACAATCGTATTGGTTTTATACCCTTCATTTTCATTTTTTTCAATCTAAAATTATAAAAGTTAATTCACTACCGTATAACAATTAATTATCGTTGTGTTTTGTTTATTAAGATATAACTCCACATAAAGTTCATATTCTATATCATTTTAAAACCTAAAGGAAGGACTAAACGTAATCTGTAGATAAACCTGTGGGATCCGTCAACTGGAAAGCAGATTGGAAGAACACTGACTGCACATAAACAGTGGATTACATCACTCTCATGGCAACCACTCCATAAGGATCCAAAGTCAAGGTAATAACATCATTTATTTATTTATTTTAGTATTTATTTGTCATGCCATTTCTACTCTTACTTATCTCTTCACTCTTTTTTCTAAAAATAAAATTCATTACACTTCTCAAATCTGTTACTGTCAGACTGCTCGCATCCGCTGGAAAGGATACGGTAATCAGGATCTGGGATACTGTATCATATCAGGTAATTGATTATCGATTGGATTAGAATGAATGGATGGTTGAGGTTGTTCGTTGTTTGAATGGTCACACTGCGAGTATCACTAGCATGAGATGGGGTGGAGAAGGATTGATCTACTCTGGATCACAGGTAATCGATATTATATTGATTAGCTACAGTATGATCGTGTTCGTTGTAGGATCGTACAGTGAAGGTTTGGAGAGCAGAGGATGGAACGTTGTGCAGAAATCTAACTGGTTAGTCTTAGCTAGTAATAATATAAGATTCAGTGACATACACGGTAGACTATCTGATTGTTATTCATTTCAATTTGCATTGGTTCATGTATTTAAATGTTTAAATCTTAATTATACAATTGAAGGCCACGCCCATTGGATCAATACTCTTGCACTGAATACAGATTATGCATTGAGAACGAGTTGTTTCGATGCTAAGACAGGATGTATCCGACCTTCTACTGAGAAAGAGGTACATACTTTGCTATATAAGGCACAATTATTAATTAAATTAAATTAACAGTATATAGTTTTAACTGTAATGTGCACGCAAACCTATATTTGTACCTTATACTCTATTAAATTCATTCATTATGGATATTAGGAGATGGATTGTATTGAGAAACAAAGTAATGTTGAAGATGTAGAGGGAAGAAGTGGAAAGAATTACTGTAGAAGAAAATACTGTATTAGATGAGGGATGGTGTCATTAATGAGGAGTTTGAAGAGTTGTGCCAAATGGACACGAATGTATTTATTGGTTCATCTTATAATGTTTCATTTATAGTGTGTGGCTGTTGCACAAAAACGCTATGATGATGCGAAGAAAGTGACTGGAGGAGAGAGACTCGTTTCTGGTATTTTTATTTATTTAAAAAAAATTAATTAATTATAAGAATCGCACATACTTTATCGAGATGCTTTCAATAAACAGTCGAATTCTTGTATCACAATTGCGAAATATAGTATATTTATCTATATTTTATCAATGTAAAGCCAACAAAATGATAATGAGAACGAGTTAATATCTGTATATTGTATGAGGGTGGATGGTCATGGAGAAGAAATGAGTGAATATTGTTTATAGGAAGTGACGATTTCACGATGTTTCTATGGAATCCAGCTGAATCAAAGACTAGTGTGGCTAGAATGACTGGACATCAACAATTGGTCAATCAGGTACGAACAATGAAATTATTTATTCATTTATTTATTTTCTTCCATGAGAACATGTACTTGTCTTGATTGCTGTATTTACCATGCGTGGGCACCACTGCCGCTAGCGGCAATACACCCCCCCCCCCCCCCCCCCGATTTTTGGCACTCGTCCCCCCGATTTTCCAAAAAATCACTCAAAATGACGTATAAATGCTCCCTTTTTTTGCGTCCGACCCCCCGATTTTCATTTCCAGCGGCAATGCCCGCCCACGTATGGTATTTACTATTGATATGAACACATTACAAAATATTTATTATTTTACATGCTAAAAAATACTGTTGAGTCCATTTATGTGTTTCATGAGATGTGTTATTACTAAATTAAATCATGTTTATGTATTTAGGTAGTCTTCTCTCCTGACACTCGTGTAATCGCCTCAGCATCATTCGATAAGAGTGTTAAATTGTGGTGTGGACGATCGGGAAAGTATATCACGAGTCTCAGAGGACATGTACAGGCTGTCTATCAGGTTAGTATTTATATTTAGTCTTTACTATCTGATGAAATCTATTTTTTGCGTACTCAAACGTTTTTTAAAGTGGGTATCCAGAATAACGAGAACATAGTTTGTGTACAACTGATTGGAATTTATTTTCGATTCATGCATTCATTAGATTTGTGTGACGACGATTCAACTGTTTTAGACAGTATCGTACATTTTCGGCAAACTCACATTGTTTTTTTTTGTATATAGTGAGTGGATTTTCGAAATATGGTGTATCGATTTAGAATAATCGTTGTTTTCTCGCTTCCGATCGATGATAAAGCTGTATATAGTGGGTCAATACTCAGATTATGAGGGTATGAATATGTATGGTCAGTATATGAATAAAAATATTGTAGGTATCATGGTCAGCCGATTCCCGCCTTCTCGTCTCTGGATCTGCTGATTCCACACTCAAAGTATGGGAGATGAAGACTAAGGGATTATGGTAAATTATTATTATTATCATTTATATGTTAATGTTTTTTTGTTGAATTAATTAATGTTTCGACTACGGATATGAAAATATTGTAGTTTATGTAGGACAGATACTTGATTGTTTCCATTATTTGTATTCGTTCTACAATAAAGATATATTTTAATCGATATATTTTATATACATATTTATAGTTGTTATTTACAGGTTTGATCTACCGGGTCACGCCGATGAAGTGTTCACTGTTGATTGGTCACCAGAAGGAACAAAAGTAGTGAGTGGAGGAAAGGATAAAGTACTCAAGATATGGAAGAAATAGATCAAGATGATCATACAATTATTGATTCGTTTTTGTTGTTGTTGTTGAAATGTTTCCATTGTTGTATTAGGCTACTGAAACTTGAAATTGCCTGTTTCTCATTTGTTTCTCATTGTTAATCATTTTTGATTGTTATGTTTTTAAGATAAAAAGGGAATTTATACATCTGATCTTATTCGTTTTTTTTCTATGTCGAAGGTTCACAGATCCTTCAATACAGTTATTGTATACTAGAAATTCAGTTTACTAGAGGTATACTTCTACCGTATACTTATCGTAGTATTCGATAGTATACTTATCATGGTATTTCGATGGATGCATAGTAACATATTATTGATTGGTCATATAAAAAAAACGTAAATAGACTGCTACTTGTGCAAGATATGAGTAACGTCATGGTTCATTAGTATGCATTCAACTCGTTCTTTATCTATTCGGCAGTAACAAGATAGAAACATATTGCAATGGGGAAGAGTAGACTAGGATGAATTTGTTTGGATCATTGATCACGAATAGTTGTAACAAACATTTATTGGCAGATATTTTGGGAAATTTAAGATAAAACTGGTAACAGTAACAAGCGAACGGTTTTAAACCTATAAATAGATTCATAATTTAATTTCCTATAGATTCACTAGATCATCTATTAAAAATAAAACGTTCAATCGATTGACGAAATTAAATCGATTGATCAAACATGGCACTTTTCGTATTGACTGAAGCTACAGTAACGAATACTAAGTCACTGTTCGGTTTGACATCTTCTTTGACCCCAGTGAATGGGACTCTTGATAATATAGCTCGTCTTAGTTCAGGAGAGCTCAGAACCAACAGCACGGGTGGTGAGAGTAGTGCCAATGTGTTCACGTAGGTATACTGTAACATATGATGATCACATATTCATGACAATTTGTATTTTTCAAAGTTAACAAACCAAAGTCGATGCTTTCGCATTTAGTGCTGCGTTTCCAGTAACGATTGCGTACATCCAGAATACCTAAGGATTTGAAATGTGGGTTACGGTATCACATGTGATGGTTACGGTATCTCCGGGGATGGTTACGGTACCTGCTGCAGTCCCTTGCCCATATGGCACAGAGTGGATGTAATGGCATAGATAGTGTGGTTGACCTCTTGGCGACGTGCGAGTTTCTGAATTTATCGGTTTGATTACGATAGCGCGGTCTTCAACACCTACATTGTAAGCAGAGAATCGATGAAGTTTTGAGATGCACCATATACTGATGGGGATGGACAGAGATAGATAGATAGCGTAGAATGTTGTTGTAAATCCTTTTGCTATCTGTGAAAAGAGACATGGTTTTCATGTAGAGTCGATGTTGAGACTTTCGATTTCATATTATGGATTCCTTTAGTAGTGAAAATAAAATGAAAGAAAAGGCCATACGGTTTGCCATGTAGTGAATGTCATGAAGGATTGAAATGGAATTATCAGGAAAAAGAAGAACAATATCGATGGTGTAATGAACATTATAATTATTGCTCTACGTGTGCGACGAGTTGTCCACCACTTAACATAGGTTATTGATTGACACAAATTATTGATTGATATCTTGACTTACTCTATCATTCTCATATATAATAGCAGTGAACCTTGTGAGAAGAGTAGCGAACTTTCCAAAAGTATGAGCAGTAGCTCCAACATATGAGACAAACGAAAAGAAAGCACATGGATATTCTGGAACATTCATGAACGATTGGTAAACCATTTAATGTGCTAATTACCATTACTGGCTGAAAGTACAACTACTTGACCATTGATTGTTAGACCAAACACTACTATCACATTGGCAATCCCAGCGATACCTCAACATTATTGATTACTAATATTGAACGGGCACAAACAAGATTAAATGAATAAAAGAACAATAAAAACATACCAACAGCAACGAAGAATGTGTAGTAAGGAGTGTGGAGCTCTTTATTTGGACTGTTGATAATGCAAATAAGGATGAATGCATAGATGAAACAGAGAATGGGTTCTATCACGAATACATACACATTATTGATATTGATTGAGAATGTAGACATTATTGATTGAGAAAAGGTACGGTAGATCTTTGCGGTGACTTCTTCAGTGATAAACGGGACTATGATATTTTCGTTCAGTAGAACATATATTCTGCTTTATGCTCCCATTAATTGGATTATTCATAGTTATGTTTATGAATATAGAGTTAACGATAGACGAAAATGATGTAGATGTGTCTGTGATAGTCAATTCATTACTCTGGAAACCCCTGTCGAAAACAAGCTGAAATTTTCAGAGTAAATGAAGAGCTAGAGAACAAAATGTGATGGTAGAAATGTTTTCGATTTGTTGAAGGTAAGCAGACGTTGGGATGGTTAAACGACGAATCGATGATGAGAGTGGTCCCAAGAAGAAATCTAAGATATCAGGTATATCGATTGATATTGAAAGACCTACCGTAATCCGTTCAGGAATAGGATGCACTCCTCCCTCATCCAAGGCAACCAATAATGGTTCAGTGCAGTTGAAATCGCCTACCGTATCCCAGCCGATTACGGTACGATTGTAATTAATCGATCGATAAAGCTTATCGTGCAAATTTACTTCAGTATGAACTAAAGAGCTCTCCAGTTCCAACAGTTTCCGTCTCAAGTAGCATGCTAGGAAAGAAGTATGGTTCAGGTGTGTGATCTTTGATCTTTGAACTCTGATCTTTGATCCACAATCTCATTTCAGGGATGAAAGCTACAGAAAAGATTCGTCTACATAGATTGGCTCTATTGGCGAAGATGGATGAAGGTTGTAGATGAAATTATATATTATGATAATGTAGATGATATCTTTTGTAGAGAAGAAAGAGGAAGATGAGTCGCCTAAAGAAGATAGATCAGAAGAAGAGATGAATATCGATCGAATAGATTCAAGTGAGTAAGCATAGTATCTGTCATACACCAGATGTTTGATTCTGATACACCACATGAAATCAATATCCTTGAAAAGTCGAATGTGACATAGTTATTGGTAAAGTAATTTATGTTTATGGTGTATATTTCTTGTCATGCAGATTAACGTATTTCTACTGTAATAATTGAGGTGTAAAAGAAGTTAACCATTTTGATGGAGTAACGACGAAACCAAAGAAGAAAAAGAAGAGAGTAAAGAATGGGAGTAATACGAATGAAAAATCGATCAATGAAGAGAAATCAGACGAATCATCGATTATTGAACGATCAGAGAGGAAAAATGAGAGTGGTGAGGAGGTTATTTGGGTATTCTTGAAAATATTTCCTTTGTAAATTGTTTTCCCATTGTACATATCTTTAGATTTATCAATTAAATTATGCTTCATGAGTTGTGTATGCATTGCTTTATTATAATAGAACACTTTCATAATGGATTGTTGTTGCAGAAATCTCGCTGGACGAATTGAAGAGGGTGCCTGAAAAGAAAGAGAAGAAGTTGAAGAAGCGAAAGAAGAATGCAGCAAAAAGTAAGAGCTGATCTTTGGTCTTTGATCTTTGATCTATCATCTTGAATTCAGGAAACAGTCTGACGAGTACGGATGGAGATTGTTCTGTGAGTGGAAGTTGTATCGAAGAACAAGGTATACTGTAGGATACGGTAGTTATTGATTGATTATTGAACATTGATTGTAGAACTACTCCCGATTGAATCTCCGCGAATACGGAAAAGTAAGAACTGCAATAGTGTTCAATGAATAATTCATCTAATTATTCAGATTCCGATACCCCATTAAAGAGTCCAATGAAGAAAGCGAATGGATCAACACCTAGAAAAGAAGGAGGAAAAGATGGGGTGGAGGAGGTTTGATCTTTGATCTTTTATTTTTTATTCGTTCATTTGTAGAATTCAGGGTAGATTGGATTCCTCTCATGATACTACCACGAATTGCTTGAGAAAAACGGTAATAATTTATTTATAATATCAATTTAATTATAATGTTTGTTCTAGAAAGGAAGAGTGAGGACAGAAGAGGAAATCATTAAAAGGAAGACGAAGAAAGAGATGAATAAACTAAAGAAGAAGAAGATACGAGAAAGGAGTCAAGGTACGATTAAGTATTGTCTGGTAGTGCAACTATTGTGAGTCTTCCCTCACCAGTGGGTTCCATGTTTCAACCATTCTACAGTGCTGGCCAATATTTTAACATATTTTGGTTTTTCACCCATAACTTTCTTCGCAGGCAACCGTTTCTCTTCATTTTTTAGTATGTTTGTATAGATGATAATGTGATATAGTGACCCTATTTTTATCGAGATTGAATCACATAGAACAGAATAGTGGTAAATTTGCGAAAAATGACAATTTTCAGCGAATTCAGCACCTGGGCATATCGGCCATTGGGGTCACCGGGGCAGCTTGGATTCAGTTCTACTTGTGGAATCTGTGTGCTGCAATGACTGTTGGAAAGTATCAAGGTGTGGGGTTGATCAGGTTATCGACGATGGAGGCGAGAATCGCAGCCGAAGCGCGTTGAAGCTGCTCGGACTTCTCGGCAGCGTTCTTTTCCTTTCTCTTCCTTCTATCCCTTCACAGCACGCTCCAATACCACCCATATGTGCAGGATGATGTTCAGGAAACTTAATTTTCTATATCCATGCATCTACCGGACCCTACTACGGCGTAACTAGGCGACAACATGTGGTGGACCAACGCTTGAGACCGTTATCCAGCACCATAACGAAGGCGCGGAGGCGCGAGGCATAGACCCAGGACATTATCGTCTTCTCCCAGACGTTCTCGAAGCTGTAGCTATCGTAAATGCCCTACATCCGAAACCGGGGACCAATTCCGCGGCGGGAGAAGCATCCCCGAACAAGAATAAAAAAAGCACGAGTGATAAGGGACCGCTACCATCTGCTCTAGACCCGCGAGAAGTGATATATGGTGACCAGGACCGACGACAGCGTGCACAACCTCTTCGGTAGTGACGATATGAAGTGGGTTCGTTGTCCTACCTTTTTATTCGACCTCAAGTACCATTCCCCCGACGGTCAAGCATGTTGGTGGCAGTGTCCTTATCTAGGGATGCCTCTCCCGCCGCGGAATGGGTCCCCGGTTTCGGATGTAGGGCATTTACGATCGCTACAGCTTCGAGAACATCTGGGAGAAGTCGATACAGAACTGGGTCCGCGCCACGCACCGCCGCGCCTTCGTTATGGTGTACGATAACGATCTCAAGCACAGGTCCGCTCCATGTTTCCGCCTAGTTTAGTCGTAGTAGGGTCCGGAAGATGGACCTACATAGTGAATTATCCTTTCTGAACATCATCCTGCACATATGGGAGGTGTTGGAGCGTGCTGTGAAGGGATAGAAGGAAGAGAAAGGAAAAGAACGCGGCCGAGAAGTCCGAGCAGCTTCAACGCGCTTCGGCTGCGATTCTCGCCTCCATCGTCGATAACCTGATCAACCCCACACCTTGATACTTTCCAACAGTCATTGCAGCACACAGATTCCACACGTAGAACTGGATTCAAGCTGCACCGGTGACCCCAATGGCCGATATGCCCAGGTGCTGAATTCGCTGAAAATTGTCATTTTTTGCAAATTGACCACTATTCTGTTGTATGAGATCCAATCTCGATAAAAATAGGGTCACTATATCACATTATCATCTATACAAACATACTAAAAAATGAAGAGAAACGGTTGACTGCTAAGAAAGTTATGGGTGAAAAACTAAAATATGTTAGAATATTGGCCAGCACTGTATGTTCTTGACTTGTTCAATTTATTCTCGATTTTATTCTGAATTAATCGAGAATATTATTAGATTCCTTGTGCAACGGCCCAGTAGATGAGACTGTCGAGGCTGTACCTACCGTATCCCCCTCCTGTCCTACCGTTACCCCTTCCTCTCCTACTGTAACCCCATCATCACCATGCCGTCTATCTCCTGATCTTCTCCGTTTGGTCGCTGATCAACTCAAATACTCTCATGCCATATACGTTTTCAGGTGAGAATTGCTTGTTTTATCGTTTGATAAATATTGTAATTTTGGCATTATCCAGCCTATTGTATCTGTGAAATTAAATATTAATATTCTGATGTTATCGATACATTTGCAGATTGATCTGTTCGGAGACACGATCGATTGCTGATGATGCGATGAGAAATGTGGATGATGTGCTACATCTGGATGAATTCGATGATGAGGTACGGTAATGAGAATTAATACTGTAGGAGATCTGTTTATCGATTTTTTGATCAATTGTGCGGGGAACATGATCTAAAAATTCATAGACAGGATATCGGTTACGTTATATGAAGTTTCTGTAGACAAGAAATGGCTAGTACTGTAGATTAAAATGATACTGTAGTTGGATGGAGCGCATGTGTGACAGATTCAGAATCACTCATCGATTACAGAATGCTTTCACTCGAGACGACATGGGCACGTTCTGGGATGAAATAGATGAAAATGAATACAAGGCTGAGGAGAGTAGAGTAAGTCGAATAGCTACGTTACAAATTTGGAAAATGTGGTCTGGTTTTCGCAAAAAAACTCCAAAATGCGGTCGGCCTTCGTAGTTTGCAACGTACTTTTCGACCTATGAAGTCGATCGTTGTGCCTGTTGATTGTATGTTTCATAAAGTTGTCATCAATCACATTCTCCTACTTTCTTCGATTCTCGTTCCATTGCATTATCTTTAGATGAATCCTTGCCATGAACAAATATCGTCCTACATGCACGTTCGATCGCTAGAGAAGAATCTTTTCACGGATATGGGTACGGTATTCATTATTTGTTATTGTGATCATTTATTTGGTGTAATCAAGATGCTATATTGATTTATTTGCCCAGCTTACGGTGGGTTGAGTAATCTATAATATATCTATAATATAGCCTGATATTATTTTATTATTGGAATTATCACTAACCTGACTTCGTGTGCCTTGAATAACGAGTTGTACTGTTACCTTTATTAATGTGTATATTGTAGATGGTGGACTATCTCATCCATCCTCTCCATCATCATCAATCAAATCATCTGAACTCATTCAACATCCTCTTATTACTCTTGACTGTGCTTGTCTCATTCATCCTACTTCTAAGACTATTCATCGACTCTTTCATAAGAGATTGTCAGAAGTGTGGCTGGGACATGCTAGTGTTAGTTGGATTATTGATTTATTAATTGATAAAATTCATTTGTTTTGGACATAATGATGTTCTAGATTGGAATTTGATTATATTAGTTCTATTAGGTGATTCTCCGTTTCTTGTGTTTTATGAATTATCTGTATCATTATAAACAACGATGACTTTTTCACAAGAACACCAATCCACAAAAAATCATAGGTCGAATAGCTAGGTTGTCTGTTTTCAAAATCCGGTCAGGTTTTAATTTTTGTTAAATTTTGGTTCAAAATCCGGTCATGCTTGGTCCTTTGTAACATACTTTTCGACCTATGACAAAAATACAGACGATATTTGCAGTCTGAACTATCGAACCAGATTGGACGTCTTCAGAATCTTGAACGATTCGAATACAGAAATGCTACGTCAGATGCGATGGAGCCTCTGCCTCTTCTATCACTATCGGTACGATACAGTGCTCATTCCTACCGTAATCAATGTATTCGTTGTAGGAGCTCCGTATCGATATCACCGATGGAAACATGACACGATTAATGATGAGTGATCATCTTGTCAATTGTAAGATGTTACGTGTACTCGATCTGAATATCGCTCCATTTGATGAGTAAGTTATGACCTTTGACCTTTGATCTTTGATCTTTGATCTCTGAACTTTCTGATTACAGTAACGATCTACCCTCACTGTATGGTGTGTTCACTCGTCGATGCTATAATCGTAATGAGTTCACGGATGATCTGGAGTGGATGGTACTGTATTGCGATCTTTGATCTTTGATTTTTGAACTTTGGAAAGTTCATTGGTTTTAGCTGCCTAACGTGGTAGAGGGTGAGCCTGATCCAGTTACTTTGTGCATGCCCGAACTGGAATATCTATCGACTAATGTTGGAAATGTCAAGGTAAATTTCATCTTTAATCTTGGGGTCTTTAATCTTTGATTTTTGATCTTTCAGATATTCTGGCACCTCCGAGATGGTACTCAATTACTGAGGAATTTGAAGAGTTTGAGAGTAGGGACGTTGACGAAATCAAAGGAATTGATTAGTAGAATCGAATACTTTATGGATATGAACGAGTCACGAAGATATAGGGTTTGATCTTTGATCTTTGGTCATAAAATATTGATCCTGATATCTTTAAGGCTCCTGGCTTTTTCTCACTTGGCGATGCGATGGAGACTAAACTTGAGAGTGTCACGGTAAGACTTACTGTATCCTTATTATTGATTTTGAGTGACTTAAATGGTGTCATTTAGCTGCGTCTAACGGATCGATGTGGAATGTCTCGAATGAATAGAGACGTGGCTACCATTTTGGAATCGATTCATGAGGTGATTATTGATTGATTGTTATATTATTGATTGATAATCATATTATTGATTGATAATCAAATTATTGATTGATAATCATATTATTGATTGATCTCTAATTATTGATTGCTATCGTTTACATGAATTATCTTCAGTTACCATCGTCTCTCCGTCGTCTAAAGTTATCCTTCTTCTACAATCAATACTCAGGTCCATGTGCGCCATTCAAAAAGTGGGTATACGGTAGACGTGATTATTGACTTATTGTTGATATATGAATAATCGTGTTGGTCTAGATGGTTGTCGGTAGCGGATGAGCACGTGAATAGAACAGCAGATCATATTGGAATACAAGAGATGCATCTACACTTTGAGAGAGGATTCAATGTAAGTTCAATCGATAATACGTTGTAAATCAATCAATATTATGTTGTATTGATGTACTGTAATCGATACGGTAGATTGATTATTGTATCCTAGTTGTAATGGTACTGATATAGTTATTGATTGATTCCATTCAGCTTCGTGGTCTTCATCGTCTTCTTCCTCCTTCAATCAATCGATTATCGATTGCTGTTAACTACGATACCGAAGATGATGCTGTCTGTGTATGTCATCTTACATTTAGTTCACATCTTTGGTCCTTGGCACTTTCATGTTGCGGACAATTTATGTACAGTCCAGTCCATTGTGTGGTCGATTGATTGAAAGGTCTCTTTCTAGTTATCATCACTATTGGAAGTACTCTCTCATCTCAATGCTTATCTTCCTCTTCTAAATGATCTACACATACAGGTGGAGCACTATCTTTTATGTTTAATATATGTTTAAATAAATGATCTTCTCTCTATAACATGGGGCGCATGATTAGCTAATGTATATTTTTTGAACAAAAAATACATTTAAAAAACATGAAAACTATATTTGTGCATCTAATAATATTATTTATTAAATTAATAATAATGATCGATAGACCACCATTCCAATATAATATGAATTCATTTCATCCCTCACCTAGGTATGGGGTATACCATGTTTGGAATTGATCGTCTCCACTCTTTCTTCATCAACAACCCTTGCCAGTAGACTTCGACATCTTACCGTATCCGCCTATCCCATCGATGAAGCATTCTTTGAGGTACCATTCTTCGTCACATACCACTACCGTAACCATGTATCCTGTATCCTGTATCATGATTATCGCTCTTACCGTAATCATCTACCCTAATACCTATCGATTAATCCTCTCTCTTATTATCAGGAAAATGGTTGTCATGCTCGTTCATGGATCCGTTCGACTCTTCGTTCATTCCCTTCATTATCATGTCTATCACTTCATTCTACCGTACTCGCACGATTAATTCCATCTGAGAGACGAAGTGGTAAAAGATTTTATTGATTTTTATTATTAAACTGAAATAATTGCACCCATAGATAGGCGGGGTACCTGGAGCTGGATTCTGCAGGGGCATCTGAATGAAAAATGGTTAATTTTACGCCTTCACATTTTTTTCAAAAATTTCACCTAACTAAACATCATTTTTTACAGGAAGCGTTCCACAAATTTTTGAAAAGCCCTAATTTTACAGTGGGGCACCCTCATGTCGACGCCCATGTATAATTGCACCAGTTGAATTTTTGTTGTATCGCTGAGTATTTAAATGCACTAAATAATAAATATAATGATACTGGGTACATATAGGCAATATCGACAATTTCAATCTATTCAGGGTATGGATGGCGCAATGGACTTGCCTGGCTGACGAATGATTTGTTGTCCAATAGAAAGAAGAAGATGGGAGGAGAAAGAGTTGATCACGTATCGATTGATTCAGCCCATCCACTTCCTCTGCTAGAAGATGGAGAAGATTATCATATCACACCCCATTGGGAGGTACTGTAGTCTAGGGATACGGTAGAGGATAACTAATCGATCAATCGATAATCTCTTGTAGATACCGTATGACGAGAAATTGTCGTTGGAGGAGGAGGATGTAGTTGAAGAAGGAGATACGAGTGGGCACTTTGCTGAATCTGATACAGATGATTTCTTAACTGATGATGATGGTGACGGGGTTAGTGATTATTGATTGATTAATTAGTCAATTATTGGTTAATTAATTAATCAATTATTGATTAATTAATTAATTATTGATTGATTAAGTGATGAATAGAAATCGGTGACTAATTAGGACATATGAATTGTCCTGCGGGCTACCCGGTGATATATTGTTTCTAACGGGCTATACTTATTTACCAATTGATATAAATCACTAATTGCTTTTTGAAACATGGTGATGATTATCTTTGTTTGTTGATTAGAAAAGTGTGAATTGTTTAGGAAGAAGAAGAAGATGGAGATGAATTACAAGTAATGGATGAAAGATTAGAGGATGAGACTGATCGATTGGAAAGAAGAGAACAACGGAGAGATCAGGTATTGATTATTGATTGATTATCAAAAGATCAAAGATCAACTGATGAACTATGATTCAGAAAGAACGAGCAGCAATAGAAAGAGGAGAGAAAATTGAAGATGATGAAGATGAAGGAGAATTGTTCAATTTTGATGGATTATCGGATTTGGAGGATGATGAAGAAGAGAGAAGAGCGAAGAATGTATGTGATGTTTATTGATTGATTGGTTTATTGATTGATTATAGGCATTTGTTGATGATGAGGCGATCGAATCGGATGGAGAAGGAAGCGATGGAGAAAATGAAGAAGATGAGGAGGAGATTGGAGGAAGAGGAAGAAGGTAAGCCCATGGTGTAATGGTTTTTAATATTGTTTGTTTATCTCATCAATTATAGTATACGGATTGTAATTTTGTAGTGTTTCAGGTAGTATAGATGTTAAATATCTGTAATGTATTTCTTTCTTCTTTATTTCATTCTTTCTTAATTTCCATCATAACAAATGAACAAGAGAGACAAGAGAGAAGAGACAAAACATTTGTAATAAGATTATTGTTTTTCTCTATCTCTAGAAGAGAAGAAGAGATTAGGCCCTCCAAACTGAATTTATTTATTTATTTAGAGAATTGTCTCTGAATTGTCACCTTTTGTCCTCTATTTCTATATTATATTTGTATTATAGAGTGGAATCGTCTGGTAGTTCTTGTTCTTCTGACGACGAAGCTAATGAATTATGGAGAGATGAAGAAGATAGAATAGAAGAACAGAGAAAAGAGAAGAGGAATGTGAAAAAGATTGAAAAGGTAGGCTGATAATGCAGTTTGATACTGTAATGGCTGCAGTATCATCCGGTTAAGGTTCATAATCGATTGTAATTCATTCATTGCAGAATAAGAAAGAGCAGAAGAAGGCCGATGATGATAGTGATGAAGATGATATGATTAGTCCAGTGATAAGAAGAAAAGAGATTAAGAAGAGAAAGAATGTTATCGAAAGTAGTGATGAAGATTGAGATTATTGATTGATTTGTAGGAATATTGATTTATTGATTCATTGATTTCGGATATTTGTTATCGAACTTTATACTTAATCGTTCACAGGTTTAGGCACAAAATTATTCGTCAATTTTCTGTTATTTTTATTATGTTAGAATTTTTGTTATTATGTGCATTATTCATGAATCTAACTATAGTGTCAGATATTATTCACTTTATTACTCACTATGCAATCTTTATTGTTGGTTATGTTGTTGGTTTTATGTTTTCATAGTTGTCTTACCACTTTCAGAATACCAGTGCCTTCCTTTCATACGTTGTGTAATTGAATAATCCCATGATTTTCATTTTTTAATTCGTATTTTGAGGGTAAAATGTTGAGTTTACAAATTTGGAGCAACACAACATGTACAGTAGATGAACAGGAAGGGAATAAATTAAGGGATGCATGCATGATCTTTGATCTTTCCTTCACTTTTGATTTCAACTTAATCTTTGATATTTTCCCGACTTTTCCTTTGAATTTCATCTTTATCTAGACCTTTATTTTTTAACTCGTAAAATAGTTTATCGATTTCTCTTCAAATACCGCAAATATATGTGATGACCAATCACTTCAGCAAAGAAAGTAGCAAAGATCGCACTCAAACAAATAACAAATAAAGGCCAAAGTGATTCAAAATTAGATAAACTCAGGGGAGTATTCGACCAGATTGGATTATGTTTCGAATATATTCCATAAGGAGGAACATATCGAGACATTAGACGAGGATAGATTGGAGATGTCCATGCTATCGCTCGATTGAATGCCTCACGGATATCAGGTCGTGATCTACAATTATTGATTGATTAGTCTAAATTATTGATTGATTGGTATTGATTAGTTATTCACTTCGAAATGGTAAACGAGAATGGTTGTTTGGCTAAATATCTGTCGGTAATGAATAATTCCTTCTGTTTTTGACTGTAGATGATTATTGGACCTCTGAAATAATTTGAATCAATGTGAATATTGATTTCAGAGAGCTACCGTAATAGTTCATCTCCAATCGATGCGAATCCCACCACGTTATTGTCATACTGTAGACGATCAAAGTAAGGTTCTTTCGTGTCGGGAGCCATGATTGTTCTGTAGAACTATTAGGATTGACCAACTAAAGACATTTATATCTGATCATAACAAAACGCAAAAAATCACTTAAAGCGACTGAACTCCACCACTCACATATTGCTTTTTATTTCATTATTCATGTTTTGACTGATGGATAAACAAATAAACAAATAAAAATATTAGAAACAATAGATAAATGATACCTAGTAGGTGCTAATCTATTCCATCTCTTGCATTCATCTCCCGAACAGTATAACGACAGACGAAACTTTGGCCATATCAGAGCCTTGATCCCTCCCCATTCCATCTTATCTAACAACTGTAATCAATCAATAATCGATTGATTCATCAGTAACAGATATATACCGTAGTAAATGATACAATGTCGTAGCCCTTCATATCATTAGAAGTGAGGATGCTTGCAACGAATGACAAGAAGTTCGTTGAGAACATCAATACTCCAATGATATAGAATGTCAGTAACATTTGAGAGGGTAGAGTAGTACTGAAATAAATCGTAATCATGTTTCCTGTTTTTTTTGGTAAATTGATCGATAATGATCAGGACCTTTTGAGCTTATTGACAGGATTTGCACTGTGTATCATTCGATAGAGAATGATTAGAATCTGTTTGATTCCGAATTTCCCTCGAATATCGATTTGATTTGGTTCATTGAAGATGTTAGGACGATTGAGAAGACCATTGAGAGAATTGACAGTCAGAACGAGTATAGCAAAGATGATGCAATTTATATTGAAGAAGATTTCTGTGAAAGACTGAAATATTGATTTTTGTAAGAGATTAATAATAAAATTTCAATGGGCTGTCTAAAAATGTAAGATGTTTTTAAGAAAAAAAAGTTGAAAGAAGCATATCTAAACGAAATTTGGTGTAATATTCATCCTCACATCTCTGATTGTCGTAGTGTCCTCTTTCACTACATATCCATAAGCAACTCCAGTCACTGGTAGAGTGAAGAGAACCTTATTATAAAGAGAAAGATCTTGACGACGTAGTGGCCATCCTGCTTCCGCCGATCCTGAACAAATCGATAATTGATTGAACTACAGTAATGTATACCATTGACCAGTAAATCGATAAACTCTTCATCATCATCAATCGATTTGTGGTATTGATGTGCAAGTAGTCCAGCAGCTCGTACCACTAGTGCGAAATAATCTACGTTCACTCCTGAATAGAATTATAATTTTTTAAATGATAAAAAGACTAACCAGCTCTAGAGCAGCTCATAAGCTTACAATAGTCCGAGAGTCGGTGATAGTGTTTGTAGTCATTACTACCGAAAGCGATGAAGCTCCTGTCTCGGACCATCCCAGACTTGGTCTAAATATTAAAAAAAAACAATAAACAAAAATTTTAAAGAAATAAATACGTTTGAAAAATAGAAGATATCGTTCAATATGTGTGGTAAGAAAGTGTGAACTACTAGAAAAGAAGGGGAGAAAGGAGTATGGAATGTATTTGTCTACTCATATATTCTATTCCTTGGATGAATATCGAACGAATGGACGATATCTACGTGAGAAAGATCTACAACAACATGAGGAGTTCATTAATAATGAATAATGCATAGTTTGATTTTGATCCTAGTCAATTGTTTTAGTGAACACATGCATTATTGTAATGGAGAGGACTTGCAGTTATAGAGGAATTGTTGATATATGATAATATTTTCTATATTTTGTTCCCTTATTATTTAATTTTAAAATGGTTTTTTTGCGCTAGGAATAATTTTTAGTTTTTAATCGATAAGAAGGAGACCATTTTTCATTCACTATTCGTGAAACTTACACGATCTTATGGTCAAATGAACTACGTCGTTTATAAAACGTTGCTTGAATTTTTTTGAAATTGTTTCCAACAAAAAAATCTTCGTTTCCTTTTCATATAGATATTTGTAAATTAATGGACAGATCATCTACTTTCAATATTTTTTTTTAAATCCCACTTGAAGATCGTCCAATATCTATACTGTTATCTGGTATCTTATTTGGTCCTAAAGAAAATTAATAATTAATAAAAAGATAATTATTTTCGGAAAGCTTCTTTTCACAGTGATATTTTCTAAATAATTTTTTTATCATTTTTCAGATATTTTTAATAATATCTGATAATACACTAATCGTTCTATCATTCCTCTCATTTGTATCATCAATCTTATAGATCTTCTATCTATTCCCTCATACTCTCCCATCCAATTTTGCAGGTCATCCCAACCTTTTCTCTCTCTACCTCAATACCAATTGTATGACATCTCTCCCTCTCCTTTTCTCCCTCTGCCTCTCCCTCTGTCTTTAATCTCGCCCTCTCCCTTTCCCTTCTCCCCGCGTTCGTCCCTCTTCTCCACTCTCTAACCTCCTCTGACTGCCTGACTACTCTCTCCACTCCACACACTCTCTCGTCCCACGTTATACAGCGCGCTATTTGAATGCGTTTTCTTCATTTTCACTGCTTTTCTTACTTTAATTCCTTGATTTAATCGAATATTTCAGTGTGAATCTTTAACCCTGGCCTTGTTTCCCCTTTTATGGATCAATCATGCAGTATATCATGCAGTTCCCCTTCAACCACAGAGGTTCCATCCATAAATTTTTTGTCGCTTCTCCATTACTAATTCGTATTTCCATCGATTATTCTTATTTTCTCTTTTAATTTTAGATTGAAAGTCCTCCCAATATGCACAGTCAAAGCGATAACGATCCCGGGCCTTCAAAAGTTAGTTTAAACTGGTTTTAATAATTTGAAATGAATGAAAAATCAGTTTGCGATAACTCGTTTGGTCATCCCTTGCAATCAATTGCATCTTTCATACAGATTCTGTTTGTTTTCTCTAAGATATTTTATACCTTTCAATTATTATAGTTTAGTTATTATTATTACTACAAAATGTTATTATTATTTAAAATAAGAGCAATGTGATAATTATTACACTATAATAAACATAAGTATGAAATTTTTACGAATGAATATCCTTTCAGCCGATCATCTATGGAGATGAAGATGATATCGGGAATACAGATGTAGAACCCCAGACAGAGATACCCGCACCATGTATAGACTCGTCCTTAGAAGAATCAAGTAGTAATCCACTCAAACGAGGACTATCTGTAGATCGAGAGGTTAGTTGATACTGTATCCATCATGATCTTTGATCTTTCATATTTAGAATAACGATGGAATTGTTTCTAAGAAAGCTTGTATAGATCCAGCGAATATTGATTTATCGATTAATATCCAAAATGAGAACTCTAAACAACGATTGGAAGTATGTCGATTTATATTATAATAGTTCACGATTATCATGCGTTTTCTGTTATAGAAGTCTGACCAAGAGGGAAATATGAAATATAGTATATTCAATAATAATGAGGATCGTAAAGACGTTAAAGTAGACAAACCACTGGAAGATCAAAGATCAGAATTGGTCAGGGAGAAGAAGGTAGAAGACGAGACTGACGTCATCAACTATTATGAATCTGATGGTTCGGATAATGAACTACTTCGTGAAGCTGAAGCGAGAGTCTCATATGGAATCAATGATAATTATATCCCTTTCGTTAGTCCTGTTAAGAGTACCATAGAACCTGAAGAACCATCCAAGATATCCCCCGTTGTTCGACCAGAACCAATGAAGTCAGTCCCTAATGAAGAACCAAGAAGAAAACCACCAATGGTACATCAGAGGAAACGATCTGTTGATCTTCTTCGAGATAAAGTCCATATTCATCGTCATTATCGAGATTTGTATACTGATGATCTCATTACTGATTATATAGAAGAACAGTTTCGATCGGAAGAGTTTGATAGAGAAATTGAGGTAGTCATTATAGAATTCTACAAATATTTATTGATTTATTGATTTTAAGGCTACTATGACAGACGAACAGATCATCAAAGATCGATTATCATTCATTGTCAATTCAGTTTGTGCTCAATGCGAGAGGAATCAGGAGGAGGTAACGAATATTGCATACCATGCACTAATTTGAAATAGTCCGCTCTGGCAACGACAACGAAAGCGAGAGAGCATTGCCAGAGCGGATTCAAATTAGCTCATGGTGTACCTTTAAAAAATACTAAAGACAAAATATTAAGGATAAAGACTACAATGCATAACTTTGTTTCTTTAGGATGTCGACTGGAAATCTGAGACCAAAGATCAAGGATTGATCAAATTCGAGGATGCTCTGAAATCTATCGAAGAATTGGTCCGTTTATCGATTTTTCATAATAATCAAAAAATATATTCTTGAAGGTGATCAAGATTGAATTGGATAAAATGGATTTCGATTCTAATTTGGATTATGATTGTTTTGAAGAATTTCAAACGAAAGAGCAAAGAGAAGAAAAGAGCGATTTGAAAAGAAGATTGGAAAAGTTTGCGAAGGAAAGAAATCGATTGATCTACGGCCAAGGTCCTTCCTCATCGATGAATAGAGAAGAGGAGGATAGTATGGACGAATATGGAGATAAAGATACAGAAGAAGATGATGAGGAGGATAACGAATGTAAAGGAGTTCTGTATGGAGGAAGAGGAAAGATGAAATATGTTTATTATTATGAGAATGAGAATAATGAAGATGACGGGGAAAAGGTTGATGATGATGAAGAAATGGTGGAAGAGGTCGAAGAAGAGGAAGAAGAAGATGAAGAGGCTAAGAAAAAGGTTTGAATTCATTTCTTCTCTATTAGCAAATACTAATAGCCAATATACATTCTAAAAAAATGTTCAATCAATATTTGCTATATTTTTATTCTAATTTCAGATAAAAGAGAAACGACGTCGACGATTCGTAAGAAGACGTGCACCGTTGTCACCCATCAGAAGTCTATCTGTCGATGATAAGGTACGGTAGAATACTGTTTTCATTTTTATCATACTGTAATTATTTCTTGCTAAGAATATAGTTCACGATAAGAATACGGTAGTGGCCAAAGAGTAGTTATTACTGTTCTTTATCATTTCAGAAACTGAAAGAGCTCTATGAGAATGCTGCTGAAGGAATGCCAGTGGTACGAAAAGGAGATCGTGTCATGACCCTTCCTGGAGAGGTATACTGTAGTCTTTGATTGAATTCAATCGATATATTCAGGAAATGGATGAAGACGCTGCAGACAGATCACGTTATTATATTCTGGTATACTTTAGATTATTTAATGACACATTATTGATTGATTGATTGATTGATTAATTGATTGTAGTTGGACCCTGAAGATTCGCATATCAAGCAAGTAAAGACCGTATATGATAAAGTATCAAAGAGATATCAAGAATACGTCAATACTGTCGGATTGGTAAGTAATCACTCAATAAATACGCAAACCAATGAATAAATCAGGCGCGATGGTCTCGTGCCTTTGATTCGAACGATGACCGTTCTCCTACCGTATTCTGCCAGAATCCCGTCCGATTCCGGGTAGCACCCTCACATGAGGAGGATTTCGTGGTGAGATCCTCGTTTGATCGATTACTGTAATCACTGGATTAATCGATATCAGGCTCGTAATAGTCGTACAAAAGATGCGGGTGAATATCGTTGTGGACGTGTAGTTCTTCCTCCATTGAATGTTCTTCCTCGTCTCAATTACTTCACTCATATCGAACATAATATGAGGGTAAGGCATGGTTTGGATTAGAGACCATTGATTATGCTATCTCTAAAAGTAGCTACTGCAAAGGTTTCTTGTTATGTCTTACTCCATGAAACAGAACAGATAAATAGGCCGTATAACACATGATACTGCTATGATTTTTGGCCCTGGGAATATTGAACTCTCCTCTCTCTTCACATCCCCTCCCATTTTTCATTCATTATGGACAACGAAAACAATTTTTTAAACATGACAATCACTTTCCTTTTTCAGGTGGAAGATCGTCGTACACTATCGCATATTCCGTATATTGGAGAAGGAGATTATGATGAGATTGGATTTGCCAAATTATTGATTGAATTCTACGATGAGGTGAGTTACGGTATCCGACTACGGTACAATTTTTCAATCGATCGATATCAGGGCATACACGGTACGAGAGTAACCTACGGGAAAGTTATCAACGATCGGATACTGTATGAAGTTATGTCAACTCTAATGCCAAAGAGTCAAGGAAATAGTGAGCTATCGATTTTTTCAAAATAAAATTTCAAACAATATTTCAGAACATCTGCGTGATCTATATAACGCAGCCATCAATGATTGCTTCCCTAACAAATGCAGTGCTCGAGAATTAATCAATAAGTAAGATAATTTGATCAATAACCGTGAATATCATTAATTATTTTCAGATACATTCAATTGAAACTTCGATTTGAAGATAGTCTACGGTTACCATATTCAGCTTCATCTAAAACTCAGTCAACATTCATGGAAAAGGTCAAAATTAATTATATCTTCTTCATTTTACTTATTCACGCTTGAATTATCCCTAAAACAGATTAGAGTGACTTTAATCAATACATTTACAGTATGCCGTCATGTTTTCGAAAGATATACCTTTCTCACCGAAGTCAAAAATCGATCCGATCTGTACACGATGTCTCAGGATTAACTGTGTTGTACACTGTATGTTTGATATCGATCGATAATCAATCTATAATGGTGATTACAGTAGACGAGAAGCACAAGATCTCATCAGTTCCACCCAAGACCCCGAAGAGTTCTCGTCCCACCTGTAGCTTCCTGTGCTTTTATATGTTCAAAGAGAGAATGGCGTATCAGGTATTGATTTATAAATTAAATTATAGATTTTTTATGCCAAATATTGATTTTGTCAGGATAAAATATTATCTTCAATGGAAGATGATGAACACACAGTGAGGAGACTCAAATGTTTCCCGGTACGTCTTTCATATTTTGTTCGTTGAAGAAGGAGAACCAGGAGATTTGGGGCGCACATGAAGAACATAGAGCATATTTCTTTCTACTATATAGTCTATAGATTTGAGAGGCTGAACGCGTAGTCGGTATAGTTCAATGATTAGTATTCTGCGCTTGTAACCTGAGATCTATAGTTCTGCCTGGCCAGTTCAGTCACGAAAAAAAAACTCTAGGGTAATCATCTTTTATTTGTTTTCAGAACTGTCCAGCGGATATTCGAGAGCTAAAACGAATTGACGATAACAAGAACTCGACTAAGACTGTCAGTTTAGTTTATTAAATAAAAAATCGTTTGATTTTTTTTTAAATCGATTAAATGCTTGTCAAATTTTTATATTCAGTCAAATGTCAAAAAGGGAGAAATATCGGAGAGTAAAGAAGTGAAGAAAGAAGTGGAAGAAGATAAAAATGAAGGAAAGACAATTAAAGAAGCAAGCACTGAAGATGATAGTATGAGCAGTGAAGATGTCACTGGTGCTCATAAAGATCAAAGATCAACTTATGAAGAGCCAATGGAAACCAATGATGGAGAAGGCGTTTCTCCTGAAGATGTTAAAGAAGAAGATAAAGGTGAAGGTAGTGAAATGAGTATTGACGATGAAGAAGATGAAGATGATAATGATAATGATTCCAAAAAGAGAAAGAAGAAACACAAAACGTATAAGGTTAGTTTAAAAAAAATCATTCTTCAAAATTTTAAAAGCTTCATTTTCAGTTCTTGGTGGACAAAGGCCCTTTCGATGAGTCTGCTCACAAGGTATTTATCGATTTAAATTTATTTATTTATTTATCGTGATTTTTAATCGATTTAAATTGAAGGATATTCCTCCCTCGGACTGGCGTGATCCTGTATTGCCGAGTCCATTCTGGAATAGAGAAGAGGAGGATCTAGCGAGGGTATACATTTACTTATATGCTCTATTATTGATTACTTTTAGTCAAAATATCGATTGATAATGATTAAAATATCGATTGATTACAGACATTGATGAACCTGAGGATGTCGTATTGTGACGTGGCTACGGTACTGAAGACAAAATGGATGGGACAACCGGAAAAAATGAGAGAATGTTATCAGGTGGATCAATGGATTATCGATTATTCTAAATTAGTTCAATCAATCAATAATTTAATTTAGATTCAACTCTATCTTGAGAGGAACAACCTGTTGGACGCCGTGGAAGAACCTTGTGAAAATGAACCGTGAGTAAATCAATAGTTCTTTCCGAAATCAATCAATAATTAGGGATCTTCGTGACTTCACTCGACAACAGCAAAATGCGACATGGCGCAAGCAATCGATATCCAGTGAACGAGTAAAGGTATTGATTATTTGAATAAAATTATTGATTGATTTAATCGAATACAATTATTGATTTATTTATTTGAATAATTTGAGAATGCCCATCGATTTGTTCCATGTGTTCATAAGGGTCCATGTGATGAGAATGCAGATCCTCCGTGTAGATGTGCATTGTAAGTCATTCACACTCTTACATAAAAAATCTTTCCCGTTCAAAAATATCTCATTTTATAACACATCATATTTCCTTAGTCGAGTGAAAAAATAGTGGATTTCTAAATGAAAAGCTCGGTATTAGATAAATAGCTAAAATATGATTTTAATGTACGATCGATCGATATTGATTGAGTTCTTAAATAAATTCTTTCTTTCTAGATTGAACACCGCGTGCACAAAGCATTGTAATTGCTTCAAATCTTGCAAACTTCGCTTTCCCGGTTGCAAATGCGCTCCAGGTATAATGTAACTCTATCTAGAATTTATTACCGTAGTCTTCTGTTCAGGAAAGTGTCGTTCAAAACAATGTCAATGTTACTTCGCTAGTTGGGAATGCGATCCTGACGTGTGTACAACTTGTTTGTGTGGTAAGTTATTGATTAATTAAATTATCGATTTGCGATACGGTTGTTGTTGAAAATTGAAAATTAATGTGGTGAGTGCTAAAATAAACAAATGGAATGGACATAAAAGTATTCGAACCTTTGCAATTTGAGATGTTGGTATTTTATATGGAAAATTTGAAAAGTGTAACGGACACACAGACAGACAAACGTGCCTTGTCATTGTATAAAGTACCATTGATTTTTACCCCCTTTTGTAGATCGTGACAATACTTTGGATGAGGTACATGGTCATATTGATGGTGAAGATGACGAGAAAGGAGAAGAGAATGACATTCCCTGTCAGAATCTATGTATTACTATGGGTAAAGGCAAAAAGACATATGTGAGTGTTTCAAACCTTGGATTATCGATTTTCCATGATATAATATCTCTCCATTTCAGGTAAACAAATCGGGCGTTGCTGGATGGGGCTTGTATATGGCAGAACCCTGTGAGAACGGAGATCTTATCGCGGAATATACCGGAGAGGTATACGGTAGTGGTACGGTAGATCAATCAATAATCGATACATTTGCAGATAATATCGACTGCTGAATCGGAGAGACGAGGACACATGTACGATAAGTTGAAGCTGAGCTATACCTTCAGTGAGTAATCAATAAGTTGTTCTTTTCAAGGGATACTGTAGATGGGATTCAATCGATAAGAACAATTTTCAGAACTGAATGAAGATGAAGTGATCGATGCAACGAGAGCAGGCAATCTGGCTAGATTCATTAATCATTCAAAGTATCCTAATTGTACTGCTAGAGTGAGTCATTGATTATTCCTACAAAGCTAAAATCAATAAATCAAAACAATCAATAATCAATTTTCTAGGTGTACATTGTGAATGGAGATCATCGCATTGGAATCTATGCCCGAAGAGATATTTCTGAGGTTCGATTGATCTTTGATCTTTGATAACCAGAAATTGATCTTTGATCTTTAAGGGAGAAGAACTCTTCTTCAACTACGGTTATAGCTCATCGCATCTGAGAAGTTTCACAAACAAGGAAAGGACGAGAGAGTAAGCTTATCTTTGATCTTTAGTCTTATGATCTTTGATCTTTGATCATTTGCAGTCCAACTCTTTGTGATGACCTCGTTCTAACAGAAGAACAAGGAGGGTGCATGAAGAAGAAGAAAGATAGTAAAGATAAAGGAAAAGATAATAATGAAGAACATAAAGTAGATGATGATGATGATAGTGAAGAAGAATCAGTTGAAGATGATGAGGATGAATTATAATCAATCCATCAATATTTGTTATATCCCAATCAATACACAGGTTCTACAGTAGGATCTAATTAATTTGCATATGCCCTAGTAGATATATCTATTCTAGCTATAATATTTCATATAGGTACGGGTTGAAATTGTGTCAAACCATAGAGATAAATATATTATGATTTTTTATTATAATGTAGTATGTTTAAGTTGCATAGCAATGATTTAATCATAATTATTAACCAACAATGTACAACTATGAAACGGATTATTACAATGATTTCAAACGTGAACAAATATATGAGTGAATTGAGTGTGAGTATAGCAATAACGAGAGTGAATAACGACAACAATACCAATTAATGTACAATAATGGTAACAATATCGATTGATGAATCAATCAATAGGAGAACAATAT
This sequence comes from Parapristionchus giblindavisi, assembly GCA_943737045.1. Classification (NCBI taxonomy): domain Eukaryota; kingdom Metazoa; phylum Nematoda; class Chromadorea; order Rhabditida; family Diplogasteridae; genus Parapristionchus; species Parapristionchus giblindavisi. Next base: position 173,343 of record CALSFV010000034.1, read on the forward strand.
CGATTGATCAATAAATCATTCAATAGGAGAACAATATCGATTGATCAATTAATCAATCAATAGGAGAACATGATTCCATCGATCTTTCCATCAAAACCAGAAGGATAGAATGACTCGTCGGCATCTTTATCATCAACATATTCGTATCTGAACACTTCGTTACAGTAATCATGACAATATATGTACGGTAATCCGTTAGTACCATAATTTACTGTATGTACCGTATGCCCCATTCGTAACCAAAGTAATACGTGAATATTTTGGACAATTTTGTTTGATTAATGATAATAGTTAACGCAAAACGTTTGGAAAGTTTAAAAAATCAATATTATGAAAAAAATATTATCAATATTATACTAACCTCGACTCCATACTTTGTATGAAGGTACAATTACTATGAACATCCCATGTATAATCAATATCAGTGCCTGATCTCTTCGATTGAATAAAATGATCGAGTCGAATATCGATTAGTTCACGATCGATTTCTAGAAGGATACGGTAGCTATCAATATTAATCGATAAGAGTACAGTAATACCTGATAATTGACAGAGATAATCAGATTCCGATTTGAATATCTCGAGGTCCTCTTCAGTACGTAACGAGGAGAGACAACGCATCTGTAACGTTATCGATCGATAATACAGTAATCAATAATATGGAAATCAATTGGTACTACAGTTACTTATCACTACTGCAATCAATCGATAAAGATTAGATACCGTACTCTGAGTGCAGGCAGATTGAATCGTTGCGATATATGAAGCATTTGATAAGGATTGAACATTTCCCATCCATGATGTGACAAGAGGAACATCTGAAGGTGTTTATTTATTCATTAAGTACAGTAAACCCTTATCTAAGCACATGTAGTCACCATCTCACTCGCTTACAATTAGTCAATCGACCAAAGTCACTCTTCGTTACTCCAATTAAAGATAGAGTACATTTATGGATACTATGATTAAAAAGACATAAACCGAATATGCCAATCAATAAATCAATAATCACCTCAATAGCATAAAGTGAATGAAGTGAATCTTCGTTATAAGCCCATCGTAGGACCGAGAAGAACGTCTCGACTGGAAAGATAGATTACGGTAATTGCTAATCGATAAATTGATAGACTTACAACTGATCGGAACATTCTTGTTCATGGGCGAGACAGGAGGGCAAAGATCAAGGTACTCTGGAAATGGAAATCGATAATTAAATCGATCGATATATCGATCGACTTACCGACAAAATGCAGACCAGGAAGAGAAAAGAATCGAGTAAATGAACCATCATTGTTCATGTTGATAATCTTTCCAATGGTCAATTCTGTAGAGCAACGTTCCTTAATATCAAATGATCGATAATACATGGAGTACGGTATGACTTTCCAACTGAGATCAATGACTAACCTTCATGAATTTGATATGAAATTGATCGGCAATATTTCGATATTCTTTCAATGACAGGTATGTGACAGTATTTGGTTGACGGAGTAGACTGAACAAGGATTCGTTATGATAGTTACGACATATTATCGATTGCCGCGTGTTCGCGAAAGATATCGAATATGGTTTTGTGGGTTAGAATACTGCCTGTACTACAGATGGTATTCTACAGACTACTATTGAGTTTTTGGACTAATTAAAAGAGAAAAGCCTAGGAGCAGCGATGTACTCACAAAGGTAGAACAACCTTTCATAATGATAATTATTTTAAAGATATGAGAAGAGTTCAATCAATTATCTTCGTTACCTGTAGCATTCGTCACGTTGATTCGTGTCCCTACTCATCTTCGAGTGGAGAAGGAAGGCAGAGACATTCTTTACTGAAATTGAAACAATCAATAAGATGTTAACAATATCCAAGTGAGAATCGCCTACATTTCACATTATACCAGTCTCAAGTCATTCTTCCTTGAAAACAAAGCATTCGATATCATTATAATCAGCAAAAACTAATGTGATCGATCGTTCTGGCAGTCAAAGAAATGAGAATGATATGAATGACACTATCACCAATAAACAACCAACGTACGAGTAATCTTGGGTTGATGTAGTTTCTTTGATGAACGAGATGGACGACGAGCCATTCTGATATGATAAGCGATATTAGGGAGGAATGGAAGCGAGTGAATGGGAAAATAGAAAGGATTGAGAACAACATGATCAATAGACGCGAAAAGGGGACAAAACGCAAGAAAGCATGATTTGAATGCTCATGAATTCTCATGTATGCAGGCAGCAGAAGAAATTGGAGATATTGAATGATGGAAGGGAAATTAGCGAAAATTAGTCCTCGAATAATGATAAAAAGGAGGAGAAAAGGAGAAATTGTTTCGCAATCAAAATTGAATGAGATTGTCAAATAAATCGATGCGTTTCGGACGGATACAGTATTCTTAGACGTGTTTGGCGCGAAATTTATTTTTAAATTAAATTTTCAAAATTAGGTTAAACCTTTAAATTAAGAACTATGTTTAGATGCAAATTTATAATTCTATATAATGCGGACAGAATAAAATTAATCTCTTACAAGAAAGTAATACAGAGTGAGATAGCAAGGATTAAGAAGTAGTGCAAAGATTTAAACGAGAAGAATGACAAATTGATGAAGAATGTCTAGGAAACCCGAAAGAGTGAGAGATCCCATTCCCATCCCCGATCGATATGAAATAGAGTGATGGTCATTTGACTGATCTACTAAGGTGATGAGTGTCTCTTTGATTCCCTCTTTCTCATTTGTCGATCAATGACACCACCTACAGTATCCTATATCTCAATCAATCTGTACCGTAATCTATCGACTAAACCAACTTCATTTTAGTCATCTACTATACAATGACAATAATTATCTGTAATCATGCAAATCAAATCTTATCAAAGATCTATGCATAATTAATTGGAAATGTAATTAGCATAAAATTAAAATGAGATCGAGAAGATTCTTCATTATTCCTATAAGTTACTTTCATTTTATCTATCGTTTCTCTACTATATCGGTCTCCTTCACTATGGTATGTACATTTCTTCTGTATTTGATCTAAGGCTCAAGTTGATCTTTGATCTTTCAGGCAGCTGTAGATGAGTCCCCAGTAATGTTTGAGGACGATGGATTGGTGGTAAAGGATCAAAGACCAAAGATCAAAGATCAAAGATCAATTCTAATTCAGACTGCTGACGAGGGTGAATTTGATGATGAAGTAGAAGAGAAAGAAGAAGTTGAACAGAAGAAAGAAGACGAAGTGAAGAAAGAAGAAGAGAAGATAGAAGAAGAAGAGGAGGAGGAGATAGATCCTGAGGTAGATCAATATATTCTCAATTACAGTAATTATCGATTAATTATAGATGTCAGCTCTAGATTGGGACTTCTTCCTCAAGATGAAGGATACACCCGATACTATCGTTGGAAAGTATCTTCCCGTAGGACAATACTAATTTATTTAACCTAGTTAATCGATAATTTCAGGAGCTTAAGCGACGCTACAAGCGTGCAGAGAAAAGATCGAAGGGAATCGAGGTATGGATAGCTACGACATAATTACTATTCAATTATCGATTACAGAAACGTCTAATTGATCTACAACCTGCCGATCGATCAACGGAAGAAGATAGACAGGTATATCAATCAATCAATAAATCAATATACCGTAATCAATCAGGAAATCATGGGTGAACTTCTCGATAAGATCGATCAGGCCTTGGATATCATTGACGAACATGCGGTAATCAATAATATGTCATAAGTTATTGATTTTGTGCTTTAACAGGATCGTACACTCAAGTTTGGTCACAGAGCACATCTCGAAGGAAGACTCCTTATGTTGATGAATACACGTATGGACATGATTGATCATATTATCGATAAGTTAGTTGCACCATTTATTCATCTTATGATGTGTTCAATCGTCACGAAAAATATAAGTAAAGAAAAACAGCGGAAAATTCATCTTTTTGCTTCTTTTGAACATCTATTATATCAAAACATAATGAGAACTTACTCGTTCCTTAATTTATTCCCAAAAGTCGATAATCAATAATACGATATTTGACATTTTCAGTTTCCATATCATTGGAGGTGATCATGATGCAGCTATGAATGAAAGAGAAGTACGATTAATAATAATCAATAGTTATTACAGTATCCTTGATTCAGGGTCTTCGTTATGAGATTCGTTTCATGGACATGATGTATACAGAGATTCACGAAGCTTTCCTCAAGTCGTTCCTTGATATGGAATGGTAGATCAACAAATCAATCAATATCCATTGTATTTAATTATTATAAGAAGTTTCTTTGATGTTTTGTTCGTGTATAATGCATAAGATGTGTACAATTTTGAAAGTTGAATATCATAATGAATCCCACAGACCCAAAATGGGTATTTTGACACTACATATTTCTTGGCTCTCTGTCAATAATAGGTTAAACTGAGTTCACTTTGGATAATAACTACACCACGAGCTGCATAAACAAATTAATTTGTTTTATGACGTTTGGTGATGATGATGATGATAGTATGATATGTTTTATGTAGAGAAGAACAGCTTGTTGGCAACATCTTTGATTTTCCACAATTAGTGATCTTTGGACTTTCTTCTCATACCACTCTTGGTTCGTTCACTTTCAACCCCAAACTTCTTCACTTTATTTTGTACATTACATTAGATGCTTTATTGTTTAGATTCTTTTTGTTTTTCGTATATCTGTAGTTGTTAGAAAACGTCTTACTATGCCTTTATGAAGAGAGCCATATCTCTCTTACGATTTCCCCAATATGCAATCAATAAAGTATTATGACGAGTCAACTGAGACAAACACTGAAGAGGTCCTCGCAACACGCTCACTTTATCACAAGATAGACGATAAACTAGACAAGTTGGTTGGATCGATTTGATATGACGAAGTGTCGAGTGGGGATGATCTTTTGATCATTCTACTCCAGCACCAGTCCACTTGTACGGCTCTTCCTTGCGGTCGCTGAGGTTGCCCCGAGTATATCTGTCAACAATCAATCAATAAAGTACAAATATCAATCGATATTCTAAAATTCGTACATTGTATAAGTAGTCGGGTGTTTATTCAATACTGGTTCCTTGCCAACTTTATCGTCGCGCTCCGTATGACGTTCCGTTCTGTCTAAAGGATCAACACCGAAAATCAATCAATGCTCAGGGATATTATTGATCGATTGTAATCAATCAATAAATATTCGTAGTTATCATCATCGCGTTTCTCACCAGTCTCAGTGTCTGTGGAATCGGTGTCTGAAAAGTTGATCTTTGATCTTTGTCCTGTCGATATCTAAACTCACCCATGCAGTTGACGATGGTTCGTATCGTATTAGCGAATAGAACATCTGGATTGAAGTGAAGAGCATCACGAGCCTTCATCTTCTCCAGAGGAAGGTACGGGTCACATGGGTATCTTTAATTAACAAAGTAGTATTTATGAGGCTGACACTACAAATCACGCTTATTTTATCAATTTTTAGATGGACTAAACTCATCAACTAAACTAATTTTGCCGCTGTATATCGTAGTCTACCGTTGTCTCAGCTATTCCGTCCAAGACCTAAACTCACTCCTGTGCTGGATTGTCCTTCAACTTGAGCGCACCAGACTTCCATTCTAAAACCTTCTCCGTGTTCAGGGGAATATCATCCTTTGTCATTTCTTCCTGCAATGCAAGATCAGAGATCAATGATTAAAGATTAAAGATCAAAGATCAAAGATAAGCAAACCTTGTCCTTCTCCGTGATTTTGTTAGAAACCATCCAGAATGGCTTGCCATCGATGATCACTTGCTTCTGATTGGTCTTTGGTTTCTGAAAATAAAGACATGATCTTTGATCTTTGATCTCTGATCTCTGATCTACAGTACCTTTATCGTTGATGGATCTACGATGGGAGGTTTTTCCTTCTCTTTTCCTTCCGAAACCTTTTTCTTCTTTTTCTTTTCGCTTACATTGACATCAGGAAAGATCTTCAAACATATTCATTCCTTAATCGATAAATTATAAACCAATCAATAACCTTATTCTTCTCTTTCTCAGCTTCGGAAACTTCTGGAGTAGTTGTCTCTACTTTCTTCACTACGATATCGTCAGCCCTGAATATTGATTTTTTCCAGATCAATCAATCAATCAATCAATACCTGATAACTTGATCTTCTTGTGATGGAAAGCAGTCCTCTTCGTTGCGAGGAGTTAAAGAGACCTGAAGCAATCAATAAATGGATCAATCGATCGATTATCGATTACTCTATGGGCAGAATTCCTGCGATTCTTCTTCCTCTGCTCAACTTTCTGCTGGAAGCGCTTTAGATTGCGCTCCTGTAACGAACATTATATACTACCATATAGCTACGAATATTGATTGATATGGATTTATCGAAAAATAATAACCCAATACTATCTGTAAGCCTACCGTACCTTGATTTGTCTTGAGACCATCTTGTACGCTTTCTTCGCCCGCTTCGACATGTTGCCCGACACTTTCTTCATTCGGCGAGCTGGAATGATAACCGTAACCTTGATTGATCTTTAATCTTTGATCTCACAGCTGTTCTGGGCAAATTTCTTCAATTTCTTGCGCATACTGTTGTCATCCCTGGAAAGCGCTCCTAAATATTATTATTATTAGAAATTTTATCATTAATATTATTGAATAAACCTTCGGGCATTTTTACGGATCTTTCAGATTGATTTGGTCTAACTTCTATCGTTGACTTTTGCACTAGTTCGTGTTCCGACTTCACTGGTTGGACAAGTGGAGCGGTATGAGCTGATGTCGGTTCCTTCTGTATCTGAGACAATTATTGATCTTTGATCTTTGATCTCTAAATGTACCTGCTCAGTAGTCGATTTCTCGACTTTAGGCTTCTGTAAATAATTAAATTCTGCAATAGCAATGCAAATAAATTTTCACTCAAGTTCACAAAACACAGAAAAATGGGTATCGGTTAGAAATCTGCATTCGTGCATTTGCACGATTGGTTCAACAATGTTCGATGTAAAAAATGAGAAAAGGTCATTCAGCATTCAATGGAAAAATGCACGAATTTTGAAAATTGCAAGATATACATATATAACTTTGTTACCAATAATACCTTATCAGCGGTTGATTTAGGATCTACAGTTGCTACTGCTTGTGGAGCGATACTCGGACGTGCAGCAGGAGAGTTACCACTTTTTGCTGCAATCATAGATAAAAGATCAAAATGGGCGGAGTTACTTACAATCTTTGCGCTTGCTAGTAGCTTCTTTGGACTTGGCGGTCCGTTTGGGTGCTTCTTTTGAGTGTTTAGTAGCCCTCTTAGACGGCGGTTTCTCCTTAGACAGTGAAGTCCGGTTCTTCCTCAGAGATTTTGGTTTCTCTGGAGTGGAGGTTGTGACGGCAGTGGTCGTAGGAGTGGTTGAGGGTGTGACTGAGGTGGTCGGAAGATCGACTGCAGTCTCTGCTACCGTATCTGTCTGAGTATTGGCAACTGGGTCCTGAAGATACGGTAAGTATTGATACCGACGTTAGGTACTGTATATGGAATGGATACAGTAATCTTAATGCTTGGTCAAAAGTAACAACTATGCTGCTACAGTCCAAACTAGACTCGAGTAAGCTGGGTTACGATAGGTGGGAAAAGCGATTAAAGAAAGAAGTAAAGCAGGCAACCTCTCGCGATCGGCGATTTCTCGAGAATGGAAAGAAGAGTCGGAGGAATTTGTTCATGTGAGAGCAGAGATAGATAACAACCACAAACCTCGTTGACTAAATGAGAAAATGATGGAAGACACAACCGATGAGAGAATGAAAACAATGAATGAATGGTTATTCTGCACATCTCTATACTTTTCACTCATTTTTTCGAATATTGATCAAATCTATGGTAATATGCATGTACTCGTAGTGATCTTTGTTCAGGTGCGATATTCAACTTCCTGATTCGATTGATCCTTGAACTCTGTAGGGAATGGCTAGTTGATTATCAATTCTAAGTTTAACAAACCTTGAAAATCTAGGAAAAGTGAAAATGAGAAACTCGTGAGAGAAAGACAATATTATCTGGCTTTTCATTGACCTACGAAAATGTAGCATTGTTCAGTCATATAAAATGTCTTCGAATATCACTTTTTGTACGTACTTTAAATCACAAACCTTTACATCTTGCAGCGTTACAACTTCCCTTCACTCGTGTTATCATTTTCATATATAATATAATTCATTGATGAACATTTCAATTAATTCAGAATCGCAATCAATCATATTTCGTTTGGAGTTGTTTTTTTCCACAATGTTTTTAAAGGTGGAGACCCGCTAATGATCATGCAAATTTCCTACACCTCGCTTATGCAAGGGTGTAGTGATATGCAAGAAGATAGGGAGACTACTTATCGTTCCCTTAGCGTAGTGGTAAAACTTCTGACTAGAAAGCGCATGGTCGCGGGTTCGAATCCTATTGCCGAACTTTCCTATTTTCAAAAAGCGCGCCTTTCCCTGCACGGGGCCTGATGGTTCATCATGTTTCTAGCGATCAATAAGCTGAATCATCATAAAATAAATAGTGTACGGTATGTAGAATAACTTTTGCTATGATTCTGTCTGCACAGTTTGTTCACGAAAAAATTCGCGGGAGTCCACCTTTAATAGTTTTTTTTAACCTATCTATTTCTATGGAGATAAATTCTCTCATCCAGTGGTCTCACTGCATATTTTTTTCTTCTACAATCTCTTTCTTATCTTTCTCTGGAAACCCTAGATTCGAGTCCATTTCTTCTTCCATCCGTTTCACATCTTCCTTCATACTTTCGCCTCATTGGACATGAATGACTGACTCTTTTAATTAGGATGTAATTAAACATTAACGAGAAGACCACTTTACATTCAATAATTAATAAATTATTGATAAATTTCGTTTCTAGTATACTACGAATCAATTGGATTTTATTATAAATATCAATCAAACTTAATTTTGTGCGAGAGATGTGTTCATTTCTAACAGTAAAATAACTCATTATTTTTCAATAATAAAATAAATAGTTATAATTTTTAGAAAGAACTAGCAAAGTTTGAAATTCGATCGAACTGCAAACAGAAGCATAGTGAGAAGGAACAATTGTTCATAATTCACTAGGGATCAGTCATCAATTCTTTCTCTTACACATTCCTCTGATGATATCGAATACTAATGGATCAGTCTTGTTTTTACTTTGTCCAATTACACTTATCTATGCTGTTCAGTAGTGATTACTAATCAGTAGCTAATATATTTATCCTTTAGCATATAATATGCAGATAGGGCCAATAATGGGGAATTTTCTTATCCACAAGATCTATCTTTCGGTCTCAAAGAGATTCTCCACGTCCGAATTTGAAAATTGATTAGAATAGTCAAACATCCCACGAAAACTTTACATTGGCTCTATAGACCTGTTTGGAAAGATGGAAATATACATCTTTTTAAAAATTTTTCCAAATCTATTCAACTCCGAAGAAAATGTAGCAAAACATCATCTATTTTCTTGGGAGCAACAAATTAATGACGGCTTCCAATTACTGCTTTATGATGCTGTAGTTAATTAATGTGGTGCGCTGAGGTCGCATTATTTCCCATCTTCTTCTTATTTTCTAACTATAAGTACATCTTGTATGTTCAATACCATTTTCAGTACCAACATAGATATGTTCATAGATGGGACAATTCCTCTCTAATCCTCAATCCAAATATTCTTCTTCTCTATTCATTTTCCTTCTAAATTCTCCTTTTTTTCTATTTGTTCTCAAGATTTCTTTCACTTCTCACTCATTTCTACTCCCTTTTGCCATCTCTCCCTCTCCTTCTTTCATCTCCCTCTCCCTCTCCATCGTCACTGCTCGAAACAGCCTGCCTCCCTCTCCTTTTACTCTCTCCCTCTCCCTCTTCTACTCTCTCCCTCTCCCTCATCTCGTCTCCCATCTACTACCCCATAGTCTCTTCTCTCAAAGCCTTCCTCTCACTCTCATTCACTTTCTCTTCTTGTTGTTTCTTATTTTGTTTCTCTTTAATTTCAAGTATTTTATCTTTCTTTTCAAATAATTTCTGTACTAGACTTGTTATCACATTAGAAAGTATGAAATAACTCTATAAACTATACGAACTCTATAAAATTCTTTGCCTCCTTCAATCATGTAAATTGTAAATGTATTTATGTAAATAAACAAACGAATATATCTAAATTCAGAAGACCCGATGTCTTCTCCGACGGATTCTTTGATAGAATCATCACAGAATCGTCCATATGAGGTAGAAAGGGGAGTAAAAACGGACTCATATATTACGGCTGTCACCAACAACCCCATTCCACCCTTCGGTCCATCGGCTGAGTTCGCTAAGGTCAGTTACTTAAGTAATTAGAGTAAGTTAAGGACAGCTAAGGTCAGTTACTTAGGGACTTCCTCTAAGTTAATGACTGTTACTTAAGGATTACTTAATGATTAACTTGTTTTAACTTATGTTGGGATGGATGATATGGGCTAATATTACAACGAGAATGGATGAGACTCTTCCGATTGGTTCCATCTATCTTTCTAAGACCTCTCCCTCTCCCTCTAGGATCTCTCCATCTCCCTATCATTCTCCCTCTCTCTCTCCCTTTCCCTCTCCATCTTATTCCATATGAATGAACACATCTCTTCCTCTAGGGACAAAATCCTGCTAATATCTACTAAATATGTAAATCTGTCCGATCGTTCAATAGTTCGTTCATGTATAATACCCATGTAACTGGTTCTCCATTTTATCCTTCCGTTTCCCTTTCTTTCTCTGTCTACTCTCCATCTTTACCACACTCCCTCGTCTCTCTCTTTCTCTAACCACTCTCTCTATTTTGCCTACGCTCTCGTCCATTCTATTCACTCACTTCTCTTACTCGATCGTTGACAATTTAGCCTTGCATGCGCCCCTTCGCGCGTTGTGAGAGAGTATGGGAAATGAAGAGAGTGGACAGAGAAGCAGAGAAGATTAGAGAAAGTGAGAGAGTGTGGTAAAACATGAGAGTCAACAGAGAGTGAGAGAGAAGGAGAGGGAGAGATTATTTTGCTTACTTCACTCACGATTCTAAACAACAAAAACATTGGCAGATAGCTCAACTGCAAAACAGTAAAATGAAGATAAAAACATTATCGAGCTGTACACTACAATTAATCTTTAATCTTTGGTCTTTGATCTTTACTCTTTGATCCTTTATGTTCTTTACTTCTTCATTCTCAGTGTATGGTGTACCACAGGGTGGTCGGGGGAAGTAATGGGATATTGTCCTGAAGAGGATCCACTTTCTTACCACTACCGTCTGGTATGAAAGAAGGAGTGGGAGAGAAGGAGAGGGAGAGAGGGAGAGGGAGAGAGAGAGAGAGAAAGAGGGAGAGGGAGAGGGAGAGGGAGAGGGAGAGGGAGAGGGAGAGGGAAAGGGAAAGGGAGAGGGAGAGGGAGAGAGAGGGAGAGAGGGAGGGAGAGAGAGGAAGAAGGAGAGGGGAAGGTGAACAGACAAACCACTGACTCAATATATCCCATTCGGTTTGATTACATCATAAAAAGGGAAGCCAATTCAGTGAGAATGACCAAAGGATTTGTATTGCATATATGAAGAGATATTGGATTAGTATTCAATTGGAGTGATGAATAGTGGATGTTAAATTGACTCATAGTATTTATCATTTTTTTTAATTAAAAGAAAATAGCTGTGCGGTATAGTCAGACAAACAATGATAATATTGTGAATAAGGCTCGTTGTTTCGGCCCTGGGTTCCAGACAGCGTACCGACCTGACAATGAGCTGATTGGAATATGCTATACTACAACTTGTGAAAATGATAGGCGATAAAAAAATATCTGAATGTGTCACTATAGATGATATTGATGATTTCAGAAGCCAGTGAAGGCCCCAATGGAAGAGATGGAAGTTGAACCAACAGTGATTAAGAGAGATCAAGTGGGATTGAGTGAAAAGGAATTAGAAGAATATCGAGATGATCCGTTCTGGAAACGATTACGGTATGTTCATCAATAAGATTTTGATCGATTTTATACCATAAAACGACTTGAATACAGTAATTCATCACAAAAACTAGTCAACAACCATAATTAAATTATTACCTAATAACTGTTTACTGTAATCTGTTCTTCCCAGTTTGTTATTGGATTAGCCATTAGGACCCCAATAGACACTAAGAACAGATGTGGCTAGATCTCTCCCTCTGCCTCTAGAATCTCTCCCTCTGCCTCTAGAATCTCTCCCTCTGCCTCTAGAATCTCTCCCTCTGCCTCTAGAATCTCTCCCTCTGCCTCTAGAATCTCTCCCTCTGCCTCTAGAATCTCTCCCTCTGCCTCTAGAATCTCTCCCTCTGCCTCTAGAATCTCTCCCTCTGCCTCTATAAACACATCCTCATCTTATTAGATTTATTGGTCTCGGAGCTACACCGTGAATAGCTGACAACTGGGAACAAAGATTGAAATACAACCACAATCAAATATTCATTTCAGATGTATTCTATTCTGGTTGTTTTGGATTCTCTGGATTCTTCTATTCCTTCTAGCTCTTATTCTTCTATTTCTCTCTCCCAAATGTACGGCTAAATTGGCCCCGTCATGGTGGCAGTCTGCTGTCGCTTATAATGTACGTTTATTTCTTCATTGATAATGAAGCTAAACACAGAAAAAAATCAAAGGGAAAATTTTATAATTAAGACTTTGAAGCTTTAAAAGCTTTAAAAATTCATGCACCATTCTAAAAATATGTAAAAATATGTCTCGTAGTTAGAGAATAAAGAAATAGTGTGTTAAATGAAGAGAGTGTTGGTAGAGAACAGAGAAATAGTGTGCGATATGAAGGGACCGTCATCTTCTGAATTCATTTTCTCAATTCCAGATTTGGATTCCTTCGTTCGCTGATTCGGATGGAAATGGAATTGGAGATGTGGATGGAATCATTGAGAGAATGGAACAATTGAGAAAGAGTGGAGTACAGGTTAGATTATTGATTTATTGATTGATTGATAAATCGACTTACAATCGATCACAAGAACGAATAGTCGATTACATTGTTGCATTCTGACGCCAAAAGGATGCATTGAAAATCGATCATAAGAAAGGAAATATTCCTTTCGTAAGCATCTCACAGTGAATTGATTTTATCATGTTGAATCATAGTAATTACATTTTTTTCAGACACTCTGGCCTAGACCATTCTTACTTTCGGACGGGTTCAGTGATGCTGTGCGAGATTATGCGTTAGTTTATATTTTATTTTAAATACCAATCAATAATTTACTGACAATTGTGAGTAATGAGCTGTAGAGGTAGTATTGAATGGCTGATTATTTCGTTCTTGAATCTTCACTGTTAAACACAGTTTATCACAGAAAAATACTATTATGATTGTTTTTTCTTCAGTGCATTGGATTCGAAATTCGGTGTGAACACAGATGCTGATAAGCTCATCCAAGCAGTCCATGATAAAGGTAAATGATCTTTGATCTTTGATCTTTAATCTATCAATCGATATTGTAGGAATGAAGATAATCATTGATCTACCTCTGGCTACGACCTCACTTGAACATGATTGGTTCCTCCGATCTCAGAGAGCTTCTCAACCTGAGAATAAGGACTTCGCACAGGTTTACATTTTTTCAAAGTGATTTCGTACAATCACGTGTGAAACCATCACACTTTCTTTGCCTGCGAGAGAGCGTGACCAGAGAGGGAAATCAAATTAGCTCGAGTGTTGCCTTAAACTATGTACATATTCTGATTCCTTGACTGATATCGATTACCTACCATACATCTACAGTATGCTCTTCTTTACAGTACTACACATGGTCAGCCAAGGCAGGACTCGATCCTTCATTCTTCTCAAAACTCAAAGATATATCATATTTCCACAAAGAGAACGATCCCTCTGCAGCTGTGCTCAATTGGAACGATGATCGAGTCAAAATGGCCATGTTTGTAAGTCAATATTTGGAAAAAATCGATAATGATTTTCAAAATCAATCAATAATTGCAGGAAGTGATGTCACGATGGATTGAACGAGGTATTGACGGTTTCCATTTGACTGGCATTGAATATATCGCCAGATCTCCTAACTACACACAACCGGTCAGTCGGATTATCGATTAGATTTATTTGCCCGATCAATCAATAATATCTCAGGATTGGAAAACGATTGGAGAAAAGATCTCGGACATTCGTAATCACGTAGAGACTTTTGCCAATGAAAGTGCTGCAGACGGAGCCGAACCAAAGAAAATGTTTGTTACTTTGAAAAATCGATATTCTATTTTATTCATTTTTTCCAGCATTGTTTTCGCTTCGCTGGAAGACTCGAAGGAAAAGGACAAGCGGGCTCTTGTTTCGTAAGTTCATCTTCCAAAATAAGCTTTGTTCTCTTCAAATTGATCTTTGATCTTTAATCTTTCTAAATTGATCTTTGATCTCTTCAAATTGATCTTTGATCTTTAATCTTTCTAAATTGATCTTTGATCTTTCAGTGATTCTCATCTCAATTCCCTCATCAACTATGAATTAACTCGAGTGGAGAAGAACTCGAAGATTTGTCATAAGAACGAAGGAAATGTCGGACTGTGCACGTATGTTTCAATAATATTACAAATACTGTTATCATTCCTCGTTTTAATGAGTCAAGAATCATGATCGAACCAAACAATAATATTCTCTTCCAGTCAAGAAATCCTCGCTGATCTTCTACAATTCCATAATCTTCACGATGATGTCATTCCTGGATGGGAGGTACACAAATAAATCTTAATTCATGTCACCATATTCACAGAAATTAAACTCATTTCATATATGAGTGAATATTGCCGTAAAAATACTACCGAATTACCTAACAATTACGAGTAGCTCAGTATTTTCATATTTTTTCTGTGCAAATCATCAAGTGGTAATACTTCCTTAAGTCCATAATATTTAAGTCATTAATTTAAGTTCGGTAACCCATCGGTATCTCGTCTGGCTTCTCGTGTGGGTTCTCGTTCCCATTCCGAACTCCTTCTGATGGTACAATTGATGCTCCCTGGTAGTAATGCCATCTACTATGGAGATGAACTTGGAATGAGGAATCTACCTAATGATACTAAGGTTAGAAGAGAGGTCAAAGATCAAAGATCAATGGATACTGTGACCTTGAAGATCGACGCAAAGATCAAAGATCAATTTCCAGGTTCCCGAACAGCGTGGTGCAATGCAGTGGGATGATAGCGTAGGCGCAGGCTTCTCAGCCAATCCTAGTGTACCCGTTAACAGTGATTATATCAATATCAATTGGCAGGTTCGATCGATAATTGATGATTATAGAAGTTATTGATTGAATTGCAGAGACAGTACACGGAAGTTCAGTCATCCTTGAAGACTTTTGCTAAATTAAGCAAATTGCGACAGCGGGATGAAACGCTCATTTCAGGTATACACGATTTTCGCTTTAAAAAATTTATTGATTGATAATCACAAGACAATCAATAGGGAATAAATTCCAGGAAAGACATTAATGGGCAATTTGGTCGACGGTTCTGCCTTTACGATAACTCGATTCTTGAAAGAAGAAGGGAGCGAGGAAGCTAAGGGACAGGTAAGATCAAAGACCAAAGATCAAAAGATCGAAGATCATCATCATTCAGATTTACGTGATTGGAGTTAACTTCTCTCCCCACAATGTAGCATTGCCCTTGGATACCGTACCTTCTCTGAACAATCTCCATAAGGCTACCGTAGTCGCTGTATCGAGTAATACCGAACGATTCCATCCACGGGAGGTACTCAAATCTAAATTTAAAATCACTCAATCAATCGATAATTTAGGAAATCGATCTATCTGGAAAGATTCTGAATCTCGAAAAGGATGAAGGAATCGTTATCAAATATCCAGCTGTCTAGAGTTTATGTAGACTTTTAATAATTTTTTATGTCGCTAGAGACCTTTAAAGGAACACTTCAAGCAGACTTGACACTTTCCTCTCTGACCACACTCTCTCACTTCCTTTGCGTACGAGAGACTGTGATCAGAGTGGATAGTTACAAATACTCTTTGGGTGCTCCTATTAATAATTCATCTGTTCTTTCACCATATCAACCATGTTCACAACTGCCTTCACTATTGACATACGATACAATATCGAGATTACTTTACAATATTTCATTGATCTCTAGCATTTATCGATTACTACCGTAATCCCAAGCTCTTATACCGTACTCATTACCGTAACCCATCTCTCAAGACTGCCTCTCCCCTTGCCAGTCTACCCATTCACATTCAATGTTTGCATACACACACTTGCCGCACTGGTAGAATCGTTACATTTGCTCACTTTGCATTATTATTATTAATATAAATTGATTTATTGATCTTCTATATCATTTATTCAAATACAATGAAACACGACCAATAGATACTATACAAAGGGTACTTTGGGAAATAGATCGATACTATACAATTTAATTCTTTCTATAATATATTTATAAGCATTATTGATTTGCGGAGAATGACCGTGTCTATACACTATACAGTAAGAATAAGTTAGTCTTTGTTTCACATCCATATTAAAAGAGAAGAAGAATGGTCATAGGAAGAGACAGAGAGAGACGTACGATATAGAACCCTGGTGTTGGTGTATCACAGACAGATACGGTATATGCCACACTACAAATGAACATCCGTGTCGAATGACTAATTAACGGACACGGCTTGTAGCATATACGAAAACGAGTATTGACTGTAGTACAGTATGAATAGAACGAACAAGGAATAGAACTACCGTATACCGGGATTAGAAATGGATCAATGATGGAAGTGTTAAAGTGATTGCGTACATATGAAAGAGTGATTAGCAATCGATAATTGATAACTTATCGATCGATAGAGAAGGAATGAATACAATCAGTCAATGAACGATTGAACAATCGAGTACATTATGCGAAATGACGAAAATCAATGAAAGATTGTAAAAAAGGGACATAAATATTAATGTTAATACCAAAAATGGACGTGTTTAAGAACTCTTAGCAGGAATAGTCTTCTCATCCTCCACTACAGTAGTATTAGCACTCACTAATGGTTCCTCCTTCTTCACAATTGTGACTGTCTCTGTGGAATTGATAGTTGCCAATGCGATTGGGGACGAAACTGAAATTAATGATAAGTGTTCCGAATATAAAAATAATAGCATCATGTTGTAATTGTTAGCCGACAAGCTATCCATCTAAAATAATTTATCTGACAAACAAACCAAGCAAGTAACATGAAAGCAACTGCTAACCTTTCTTTTTATAAAGGACAACACTTCTTTTAGCAGTTGGTTTAATTACCCAATTTTAAGGTAATTAGTGCCCTTATCGATAAACTACATAATTAAACCCTTCATAACTATATCATAACAAAGTGCAACACTAGCTAACCTTTCTCTTCTTTAACAACCAGATTGATAGTCTTATCATCATTCTCCTTCTTCTCTTCTTTCTTCTCAATTATTTCCTCTTTCTTCACTTTATTCGATCCATCTCCATCCACTGTACTACTACTGTTGACTGCCTTAGCAATGGTCGAAACGACAGTTGGGGCATCCTGAACGGAATAATCTACTGTATTCTGCTGAATCGCTCAAATCTTACAGTATTCCAATCAAAGCACCGAATCAATTTATTTCCCCTACAGTAATTTGGAATGTAACGAGAGAATAACATATGCCACCAATTATTCATGTAATGCACGCAAACTTTTTATTCAAACATTAACTCTTATGACTACCGTACCACTCCAAATCTAATTTAATCAATAACTCCAATCAATTACAATATGCACTCGTACCGTAGCCACAGCAGCTAGAATAGCCGCAGTCTCAGGTCTAGTTGCATTCTTGTTAGTATCATTTGTAGATGTAGCATTGGGCATAACGAGGGCAGCAACCTGAGCCTCAGTAGGGGCAGGGGGAGGAGGGGCTACGGTAGATGAGATTGGAGCAATGGTACGAGAGGGCATTGCTGCATCGAAGAAATACTCCTGATAAAGATAGATATCATATTAATAGTTGAAAGAAACTATCGGTTTGTTAGCATCACGAGCCAGATATTCCGATTAGATGAATAGTCTGAAACATGAACCAACCTTGAAGCAGAGAGCGAGTCCAAAATGAAGTATAACGATTCCAATGACGGAACCGAGAGCAATCTACAACCATACTATTAATATCGGTAAACTTGTCAACAATCTAATGGCGGAAACAGTAGATATCTCCCTACTAATTACCACTTTCGAAAAAAAAACTAATACCCATTCCATGCGTACATTGGCATCTTTAACATGATCCATTTCTATTTTTATTTTATTTTGTAATTCTTATCATGAATCTGACATATTTTCATTGTAGAATCTACAGTAAGCATGGATTTGTGATTGTGATAAATGTTTTGTATACGTGTAAAATTATGAATTGGATAAATGCAAAAGTGAGCTTACAAGCTTATTGGGATCATTTCTGAATGCGGGAGCGAGCGATCTCACGAGAACTCCACCTGAGAGGAACACAGAGGCAAAGATCAAAGTCCAACGAAGAACGTTAACATCGATTATCCATAACATCTACGATAGAAACAATTATTGATTGATCGATTTAAGATATTGAGCCAAGCCAAAATAGAATATCTGACCGAAACAGGAATGAAGATTGCCAATGAGTAACCATATGCGCATACTACTTCCAAGAATGAATATTGAATCTATAAATAGTAATCGATAATCACTACTCCAGCTATAATTCAATCAATAAAAAGTTTAAACGTACATCACTCTTCCTGTACCATAGTGTGGTTGATATTATGAATGGAATGATGAGCACATATGACATGATCAGAGATGATGCTCCGGTTACTGTAATAAATCAATAAACCAATAAATGTACAATATGAGTACCGTACCCATTCGGAAGTCGCTACCGTACTCTCCGGCCCCACCCTCATTCTCAATGTACTGAGCGATATTGGAGAAGATTCCAATGGAGAAAACGAGAGTGACGCAGATCCAAAATGGGCCTGGAAATAACGAACAGATAAATATATTTTTAACAGTATTATTGAACTTTGTATTATATTGATCTTTGCACGAATTACAATACGAGCCAAAGTCACGCAGATGGTTGACTTTATATGTTTCCTACTGGGATTGTTACATGAACCATAATAATGAAATCAGTCGGGAAAATGTTGGCAAACGGTATAGTATTATGGTATGGTATGGTATTATGGACAAGAATGATATAAAAAAATCAATAATCAATCAATGAATACCGTATAGATCCGGCACCGGCTGAACAAATTCAGTGATGAAATTCTTGTGCGTAGGAATGACACTGTTCACGATACGTTTGAACACCTGAGAAAAGGTAATCGATAATGCAAATAATCGATACTGATTGATCTACCTGATCAGTATCCACATCAAAATACTGTTGATAGTAGGCAAAGGAGAAGAAGTTCCTCTTGGGACCCGTGGTTGTTGTTGACGGTTCTTCCTGTAATACATGATAAATAATTAATAATATAACCAGATCTAACAAGGGAATGATCTCAGCTTGCTTTTTTTAAACTGGATGAATTTTTGCATAGGCATAGCTGAACATATTGTAAGAACAAATGTGAAGTCCAAAAATCCTGGCAGGCAATAGCCGAGCCAGAAAATCGGTCCAAAGTTTTGACCCATGTTCGGTTAAGTTTCACACACTCTCTGCCTCTCAATGCACTCTGCGGATTTTCGATTCATGGTCTGTTCCCTCGAGGGAAAGAACAAGTGGAGCTGTGGTGTAGTGGCGAAGTGTCTTCGTTTACATGGCAATAGTAATGAGTTCGATGCCGCTATGCTGCTGCATTTTTTTGCATTTTTTTTCAGAGATCAATAAAAATTTGAAAAATATTTATTCAATAATAAAATTTAAATAATAAAGTATTCTCTTTATCATTGACCAATCTAAATTTCATATTGCGTATTTTTCGTTTTTAACTTGATAATGATCGGACATGGTGGTAGCGCATTTAATGTAATTTATCATTAATATAGAACATTACAATATTGTAGATGAATAGGGAGATACTTGGAGTACAAATATGAAAGGAAATAGAATCAAGAGATGAGCAGAGAAGCATAAAATAAGATGAAATAAATAGATGAACACATAGCAATAATGGTAATTCTCAATGAAAAGTAGCAGACATCGAGGAATTAAAGAGGAAATAATGTGTGAATTAATTCTCTTAACAACGGCCTTGAAAGGACAGAAGAAGAGAACATCCAATGGCTGAATCATAGATGTACAGCCAGGGGGGATATTTCTAATAGTGAGAGATTTCCCACTGGGTACGATAGATTTCTGCTACTTGTTCATCTCCCAATTGTTCAATAGTTTCATTCATCAAATGTGCTGTTTGTGATAACACTTTTTGCTTTATTCATTTCATTGAGAATTACCATTATTGCTGATGTTCATCTATTTATTTCATCTTATTTTATGCTTCTCTGCTCATCTCTTGATTCTATTTCCTTTCATATTTGTACTCCAAGTATCTCCCTATTCATCTACAATATTGTAATGTTCTATATTAATGATAAATTACATTAAATGCGCTACCACCATGTCCGATCATTATCAAGTTAAAAACGAAAAATACGCAATATGAAATTTAGATTGGTCAATGATAAAGAGAATACTTTATTATTTAAATTTTATTATTGAATAAATATTTTTCAAATTTTTATCGATCTCTGAAACAAAATGCAAAAAAATGCAGCAGCATAGCGGCATCGAACTCACTACTATTGCCATGTAACCGAAGACACTTCGCCACTACACCACCGCTCCACTTGTTCTTTCCCTCGAGGGAACAGACCATGAATCGAAAATCCGCAGAGTGCATTGAGAGGCAGAGAGTGTGTGAAACTTAACCGAACATGGGTCAAAACTTTGGACCGATTTTCTGGCTCGGCTATTGCCTGCCAGGATTTTTGGACTTCACATTTGTTCTTACAATATGTTCAGCTATGCCTATGCAAAAATTCATCCAGTTTAAAAAAAGCAAGCTGAGATCATTCCCTTGTAAGAGATAAAACGCTACAACTAAATATTCACAATAGTGCCATTCATTCATTGTATTAGGACGGTCGGGAAATCCTTAGTCATCGATTTTTCAGACCTAATAATAACACAAGCACAAATGCAATGAAATACGAGAAATGTACAGTAATCTACCGTACCTGACTACCATCTCCAATTCGTCCACCGTATCCTCCTCCCGAACCTCCCACTCCCTCATCGCTCATATCAAATGTTTGATTTGTGAAACCTACAGTTAGAGTAAAATAAGACATTACGGTAAAATACAAATCGAAGGATACAAACAGAATTTGTTGTCATAAATGATAGATTATATGATAGAAACTATGGATCGATGTTTTTTCAGGGAACAAAATCAGAGTTCAACGGAAACTTATTGAATGAATCACCACAAAGGTTACATGATTAATCGCTCTCATGGATATTTAATCCTTAAATTTTAAGGACTGAAACTCACTCTGAAACTGTAGATTGGACATGTCTGCAAGTGTTTCTCCTCCAATGGAGAGTAGATCACTGAGAGGTAATCGATATTACAATCATTATCAACTTATTCATAGATATATCAAAAGGCCATTGTAACCTTGTTGCTTCACACGAAATAAACAACGTTTTTTCAGCAAAAGATTTTATACAGAATACATTCGAAAACAGGGAAAAGGTAGGAAATGGTAACAACATCAAATACTACAACCGATTAGATTATACAGACAGATCAATGATGAGATCTATCTAAAGATGAAAACAATGAGAATGAATAAATAGATCAAGAACAGAATCAATCAATCAATAATCAATCAATCAATCAATCAATAATCAATCAATAAATCAATCGATAATCATCTTCTATCACGACTTCTGCTCCTTCTTCTGTCTTTATCTCTTCTATCACGAGAACGAGATCGTTCTCTCTTACGATCACGTGATCTACAATACAATCAATCGATTCTTCAATGATATTGATAAACTACGGTAATAGGATACGCTAGGCTACAGTAATCAAAATAAACAACAAACCTTGATCTGCTTCTCTTTCTGTCATCTCTTCTATCTCTATCCCTTTCTCGTTCTCTTTCCTTACTTCTACTTCTCTTCTTATCTCCTCTATCTCTTGATCTACTCCTCTTTCTATCTCTTTCTCTTCTATCACGATCTCTCTCACGTTCCGAACGATCACCACGATCCCTGCAATAAATAACATTAAGTAATTAACTTTAATAAAACAAAATATAGAATCTATTTTATGGCAGTTTCAAGAAAAATGCGAGTCGATATAATATGCAAGTGTGACAGAGCGAGAGAGGATGTAATGAACCATTCTCGGCCACCTACACATCGGGGGTATAGCTCAGGGGTAGAGCGCTCGCTTTGCATGCGAGAAGTCTGGGGTTCGATTCCCCATACCTCCACCAACTTTTGCAAGTTTTTAAATGCATCAATATAGAAAGTAAACAATATCCAAACGGTCCAAGAGTCTTACTAACAATTGCAAACACTTTCAAATAAGCACAGATAAGTAGAAAGATAAGCATGTTTTTTTCGAGATCCATGCTTCACTAGAACAATGCATAAAAAATGAGTGCAAATGAGTGACGTATTAGGATTCGAGTGATGTATAAACCAAACTAACAATAAGATGATATACCTGCTTCTGCTCCGTTTACGATCTCGATCCTTACTACGACCACGTTCACGAGATGAACGATCCTGAAGGATAACATAACATGGAAAATTTATCAGATTCATGTATTAGTATGACGATAGAATGATACACAGAGGCCAAGGCATCGTAATACTTTTGAAAACATCTTATTGTTAGTAATATAATTACTTGTACCCGCTCAAGATTCGACCTGCACGTTTCTCGCTTCGATAAAAAATGATATTTTCTGCAGAAAAATGGTGACCAATACTACGCGCCTTTACAGGGGGGTTATTTACTCACTCGCACCATTCACGTTTCATGCACCTATTATGACTTTGGTACAATACAATAGAGTAATAGCTATTAAGAGTCGAACATACCTTATCTCCATATCGTGATTCTCTTTCCTTCTCCTTCTCCTTTCTTCGTATCTCTTCTTCATCCTCACTACATGAACATTCTCCACCCGAACACGAACACGAACAATCTGATTCACAATCTTCCTGAAAGGGTGGACTACGGTGATTGATGATCGTATGGTATACAAGATTGAACTACTTTCATTCATTCTTACGACTTATACATGATATGTACAACACGGGATAGACCATAAAAGAAGACAATGTACAATTACTTTTTGGAAAGACATACAAACGAAATGGCTAGTTTTTTTCACAATTTAACATTTAATCAGTCGATAAATCGTAATCAATCGACTAACCTTCTTCGCTGGTGGTCTGACAAGGACAATCTTCTTTTCAATTACTTCAGGATCAGCAGTGAGATCATATTTGCCCAGATCATCCTCTTCATCCTCATCTTCTTCTTCTGATTCCTCCTGAATAATATCAGCGATTACAATATGCTATTCCAATGCTAAAGTAATATCGGTCCCTATATCTTATTATAGTCCAAATCATCTATCTATGATTAAACACAAACGAATTGCGACTGGAAAGTATTAAAGGATATACTAGGGAAATATAAACGGGTTTCAAGAACGTGAATGATAACAAGTGATTGAAATGACATTAGATAAAGAAACAACAGTATCATGTATCTCTGACATCACCAAACATATAATAAAGGAACACCCTGAGCTAATTTTACTCAGGCAAGGATAAATGTCTATCTAAGACGATATCTGTCTGGTTTCGTGAAAATTAACATTGATAAAATATATAAGAACCCATATATAACCATAAATATAAACAATTTGCATGTATAATAATCAGATTAGTCATGATGAATAGAATATATATATAATTGAAAAAAAGGTAAATAGATTGTACCATTGTCGTCGTACCTTATCCTCCTTATCATCATCATCTTCCTTTTCTTGTTCATCATCAGCATCACTTCCCAGATCGTACTTCCCGAGATCATCTTCTTCTTCATCCTACAAATACATAGACAATTAAATAATTAAATTTTAGTTTGTTCCCCGTTCCCTAATCGATTAACAATCTCTGACATATCGCTGACAGCAATCAAGTTAATTAAGAATTCATATAAAACAAAATAAACAAAAAGTACCTCATCACTGCCTTCATCATCCTCTTTAACTTCCTTCTTCTTCTCCTCTACTTCCATTTTCTCTTCGACTTGTCGTTCATGATCACCGTTATCCATCGATTCCTTTAACAACAATAATTATATTTTATTATATTTATAAATAAATATGCAAATCCACTCACTTTTCGATCATCTCCTCGTTTCTTCTTCTTAATACGACCGAATTCATCGAACTCTTCCGTATCCTCTCTGTGGATGTACTCCACATCATATCGTTCCATATAACCTCCACCATAACCTACAATAAATCGATAAATCAATCAATAATCGATAAATCGACCAAGTCAATCAGAGTATAGG
Source organism: Parapristionchus giblindavisi (assembly GCA_943737045.1). Lineage (NCBI taxonomy): Eukaryota > Metazoa > Nematoda > Chromadorea > Rhabditida > Diplogasteridae > Parapristionchus > Parapristionchus giblindavisi. The sequence goes on from CALSFV010000034.1 coordinate 197,999, forward strand.
GAATAATTAGAAGAAAGAAAGGAGTTCGTTAGGTTGTGCAAATAAAACTAAATCGATGCAGTCATGGCTATGGTCCTAGACACAGGGCACAACCGTGTGATTTTGACACACCAATTATTCAATCAATGAGAGCATGAACAATATTAATAGACACGAACCAGTTCGCTTCTCTAGCTCGCATAACTTGGGTGCATTGCACATATTACATGTGTTCCTTCGAGCCCAGTTCACGTTTCCACACTTTGTGCATGCCCAATCCTCAGCCGAGAACAAACCCTACAAGAACACCATTGTATTTTAATGTTCAGAGAAGGTTTAGACTCTTGTAAACAGAAATGTATAAAGTTATGAGTGTTTACCTTTGATTTCTCCGCTTGATCTTTGCCAATCTCACGATTTGTACGCGACTTTTGCGACGGACGCTCTATAAATCAATATTAATTTAACCATGGTCATATATGGATTTCGCAATATGGATAGTTATTCAAATGAAACAGTAAAACTTTGGAATCGCTCACTTTTAGCACATGCAGCACAGCTTGTGTGGTTTTCCTTGTTGATATTGGCACATTTTGCATCGACACACGCCCATTCGCCCTCTCGAAGAGGACGACGGGTAACTACACCGCCCCCTGAGGACATCTGCAAATCATCCATCCCGTATTTCAACAAGGATTTGTTAAAATGAAGATTTCTATAATTGTTCTCGAATTAATCGAGAATCTCTTGAGCACAGTGATAGAGTAGGCTATTATTAAACATAATCGATTGCAAACAGGAAAATATAATACATATAAGGTTTTAAAATGACATCGAAACCCGAGCACAGCGAAATGACGTTTCAAGCTGAAAATACCGTATTCAGTGCAATATTCAGGGTTTTCCGTACGGGACAAATCAAATTACAACTTTTTTGCTCTTTGAACTCTATTTTATTTTATCATTGAACGACGATCTAAATTTATATTTTAATATAATATTAATTTATGGTGCCGACTTTTCCAAGAACAACCAATACAAAAATGTTTTATTACAATTAAAAGTCGATACACGCATTTTTTTCAATTTTTCAATTTCAGTTCTTTATGAGCATTGATTGTTCAGAAGACTACTGACGCCGCTATCAATAAGTTTTGAGTATTATTTCTAACAGTATTTTATGTGCAATTTGCAGCAGAGGTGTTACTGAATAGTTTGTCAAATCGTATCTTGAATAAAGAAATACACGGTACTGCCTTAACAGTAGTCATAAATAACTTTGAATACGCAAATTTTAATTTAAGTTAGACATTTACGTTGATTTCAATTAATCATTTCGATTAAATAATTCCGATGGTCTCATCTTGTCAATATAAGACCAGTATGTAACAAGCTTTCAATCTTTCCTTGATAGTTCCCAATCAGATGTTGCCATTGTAACTAAACCTAATCGTATACCCTCCTCTATCATTTTCGCCTTATTATGTTATTACTCGCAAAGACCGTGGCTCGAGAGGAGGTGGATTAGTCATAATCATAACACGGATCTCCTGTAAAAATGTAGGAAAATGAGACCCCTTTTGCGACCGTTTTAAAAATTTTTTCTCCGATTTGGCTGATACTTGGTTAGTTAATCATAATGAGGGAAAAGAGAAGGCATAACCACTTGTTTTCGCCAAATTTGCATTTTTATCGATTTTTTGATCTACAACTTTGGGGAGTCATATCTCACTCAAATTTTGACCTACAGCGTGAAATTTTTTTTTCAATCGACTCGAAATGAACTAATCTAGAAGCTCTCGTCGAGAGCTTTCGATTGGTATACCTTGAGTGCGAATTTGCACGAAAATGAAGAGAGAGGAGATACGAAATGTATTTTTGAATGAAAATAACGCAAAGTCCGGGTTCCCTCTGAGGATCGATATCGGGTGCCGCGACTTATGACTTAAGAAATATGTGAGCACCTCAATTCGAGGATGAGGAAACAGAATCGCGAATAAAAATCGTACCCTTTGTTGAAAAATTTTGAGAAAATTTGCATTTTGTACCCAAAAAATCAGTTTTTCGAAGAAAACAGGTAGAAGATGACGTTTTCGCGCGTACATTGTGTTGAGTAACTTCTAGATTAGTTCATTTCGAGTCGATTGAAAAAAAAATTTCACGCTGTAGGTCAAAATTTGAGTGAGATATGACTCCCCAAAGTTGTAGATCAAAAAATCGATAAAAATGCAAATTTGGCGAAAACAAGTGGTTATGCCTTCTCTTTTCCCTCATTATGATTAACTAACCAAGTATCAGCCAAATCGGAGAAAAAATTTTTAAAACGGTCGCATGGCTTCTTTCATTCTTACAGGAGATCCGTGATAAGCGATCATTACTTATTATCGTATATGTTCATCTGTCCCAATTCATTACAATTTTTAAAATATGTATATCATTTATCTACATGAATTTCAAGCAATTTTAGCATATTACAAATCAAACAAAGCTTTAGTTAAAAGACACAAAAATTGCGGAATCGTGACCCATACGTGGTTAATGAGAGTAGTTTCTTGTGATCGAATGGAATCAGTGTAGAGGGGGGAAGGGTGACTAGCTGAGTACAATTGGGACAGACAGTGGGTCGCGATCATCATAAAACGATCGATAAAACATGGGTGGAGCTTAGATGGCAACACAGAACTTGGGAGCCTCGGGAGCTTCGAGCTTCTGTTCGGGAGTAGTGTTGGCGACAGCGGCAGTTGTAGTCTCTGGTGCTTCCTGAACGGATTCTTTGGATTACTGTAGAATACATAGACAACTTCCTCGTTCTCTGTCAAGTTGAAGAACGAGACAAATAAACAAATATTACTTACCTTTACCTCACCACCAAAGAGAGAAGCAAAGAAGTCGCTACCTCCGAACATTCCCTTTACTTGCTGAAAAGAATTGATCTTTGATCTCTCAATATTGATACTTGATCGATTACCTTGTGGATGCTCTCCTGAACCTGCTTCTGATAAGCGGTCATCTTCTCATCGAAAGTCTATAAAGATCAAAGATTAGAGATTAAAAAATAAAAGACCAAAGATCAAACCTTGAGTTGAGAGATCTCGTCGGCTGAGAGGTCACGGGCGTAAGTCTTTCCGACGTAGACCTTATCGTTCTGAAAATAAGTCAGTTGTCAATTGTAATCGATCCATTTCTACCGTACCTGAACCATGCATCCATCGAAGTAGTACTGGGTAGTGGTGGCTTCACTGCAGAATGAAGGACGTGCGGGAGCATCGAGGTTCTACATATATTGATTTATCGATCGATAACAGGCACATCTACCGTACCTCATCTCCCTCAGTGACCTTGTTGTTGTTGTTAGTCTGCTCATCATTGCCTCCACTCATTTGAGACATCAGCTGCTTCTTCAGATTTTCGCGATGAGACTCGATGGCAGCCTGAAAGGAGATCACGGTATATGATAGATAACATAATCGATAATCTTACCTTGACCTTCTTCTTGTAATCAGCAACTTGAGATTCGTAGCTGGTCAACTCGGTCTGCTCAGCGGGAGTCAACTCACGGAGTTCAAGTCCATTGGCGTACAACTTGTTGCCCTGAATACGGTATATGTGAATCTACAGTAATCCAGTAAGACTTACAGTAACCACGCATCCGGCTGCTCCTCCGATTCCTGTGGCAAGGGCGGCGAATCGCTTCGAACGATTGGCCTCAACGACGAAGGGAACAAGAGCGAGAAGGAGTACGGTACACTTCATGTCTGCAATGAGTGCGTTATAGAGAGACGACGTATCCCACACCACACGACGGAACGATTCAATGGTAGTGAATGAAGGGGGATAGTAAAGAGAAGAAGTTGTTATCCATCCGAGTGATAGGAGAGCGAGGATAGGATGAGAGATTGAGAGAGTCAGAGAAAGCAAAGAAACAGAATGAGTCAATCGTAGAGAAGGTAGATCATAAACAAAGAAGAATAAGAATGAATGAAAGGAGGGATAGACACATATAATATAGTTGTTGTGACCACTACTGTGGATCCACGGAACGAAGCGATTACTGGACAGGATATATCTGAGAGATGAAACATAAACTCACGAGGATAGAAATATAATTGAACGAATGGAAGGAAGTCACGAAAGAGTAGTTATATTTGCTATGAGATAGACAAACGAATGAAAAGTTGTGATCAAAAATAGTTTTGTTTGATGGGAGAGGATAGAGATAGATATCATTCCCGCATGATCTATAATCAATGAATGTTCAGTGAATCATGAGGATACTACGTCGATTCATCTAGAACAACCACAGATATGAACTTATAATCTACATAGAGAATGGATTAACGATTGTGAGGGCGATTGTGAATCGGAGTAGGACGATTATGAATCATACAGAAGAGGCACGAGTAGGAGGAATATGACAGAGACTAGAAGATGAATGAGGTTTGGATAATGAGCAGGAATGAGAGAGGAATAGAGAGTAGATCAAAATGAAGAGAGGGATGGACTTCCTAGTTCCCACGATATCTATCACTTTCCAACGAGAATTCTAGGGCAAGAGATAGATAGGGGATAGGGGGGAATAGACAATGGTTGGTTTTTGATCTACCCGATCTACCATAATCTTTCCCCTATACTAACAGAGACAGCACAACAAGTTATCCTTCTTTATATAGAGATGGTGTCATAGGCAGAGGTAGAGGTAGAGGGAGAGGGTTAGAGAGGTAGAGGTGAAGGTGGAGGAGGTAGAGGTAAAGATAGATACTGCTAACTAACCCATGCAGTCAACCGCAGTTGATATCAATTATAAATTCGATCGTGTTTGTTCACATTTCTCCATATATCCCTCTATACGATCTACAAGGATCAATGGACAAGGAGGATGATTGAATGATCAAGAGGTTAAGAGGTTTACAAATTATAGAATCACAAATCTAGATGACAGACCTACATCGAATAGGTTTCATTGTAATAACTTGAGGAGCACTGATCCAACTTGCTAATATTCGAAACTTTTAGGGAAAAACATGATAGCATCTCGAAATTCGGTAGAATCATAACGATGGAGGTATCAACTAGACTCATTCTATGATATGGAACGTCAAAGGAGTCTCACTTCAAGACAAATAAATGACTCATAGGGAACAGTTGTTATGTTGTTATTCTGAATTCCTTCGAACATAAATTAGACTGATTTTAAGACTTATTGACTGATAAATGCAGTATTCTAGGGGTAAAAGTATCACAAGATACAACAATCTTTGGGTATAAGCATTACAAGTTAGAGCGATATGGGAGTACAAATATCAAAATATACAGTAATCTGGGGGTACAAGCATTACAAGGTACAGTATTCTGGAGGTGTAAATGCATAAGTAGAAGGTTACATGAAAGAATGACTGAATACACATAGTAAAGAAGATGAATGAGAAGTCACCTCTTGAGGGGGTTACGAAGAAAGAATCTAACTAACAATAGGAAGATGTAGATGGAGAGGTTCATGGGGTTAGAGGTAGAGGGAGAGGGAGAGGGAGGGAAATAAGGAGAGGTAGACAATAGATTCTATTGACGAGGCTATCGCCTTCCAACATGCAACACCACTCTCACGTCCGTCACTTTTATCGAAGAACGAATAAACGAATGAGAATGAAACCAGTAGAAGAACTCTATTGAATGAATTGAATTGAATAGTGATATTGTGAGAAGTGGGACAATTCGAAAGGGAGAGGGAGAGTAAAAGGGAGAGGGAGAGTAAAGGGAGAGGGAGAGGGAGGGTAAAAGGGAGAGGGAGAGTCAAAAGGAGAGGGAGAGGGAGGGTAAAAGGGAGAGGGAGAGAATGATAGATCACTTAACCTGTGAGATCTGATCCGCCTATCTAGCTCTCACTCAAATTTATATCCCCTTTCTCTGTCTATTCATATGAATAGAGAATATTCTAGAGATTGAGTCATCTGTCTGCCCTTTCTTTGTAATATTGCACACCAGAAAAACAACTATCTATGATTACATGACTCAATTGGAGTTCTTTCCTGTCATAATATTTGATAGATTGAAATCATAACGTTCAATATGTTTAGTCATATATCATTCAATAATAAATAAATATTTTTTGAAATTATTTATCGTATACCACAAGGGTGCTACATCAAGTACAAAATTTTGAGTGCAAAAAATTGTTTGGAATAACAAAATATCAAAATTATTATAAGTGAGGGGTGGGGATTATTTTAATCCGACAGTTTGCCAAAGAATCTTCATCCTAATCACTATTTTGATGACGTCATCGTCTTCTTCATTAAGAATTCTTCAACAGTAAAGTGTGTGCCCTTTCAATGTTATTGTTTGTCTTTCAATCGATACGGAGAATGAATGAATTCTATCTGAATCTTACCAGTAAACTCAAAATATTGCAGACATTCATAGAAATGTATGTTTAGTGCTATTCTTGTGGGAGAGATTATGAAAGCGATTATGTCATAAACATGTAGAAGAACATCTATCACCATAGATCGTTGAAAATTGTGCATTATGTTGTATGGGATATATTGAAGAATAAAGTTCAATTCCATCGCTATATTAACTTTTTTGTACATTTTGAGCAATCAAAACGATAGATTCAAATATTATTGTCTGCGGTTATTGTTTGCATTGAACAACTCTATTATTGCGAAATATATGTTTCGTTGAGCACTCTTTACAATAGATAGTGAAATTTTGAAAATCATGTTTCAAAACATTTTCATTTGTGATACATAATATTTCAGATTTCTTATCCAATTTTTGAAGGCATATCTATGATATGTATAATCATTACTTTCTTGTATTCTATCGTTTAGGTCCTTAAATGAGAGTTTAACAATACATAATTTGAGCGCTGGAAGTGTAGCCGATCAGTAATCGAATGTAGACACAAGAAGGACCGACCACTTTCGGAAGACAGTTGAATGTAACTTCCTAAGCGAAGCGAAGTGCAAGATTTGTAATTCCATGCACGCCAAAAAAACATTCACAAGACCAATTTTTCATACAATATGGAAAGATGAATGAGATGAAGTTGTGTGATTTCATGACCAATAGTTTCCATCTACGGACGATATTCTTCTATTTTCCACACAATCACTTTCATAATCTCCAAATACTGCAATGGGACACGCATAACATTCTTTGTATGACTACAATATTGTCAGTTTACTTGTCGGATTCTGTTAGAAATCATTCATTCTCGAGAGTATCGATCACAATGCAAATAATAACAATCATAGGGACACATTCATCTCATGTATAGAACGCATTCCCGATTCTGAATTCTTTATGATGAATGACTGAATAAAGCCATTTTCACACAACAAAGTGGGATTCTGCATTCATGCTATCTTGCACAAATGTTAAAATATCTGGCACAAACCTTTTTTGTTAAATGATTTTACACTTTTAATTGTAGCTTGCCTTCTGAAATTAAATCCACCAAATGATTCTAATGAAATATATATTTTACTTTCTATTGCATACATAGGTATGTAATTGATTTGATCAAAACTCAGTTTTTGATTGTTTCTCAGTTTTTGGGACGATATTTCGATTTCTCGAACCAATATTGCATTTAATTGTTACTTGTATTTGTGAAATATAGTGCATATAAAACAGTAGCGAACAAATCAATAAAGATGCTGTTTTATTCAGCTTTAATTGGATGGAGAGGAGGCAATTGTGATGATATATCATACACAAATCACTCGCATTCTCTTCATTATCAATCGATTGAAGAAGATTCAAAATCCAAGAGGATTCTTTATGAAATCTTCATCTGTGAAGGGATTCTCTTTCTTCTCTTCTATTTCATCCACCTGAGTCTTCACTAGACCATCGTCCTGAGAAAGTTCAAAGATCAAAGATCAAAGATCATTTAGATTCTAACCATCCTCTCAGCACTCTTCATCTCACTCTTCAACTTCGCTGCCAAACTCTTCTCCTCCCATCCCCATGGATCACTGAATCTGAAAAAGATCAAAGATCAAAGATCAAAGACCAAAGTTCAAAAATGATAACCGATATCCTTCAGCATCCATTGCTTCCAGTAGAATCTTATATAGAAGTAGATAGTCCGGACGTGTCCAATAATCAAGAGTCCTTTAAGTTATTCAATAATAGAATGAATGAATGAATTACTGTATTACCGTAGATGATCACAGAATTTGATAAGAACAGAGGGTGAATTACAGATAAGATCAGAGTCTTTCTGAGCTTTCTTTGCTTCCAAGAGATCCTTTTTCTCTCTGTAGACAATGAATAGATGAGGGCCATCAATAACCATGACTTACTTTATTTTACACCATGGTAATGGTCCTCTCAATTCGACCATAACATATAGAAGAGACCAAAGATCATCACCCCTTCCCTGTTCATTCTTCTCATGCGTAGACATGGAACAATAACGAGTTGTGCCTCTGAAATCATAAATCTGACTTCATTGAACCGGATTACTGTAATCGTGATACCTGAACAATGCTCTTTTTCGTGGCTTACGCATCTTGTATCCTCCATCACTATCCTTAAGAGGTATCGATTAGGTTAAAGAATGGTATAGTTTCGTACCGTCACAACGAATTCTCTGGATAATCCAAAGTCAAGAATATGAACTACATTTGGATCCGTTCCTCCGTTACGATTTCCCATTGCAAGATTGGCTGGTTTTACATCTCGATGAATGAAACCAGACTGTAGAAGGAATATGGTAGATTACGGTATCGAAATGATCTTTGATCTTACATCATGAACTTGCTTCAAACCGTGGAGTACATGAATGCCAACTCGAATTTGAGTTGATTGTGAGCATTGTTTACCACACTTCCTGAAACATCATTTTGATCTTTGATCTTTGATCTTTGATCTCTAACCTCAAAAGAGAATTCAAGGAGTCTCCAAGTAAACTCATGACCATATATTGAAATTTCTTCTTTTTGCCAGCTTGAATTAGTTCAGCGACATGTTTCTTGCCTCTGAGACGAGCGAGAATCTAAAAAGATCAAAGATCAAAAATCATCATCGAAGGTCCGACTCTCACATCCACTTCCACTTTCAGTACAGCTCCTCCCTCAACAAAGTTCGATTCAGCTTTCATCGCTGCTTGCTTTTTCGTCAGCGAATTCTCGACCTAAAAATTAAAGATCAATTTGTAAAGATCAAAGATCAGCGCTTACAAGATACACAGCACCACATCCTCCTTCGCCAAGTTTCCTTTGCACTCTCCATACCTTACCAACTACCGTACCGTTGGGTAGCTCAACAGGACCATCCTCTATAATATGGATTATAAATTATGCATGCTGTACGGTTACAGTAGCTTGTATGGATTAGTTTAAGAGTGGACATCATAACCCACCATATTTAGTGTCCTTGGACATAGTATTGGAGTGTAAGGTAGGGTAGACTGATATGAGGATAATGGAGAGGAGAAGGAGGAACCGTCCTCGATTGACGAGAAAGTAGAAAATGAATGAATGAAGAAGAATGAATGAATGAAATGATCACGAATGTGGAATGTTATGCAATTTATTACTTATGCTAATTTCATTTCATTTTAATTTGTGAGAGAACGAACTTCTTCTTATATTCAAATGCACTAGAGTCCGGGGTCAAAGTTCAGGAAACCAGCCAATTATGGTAAGTAGATTACTATATCTTATGTTCATACTACATATCTTATTCTCATATAGGCCCGACAACTCGGAACGGAGATAACCCCAATAAAACTTTGGCTCGGACTTCTTTTTTTTTTTCAATTTTTTTTGAAATCTATACAAATCGAAAAATATAACGTTTCGTATTATGTATCTCGTCATTATTGATCGTTCAGTGATGATTATAAATATTTCTCTAATATCTCTGAACATTTCTCTCTAGTTCATTCCCCTGCATTGACTATTGTCTATACTCTCAACATCGTTGTCATAGGAGATCAACCCATATGACTCAACACACTCCTCACTTATTCCTCCATTTTCCAATTCTAGAGACGTTTCCAAGTCAATCAATGGATTTTCCATCCACATCAATCAATAATCATCACAAAGTAATCGATAACGATGACGATGAGATATCGTACACTTTCAAACGGTTTGCTTTCTCAGCTTATTTTCGTTGTTAGATACATTTAATGATCCTCCAAGTATATCTCATTTTTTAAACTCATCCATTCCTAGATATGTGCGAACGAAGTTCCAGAGAAAAAGAAATCCTCGACAAATGAATTTTGATTACGGTAAGTTGAATTTTGATTACGGTAAGTCTTTATCTTTGATCTTTCTAGGAAAATACGAAATAGACAACGAAGATTATAGAGGAAATGGTATTCAGCACGGACTATCAAAGGAGATAAAAGAGGTTATTGATTTTTTCGTCGATATCATTATAGATTGATGTTCCAGAAAATCGATAACGATCATCGTCGTTTCCGTGGTACGAAACAAGTGAGTGGAATTAAATCAGATCCCGACGAGAAAGACTACCGTAATCCCCGATCTCCTCAAACTACTCCTCAGAAACCTTCGAAGCATGGCCAGACACCTGATAGGGGTAGCGGCAATCAATCGATATCAGTCGAAAAACGAAAGGGAGTGTACGACCACCCATATTATCGATCGAACCCACCTTCGCAACTAATCAATAATCAAGAAAACCGACCTTCCATTCCTTCAGAAATATCTTCGAATAGTCGACCAAATGAAGAAACACAGATAGTAAAATCTGTTGGACAAAGCCTTTCAAAGTACAAGAAAGACAAGAAAAGATCATCATTTGTCACAGCCAAGAAGAATAAGGAGACAGATTTCATGTTGATAGGAGGTACCAGTTATGGTCAATAACTGACACCATATGCGCCTCTTGTAAAAATAGATTTTTCCCGAACATTGGCAATGCCCCTGTAATGTCCCTACGGTGAAAAATTTCCGAAATTCGAGGAATACCCCCTGAAAGTCAACATTATTGCAGTTTCCATTTCAGATATCAATGTAGAATTGAATTCCCTGTAGCCCGCCCATGCATGGTTGACACTTATCAGTTCTTTATTGTTGTACAGGAATAAATGCAATGTGTGCAAAATCGATAAATTAAATTATCAGTGAACTACTAGTGTGACAATGAGATTACTAATTACAACAATCGAGAGTTATGCGAGTAATGATATTATGCAGAGATCGATATAACAACCGATACAAGTGAGAGACGATCAATAGTCAAAGGAATCAATCAATAATCAGTGGAATCAACAAATAATCAGTGGAAGCAATCAATATCCAGTGGAATCAATCAATAATTAATGGAATCATTCAATAATGAAGCGAAGATGTACCGTAATCATTTAGCGTGTTTTCTCGCTATTTGAGCAATGATCACTGATCTTCGCCCTTTGGCCAGATTACGCATGCCTAAAAGGTACCAATGTTGATTCAAATAATTTTTTAAAAATCAATAAAAAGAGCTACAGTACTCTAAACCACTCAAACTACAATATTCATTCACACACCTGGTACAGTTCTTCTCAGCTCATCCTTGCTCGCCTTCACGGCAGAACCCACTCCAGAGCCTGGATAAATCAATATTATCTTAAATCAATCAATATTATAAAATATAAACTAACGTGAAGAATCATCCGTATCCGCACTATCATTCTCATCATCTTCTTCTTCTTCTCCTTCTTCATTATCTTCACTTTCTTCTTTGATACCTTTCTTCATAGATGGAGCAACTCTATTGAATAGACCAGGAATCGGACGACTCTTCTTCGTCTCACTTGCTGTAAAAGTATTATACTTTGTAATAAACTCATAATTGGCAAGAAAATAAGAAATTGTGGCAGTAAAAGTACGTGTTCACCGGAAACTGATACAGTACTACCATCTTCAGAACAACTACAGTATTCAAATCCTTTAAAACATCTACCGTACGTTTTCTAGTGGGAGATGATATAGATGGAGGTTCAACACTGGCCGTTCTCTTTCGTAGTCTTTCCTCACGAGAAATGGATGATGATACTTCTAAATCATAATGATTACACCATGGAGATACTTTGGAATGATCCAAACTCCAACGAATACTCGTTTATGGGCCAAATAAATCGATAAACCATTCATTACCTGATCCAGCTCTAGCAGTAGAAGGCAGTCGAGATGACGAAGCCTTCTTGGTTGCTGAAACTTATCATAATAAAAGTCTTGAATAATAAAATTTAAATATACACCCAAGAATCAAGATGTAAATGAGTACCTGGAGTGAAATACTCCTCCTCTTCTTCATCTTCATCAGATACAACAACCTTCTTCTTTCTAGACGCAGCCGCTCGAGATGATGTCGCTTTCTTCACTACTGAGTGGAAATGTTAGTATAGTCAATCAATAATTTGTATAAATCTTAAATAATTTAGAATTCTATTAATTATCGACATGCACATGCACTACAGTCTTCACACTACAGACTTGATGTGAATCAATCAATAATTAGTTAGAAGAGCTATCGTATCTTATCAATTATCGATTACCTGGAGAGTTATCTTCATCTTCTTCCGAACTCACTATAATTTGCTTCCTCCCGCGACTCTGAAAAAAAAACAATAAAAAATCAATAAAAACTGATCATATACAGAGTGTTCAAAAAGTATTGTTACACGAATAAATCCATGTATCTTCCTCAAAAACCATCATAGAGAATTCAAACAGGGTACCGTATTTACCACTTATCATAGCAACATAACAATGAATGGTCACACGATCTGTCCTCCATTAGCCCAGATGACGCCTCTGAGATGATGAGGGACAAAGTCGATGATGGGCCGCTGGTAGGGGATGCCGACTTTCTCAAATGTTTTTCCAAGGACTTCGCGGTCTTCAACAGCCAAAACACGAGGATAATAGCCCAGTCTCCTGAACAAGCGGATGCCTGTGGTAAAACCATCTCTTGCATTGCCCACTGCCAATCAGTGATGGTTTTTGCTGGAGCGTGCTTGTCGGTCAAGAGTCCCCGTTTTCTCGGGTATCTCAATACGGTGTACTACGTCAGGATGATTTTCGAAAAGGCCTTTCTCCCATGATCCCTCTCCCACTTCAATAGGGTTCACTGGAACTTCTAGCAGGATTCAGCGCCTGCAAATTCGAAAAAAGTGACCCAGGCATGGTTCCGCGCCCATGTGTCCGACTTCATCGCGACCCTATTTTGGCCCTACAATTCCTCCGACCTGAACCCTTGGACTTCAACGTCTAAGCAGTATTGTAGAGGGAGTCCTGCTCTACCCACCATAAATACCGCGAGTCTCTCAAGAAGGCCTTGGAGAAGACATGGGATAAAGTCGGCATCTCCTACCAGCGGCCCATCATCTACTTTGTCCCTCATGGTCTCAGAAGCGTCATCGTGGCCAATGGAGGCCAGATCGAGTGATCATTCATTGTTATGTTGCTATAGTAAGTGGTAAATACTGTGCTCTGTTTGAATTGTCTACGATGGTTTTTGAGAAAGATAAATGGATTTTTCGTGTAACAATACTTTTTGTACACCCTGTAATCATTACACTACTGCAAGAATGAAACCACTTACAGTAACCTTGGGTACAGGTGCCTCTTCTTCTTCCTCATCTTCATCAACAACTTCAGCTCTCTTTGATGCCCTACGGGGTACTGTAACCTTCGCTTTTGTAGCCGCAGAACTGAAAATACTTGTCTAGAATGCAGAATTTATCAATCACTATTCAATCAATAAAATCGATAATCAATACCTAACCTTGGCGTTTTCTTCGTCGTTGATGTCTTCTTGCACGCTGACAAGGCAGTATCGAGCAACTTAAATAAATTCAAATTAAACTTCATCAAACAATCAATAATTCCCACCTTCAACACAGATACTGTATCCACAAACGCGGTGTATCCTGTCTTCAGAGCCAATCTAAATAGATAATAATCTCTATGAGCAAGGAAAGGTTACAATAATCCTGGTTATACTAACCAAGAAATGTCACAGTAGCCCTGATTACAGCACCCAAGAAAGGCTACAGTAACCCTGATTACAGTAACCAAGAAATTTTACAGTAAACCTGATTACAGTAACCAGGAAAGGTTACAGTAACCCTGATTAGAGTAACCAGGAAAGGATACAGTAACCCCTACAACCAACCTATAAATACTAGCCAGTGGTGTTCCAATAGCAGCTCCTACTTCATCTGCAATCTCCTTCTCTGGATTCTTCTCCCATATTTCCTTTCCCTTTTGTACTGCAGCAGGATCCGACTCTTGGGCCTATTAAATATACATATAAATTTTGAAAATATTTCTACCTATTGATTAGATTACAGTATTTAGCGAAAGCTTCTATTCATTTGATAAAATTATAGACAAGAATGAAAAAAAAATTACCTGCCACGGCAACTTTCCAGTGATCCAGTAGACAATATTGTAGACGAGAATCTCGATATCCCCTCTGAAAGTGTATTCAATCAATAAAGTAAGTGATACAATCAATAACGTGAGATTACGGTACCTGTAGGATGGTTGGTATCCACGATGAGCATCAAGGGAGGTAAAGATGGCTGTTCCATTGTGGGCTGTAAAATACATCTTAAATTATGGCCGTAATCATTCACAGCTATTAACCATTCAATGAAACACGAAACAAGTGGGTCCACAAGATCAGAGAATATTCTTGACCAATATTGCCTGATATACCGTTTTTCAACCATTTGTCTCACTTTGATCGTAATTTTACAATAAATTGTAGCAGATCCACATATCATGGTCACATTTAATTTAAGATCGATTACCTCTTTTCTTATCAGCTTTTTCTTCATTACTAGTAGCTAATCGTGCGAGTCCATAATCAACGAGAACAGCTCCATCCCAATCTGATGGAGATGGAAGAAGAATATTGGCTGATTTGATATCACCATGGGTATAGTTCTGCAATGATAACAAAGCGTTTAAAGGCACACCCTCAGCTAATTCACTCGTAAACAAAGAAATCCAGAGTGTACATAATTTTCGAAATATCGCTTATACAATAGACTACTATATCATGTCTGAGTACCTAAGTTGTTATCAAAATATGCCAAGAATGATAACAAAAGTAAACCTTTGAGTTGAGATAATCGAGTGATCGCACTGTCGCTTTAGCCACGGAGAGGGCTGCTACATCATCTAGTTTACCCGTCTTCTCCCTTTAATAAATATATTCAGAATAAAATAAATTTTAAATTTAATTCAAAATAAATTACCGAATCGCTTCCAAACTAGTGGCGTATTTGGGCATAATGAGATAACGAAGCTTCATATCTTTGTAATCGAAGATACCTCCTGAGATCATATAAGGAACGCCGACTGATTTTACTTCTGAAATGAAGGTGATTAGTTCCGTATACTTGCACACGTATACTGTACTTTTAGGAATACTGTATATCATAATAAAGGTAATCGATATGTCAGTATCGATCAAGATCAAGTTCGGTTAGATACTTACTTTTCTCCTTGCAATAATCCTGGATGAGATCAAGTTTGAGCGCTCGTTGGAATACATTTATCTCCACGAAGAGAGGTCCATTCTCGGATGGTTCAATCTTCACACACAGTTGTTCCTTCTTTCCCACCTTCAATAAATATATATTACATTCTTCATTGTTCATTCAAACGCGAATTTTGTTTCATCGTCTTATCACAAAGTGCATATCAATGACTAATTTCCTCGTGATCTGTTTATTCATTCGTTTTATATAAATACAAATCAAACCTCATTGCAAGTGTAGATACGACCGAAACCTCCAGTAGCAAACTGTTTCCCAAGTACGAATTCCTTCTTTCGTGTATCAGTGAACTTGAATCCCACTGGAATCTATTAAAGAAACGATCAAACAGTTCCTTGCACTACGAATTTGGCATACCTCAGGAGCAAGAACATGCAATTTGCCTTTTGGAACTCTCGCTTTGGGAGGCATCTGACGCCTGAAAAGCGATTACGATCAGGATGATTGTTAATTAATAGTACTTGCGAAATAAACGAGAAGCAAAAAGAAAAATCGAAGAACCCGCCGAAACTAAGAAGTATAAAGTTTGACCCAACACTAAAAAGATATTTCGATTCGTTGAAAATGTATGAAAAGTGTGTGAAGTTTTTAAGCGATTATTACGGTATTTGTTCATACTTGTTTAATCCGGTCAGATTTGCACAACCTTTTGAAAAGACGATTTTATCAGTTCTTCCTGTGTCTTTCACTATCACCCCTACCTGTCAAACTGCTTTAATGGTCCATGATTATGAATCATAACGTTAAAGATTTCAAAATTTCCGACTCTATACTCTTGCATATTCATATTTGTTTGTAAAAGTGTTTTGATTATCGATTCTCTTCGGTCGCATGATCTTCCTTTTATCGTTCAGCATCACTTTCAGGGTTCAACCTAATACATCTGGTCCCCATAGGGACTTTAGAGATATAACCTAATATAATACTCCATAATGGGAGTACCGAAGTTTTATCGCTGGTTAAGCGAACGATACCCGTGCCTCAGCGAGGTTATCAATGATGCCCAGGTATATTACATTCTTAACCAGTATTAAAATAGTTAACTAAAAATGATTTTTACAGATTCCTGAATTCGATAATCTATATTTGGATATGAATGGAATCATCCATAATTGTTCTCATCCTAACGATGATGATGTTACATTCCGTATTTCCGAAGAACAAATCTTCCTTGATATATTCAAGTATATTGAGGTACATCGTTGTTTTGATATATGTGGTTCAATCTGTTAATTGTAGAATCTCTTCCGTATAATAAAGCCCCAGAAGGTGTTCTTCATGGCTGTTGATGGTGTTGCTCCGAGGGCGAAGATGAATCAACAACGAGCACGACGGTTCATGTCAGTTTCATAGTCTTATTCATCATTTTATCCAGTTAAACAATGGTATAAGTGATTACTGTACATTTTATCGAGTTAAGATTAAATTCGATTTATGAATTGTTTAGTTAAAACGATAGTAATAATATTCTCAGGTCTGCAAAGAATGCTGATAGTCTATTGGAGAAGGCGAAGAGAGCAGGAGAAGAGATTCCAGACGATAAGAGATTCGACTCGAATTGTATTACTCCTGGTTCGTTTATTATTCGTTCCGTTCACCTTATACATTTACTTTTCACTACTGCTCCTTTATTTTGTTTTCACATGATATATCATTAAACACGATATTTATAGTGATTAGAAATAAGCAGTTAATATATATTTGATGGTATAAACAAATAAATCATCCTTCTATTCGTCATCATTATCATATATTACTGTATTCTCCTACAGGAACTCAATTCATGGTTGAATTGAATCGTCGATTGGGTGAATGGGTTCAACAGAAGATCGATACTGATGCACGATGGAGAGGACTTCGAATCTATCTGTCTGGACATGATGTACGGTATATTCGATGATATTTATCTAATCAATAACACTGATTACTGTATGTACCGTAATTTGCTCGGTGGTAAAATCACATAGTTTAAAAAGTAGGTTGCAAACTACGAAGCGTGATCGCACTTTGTTTTTTTGTGAAAACCAGGCCGTATTTTGCAAACTTGTAACGTAGCTATTCGATCTATGGTAAATCTTCGTTATTTGTAGTGCCCTGGAGAGGGAGAACACAAGATCATGGACTTTATTCGAACAGAACGAGCCAAGGATGGATATGATCCAAATACGAGACATTGCATGTATGGATTGGATGCAGATCTGGTTGGTTTATTGATTAATTCGATCAATAATCAATCGATATTCTTGTAGATCATGCTTGGAATGTGCTCTCATGAGCCTCATTTCTCACTTCTTCGCGAAGAAGTCAAGTTTAGTCGACCTCATAAAGGTGGAGGAGGAAAGAAGGCACCACCTAAACTGTATGATCATCATTTATTGGATTACGGTAGAATGTTCTTCTTGTTGAAACCAAGCTGCAGAATGATATATTGATTGGTTGAATGATTACGGTATTGATTGGTTCTTGTTAAGACCATCGGCTGATTCGATCACGTTCCATCTGTTGCATCTTTCATTACTACGTGAATATCTGGCATGGGAATTCATCGGAGTCAAGGTATACTGTAGGATTATCGATCGATTGAATTTATGATATTCGTTTCAGGATTCGCTATCATTTGACTATGACATGGAACGAATCATTGATGATTGGGTCCTCATGGGTTTCCTGGTCAGTTTTGCATTTTTTAAAAATATTTTGTTACCCAACAACGTTATCATCTGGTTTAGCTGTGTTAGCCCCTGGTCAGTTACTCTCTTTATATCCCCAATAGAACATAGTGTTGGGATATTGCCATTTTTCATTTTTTAAAGTATGGTGTAGTCTTCGAACAACGATGAATGTCATTGAAATTTTTAAAATACGTTACTTAGAAATAATATTTATTCCTAAATTATCGTAAATATTATATGTTTGATGTTGTAGAAGATATTGATTGAATGATTTCAGATAGGAAATGATTTCATTCCCCATCTTCCAAATGTTCATATTCACGATGATGCTCTGCCTCTACTCTACCGTACCTATATGAGTGTTCTACCTACTCTTGATGGTTAGTCAACACTGTATTTAAAATAATAATTTATTCATCATGAATAGGCTAACGTGTAATTAATCAATAAAACTGAATTAAATGAATTTTTATTCTTTTAAATATGATCAAGTCATGTGTGACAATGATATATTGATTACTTGATCTATGGCCTTATAATGAACTTTGCTAATATCTCATTTCAACGTTATAGTGAAGTTATAATCAACGCTTATCAGGTTACATCAACGAGAATGGAATTCTGAATCTGCCACGATTTCAAAAATTCCTAACAGCCATCTCGAGAAATGATAGGTGCGGATTATTGATTAATCGATTTATCGATTTATTGATTACTATTGTGTTGATTGTTAAGGGATTCCTTCCTACAACAGATGGAGGATGAAGAGTATCTGGCTAGTAAGATGGGAAGATGTGCAGTGGATAATGATGATACCAATGGAGATGAGGTTACAATATCACTTATTTTTTAAAATAAAATCCATGAAGTCGCCTTGCCACAAATACTCGCAAAATGTTGTTTTCTTCTTTCAATTTCCTTCGTATGCTATAGAAAACGAACTTATGAAGTATGATTGTATGATTGAGACATAGTCTATGGACGATTACTGTAGGTCGGTACACAATAATTACTGAGTGTGGGTCTATTCAGCGTGAACTGGTTGCATTCAACGATTCGGATATGTCGTCGACGAGTGATGAAGAAGATGATACGAATGAAGAGAAGACGAGCGATGGAGAAGCTGCTTTCCAGGTTTGTTGAGATATCGATAATTCTGGATCTCATTCGGATACATATGTAGCTCGACTTGCAAATTTCATGTTTCCGCCTCGTTTTTATTGTAATGTCAAAGCGAAACCAATGGTAGACAGTATAGACAGTATAGATGATAATGGTAGACATTATAGATGTATCTAATGTTTATTTATTTAATTAAAATAATATATATTTAATTGTAGAGTTCGGATGAGGATGATGATGTGGATCCTCAATCCTCATCTCGTGGTGGTCCATCACATGGAGTTTTGTCTGATGGAGGAATTGGAGGAGCTGCGGAGTTATTGGCTGGACTAAGTTAGCACATTTTACTCTATTGATTGTCTT
This sequence comes from Parapristionchus giblindavisi, assembly GCA_943737045.1. Taxonomy (NCBI): domain Eukaryota; kingdom Metazoa; phylum Nematoda; class Chromadorea; order Rhabditida; family Diplogasteridae; genus Parapristionchus; species Parapristionchus giblindavisi. The sequence continues at coordinate 217,682 of CALSFV010000034.1, forward strand.
GATTCTACAGATTTCCTAAAATAATCTTACCCAGAGGTTTTGTGTTTCATAGTCTGCTCATCAGTACCATGGCTGTACATTTTTCGTTTTACCTATGGTTGACGATTTCTTCCTAAAAAAACAAATTAGACGAGAAAAATTAATTTAAAAAAATTGAAAATGCTTTGTAATTGAAAATTCATAAATAAATAAATAATTAAATATATAAGAACAATTATAGAAGATGATGATCCAATGGAGGATGAGTTCAGTGAACAATTGGCGACTCTTCAGTTTAGAGAAATGGATGATGCTGAGTTTCAGAATAATGTCGATGTGAGTGTTATCCGATGTTAAAATCTTGGAAAAGTAGAAGAAATAGTCAAAAGTAGTGCTAATTTTGTGATTGTAAAAGTAGTCGGAAAAGCATAGCTTCGTAATTGGCAAACTCTTACAATAAAATTGATTGATCCGTGATTTTTTATCTTTGATCTCTGATCTTTGCAGAACTGTTGGACGAAAACGATAAACAATGACTTCAAACGACACAAGAAACGCTATTATAGTGAGAAGTTGAAGATGGGTAATATCAGCAAGGTATGGCGGATGAATTAATTGTTAAATTAATTATTATTAATTATTTTTGTTTGTTCATGTCACCAATAGATTTTGTGTTTCTGAACGATGTTACTTGGTAGAAAATGCCAATTATCCAATATTTTGTCACCTAGAGCTGTAATCTGGTTCATTTATCTTATAATTAACGTAGATGTCGAAACACCCTGAAGCACAATTATTAATATAATAAAGTTCATATCTTACAATTTAAATCTAACGTACATATAATTGTGCATTATGACCTATTCATTTATTGTATTTCAGGGTCAATTACGTGAGCAAGCCGAGGGATATGTTCGTGCTATTCAATGGAATCTACACTATTACTATCATGGTTGTTGCAGTTGGAATTGGTAAGTATGATTTATTGAGAAGAAATCGTTTTCCCCATAATAATCCCATTGAACCAATTTCAATAGGGACCTTTTGCATCGCTAGGATAAAATACTGAACGATAAAGTAAAGATGGTATCACATTAATTGTAATTTTGCTTGTTGTAGGTATTTCCGTCACCACTACGCTCCGTACATCTCCGATGTTCTGGACTTTTCCTCTATGGAAATGGGCTTTGAGATGAGTCAACCATTCCATCCGTTCGAACAACTTCTAGCTGTACTGCCTGCGGCATCGGCCGAATGCCTCCCCAGACCCCTCCGGGTATGTTTCGAGTGATCTTTGATCTTTGATCTTTGAGAATAATCTTTCCTTTCTTATAGGATCTCATGTGCAATCATGAGTCGCCTATCGCCGATTTCTATCCAACTGATTTCAAGACTGATTTGAATGGAAAGAAGAATGATTGGGAAGCAGTTGTGTTGATTCCATTCATTGATGAGAAGAGACTATTGGAGGCTATACAATCGAAGGTATTCATTGATTACTGTAGTTGATGGCATACGGTAATGGTGATGGTATACGGTATCTATTCGTAGGAGCCCCTACTATCGAAGGAAGATGCTGCAAGGAACGTGCACGGTGGTCATAGGCTCTTCACGGCTAGAGACAAGCCAGAGAGTGGCAAGTGGTGCAAGTGAGTACTGTAGACTTGGGGGTACTGTAGATTGAGAATACTGTACTTTGGATTATTGTAGTTGAGGATATTGTAGAGTGGATTACTGTAGGATGTGATTAAATTTAGTTTTTTTGTTACTGTAGAATGTAGTAATATATGAATAATTGTCAAAAGTGAATATTTGCATGATTACAGGCTTGAAGTGATCGATAAGGACACGTTCCGGATTCCGAAAGAGACGGTTAGCATTCAATTTTTTTATTTTAACATAATTCAAAATATTTTGGCTTGCTGGTTTTGTGTTTCATGATTTCCTTATAATCCTTGACACGTACTTTGTGACGATACTCCTGATCGATTCATTATTTGTAGAATAGAGTAAGATATTGAGGTTGTTCATGGTCTTCTTCCTAATGTGAAGTTGGACGTCTTCTTCCCCGGATTCCCAACCATGAAACATCTACCTCATAAGGGACAATTGAGAGAATGTCATGCTAAGGTCAGGCTTATTTACTGTATGTCCAGTATAAATGTGATTGATTGTTATTGGCATACCACTTTGAGCATTACCCTAGTCGTTCATTGTGTATTGATAATGTATTCCTACTATTTCGTTAAGGTGTTCAATATGGCATCACGTAAGCCATCCATGCTTCTCTCCATTCTCCCAAGACCGGATCTGGAAAGGGTTAGTTTTGATCTTTGATCTTTTCGAAGTTTTTGCAAATCAAAGAGTTTTCAATGGTTAGTTTTGTTCAATCTTGGTTGTTTCCAGGAAATATCCGAAATCGCTAGTGATCTACTAGGAGAGGAAGTGTGTGTCGAGTGGCCAGTACTCAAGGTACGTTCATATTTGATCTAGACATGATCTTTGATCTCTAACTGCAATCTGATCTTTGATCTCTCCATCAGGTGGCTATGGTAGAGGAGATCTGGACTGAGACAAGATGCTATAAGAGATGGTACAATGAGAATGGAGAAGCAGAGAAGAATAAGGCATGTGATAGATCGTTCAAGCTAATTTGAAATTCTCTTGAAAATTGGTAATGTTCTCTCGCTTTCTTTGTTTACGGGAGAGCGTGGCCAGAGCGGAGAGTAAAATTAACTATGAGTGGTCCTTGTTGGCTTTAGCTCCTAAAGTGTGAAACTAAGACGATTACTTCGAATGCCGATTTGTAAATGTACATTTCAGTTTGTGGATACTGAATTGGATGCGAATGAGAAGAAGCTGTACAGTACATGGAGAAGGGATTCCAAGGATAGGTGAGGCTATACTATAAACATCTACAAGTTACGGTATTTGGATAATAGTCCATTTTTTGGTGTGGTTCGAAAGTTTGGGATCTGCACATCATGACACCATTGTATTGGTGGGAGACTACTGCTTCTATAATATTATATGGAAGTGAGAATATGATTATTGATTGCTTACTTAGACTAATGGAACGATATGCGATCGAGCCAGGAACCGTAACTGCAATGGCAAGAGTGAGACGATTATTGGGAACGACAATGGTCATTGAAGGAGATAAGGTATACTGTAGATGATGGGTGTACTGTAGAGTATCAATCGATCGATCGGTTTAGGTTGTACCTCGTCGTCAATGGACCCCAGCTGAGACTGCCTTTGCTGTGCCCCTTCAGCTCGTCTGTCTGGTTAGTTGATCTTTGATCTTTGATCTCTTACCGTAATCTACATTTGAGGGTGTTCTGGTCAATGACAATATCTCACGCGTGCCCATGTCAATCAAGGACGCATTCCCCATTGATTCGAAGGTATGTGGTACATTATTGATTAGATACCTTATCGATATTTGATCTTTGATCTTTTCAGGTCTTCGTCATGGACCCTAAATGGGCAGGATACGGTCAGCCCGCGTTGATCAAGGAGATTCAGCATCCCGGATCGAAGGATTGTAAGGGACAAATTGATCGATCGATATTCAATCAATTCTTGATAATCAATATACCGTATCCTTATCATTCCTGATTCAGGTCGTGTCGTTGTACAGTATGCCCTGTCACCGGAGCCTGACCTTCGTGCCATTCGATCAGAACTTCCCAAGTTCTCACTATCTTGGTTTGACGCTTTAGGATCGTCGAGACAGAGTGGAAGTAAGTATTGATTTTTTTTATTCTGCGAATTATTGTTTTATTTATTTTTTAAATTTAAAATATATTAATTGTAGTTGATCGTGGTTTGATCGCTCGTTTGACTGGAACTGTGTTCTTGATGGATTGCACTCAGGTAGATTATCCATTGAACTTTTTAAAAATTATTGATTGATTCCCTATTTATTAATAGTACTATATTTTACAAGCTATATTAAAACTGCATGCATATCACTTACGTACATTAGATTAATTATTAACGTAATTTGTCCTTTACAGGAAGAGATGGGTGCGAATGGTTCGTTCCGTCCTCCTCGACTCAACATCGGATTGAATCTCAAGTCGACCAAGAGATCTGAAGAGGTACTGTATCCTATCGGTGCCGCTGGAAATTAAAATAGGGTGGGTAGGGCGCAAAAATCCGTTTAGACATTGACAAGTTGACTGACTCACTACTCACTTTTTTTCATTTTTGAGTAGATTTTGGCTAAATCGGGTGGGTCTTGCCGCTAGCCACAATGTCGCCCACGTATGATTGATTTTCTTTTCAGACTCCAGACTACGCTCGTAAGCAGAGTCCAGAGAGCACCTACTGGATGTATTCACTCCTAACTCTAAGGATATTTAATGAATATAGGAATAAGTAAGTACGGTAGATGGAAAGGGTTACTGTGGATGTAAATGATTACTGTATATGAAAAGGATTACTGTATATGAGCTGTTGATGTTACTGTAGTTGTTGAGGTTTAATGTTGTTTTATAAGGGGTACTAAAATCATTGGACACACATGTATACATAAAGTTTTGTGATTGATATGATACTTGTTCCAGATTCCGTGAGGTATTCACTTATCTAGAGAAGAATAATTCGATGGATGATACGTATTATTCAGGTAAGAATATTCATTTATTGATTTATGATAAGCCCGATTATCACTCGATTGGATCTTACACTACCTTCTGTGTGGAATGATTTAGTTTCTTCGATTTACTTTGATTTCATTTGCTTACTTTCAAACCAGCACTTTTCGTGTCTGAGCACTTCTTTGTTAGGGGTGGTTTTGTTTGAATATCATTGATTGGATGATGCTTCCTGATATAGTATAATTATCTCACTAATATCTCAATGATTTGTTGTAGGTGATATCTGGCCAAATGCAGAGAAGAGAACGGAAAGAATGAATGAATTGAAGGAATGGTTGGAATCATTACCATGTCATGGAGAACAGAAACAGAAGGCGGGTGAAGAATATCTGGATAGGATCGCTGTTGGTAGGTTAACTATCGATCTTGTCGATCGATTTGCGATTATTCACTGGATATTAGAGTTTGGAACAGTATTTATTAGAGAGAATATGCGAGCACAACCTGTGCAGCGGGGAGAAAACAGAAAAGAATGATGATAATTCTTAACTTCACGTAATTATTGGGACAGTAGTTTTAGTCTGTAGAATGTCAAGTTGATATCGTGTTTCACACAATCTATTACGGTCATTGCAACTTCTTCTTTCGATGGTTCTTCAAACAATCGATTAAATATATATAATTGTAGCCCACGTGGAGAGCATCGTCGCATCCACATCCAAGGAACGACAGTTCAGAAAGAGTATCGTCGTGCCCGCTATGCTCTTCAGGGTGAGTGATCTTTGATCTTTGATCTCTGATCTATCATGTCTATTTTAGCCTGCCCTCAACATTGGTGGCAACAAGGTCCGTCCCGATCCCGATGCCAATTTCCTCATTCTTGATCGTGTAACATTCGCACAAGATGCACAACAAGTACCCTTCGGACTTACGGTAGACACACACCGATAGAAGCGATCGTGAAGTGACTTTTCTCATCTTTGCAGGGTACTGTAATCGGAAAGCACGGTAACGATCATGTGGATGTACTCTTTGATTGTGAATTCCCAACTGGAGTGAAGATGAGGTATGGTCCATTTATATTTGCATTTTTGTGGTTATGAGGTTTTTGGTTTTCCAATACTTGCATTGTTTTGGAACCTCGGCTTATTAATTTGCGCTGTTTCGAAAGTTACTTGAAATCGTAACTTATCTCGTTTTTGAAAAAAAAAACTGTGGGACACGTTTATTGATTGATTAATAGTCCTAGTGGATTATCCTTTTTTACCCCCTACACAGAAAAAAATAAAAATAATTTGTCCCCCGTCTCCTTGTTTTATTACCATAATGGCATTGATACATTCTTATTGCAGAAGCAGTACAGCAAGTTGTGCTCGTGTTCTTGTATCATCTCTCATCAATATCACATATGCCAAGGAGAGGAAACTTGGAAACGCGTCGGCTGGTAATTCGAGGAAGAACAATCAAAGTAATCGATAATTATAATTATAATAATTTATGTGTTTACAAGAAACACAATACAGAATAAATAAATAAATTACGTAGATTGATGAAAATATAATAACAATATGAAAGAATGATTAATGGGCGAATCGGGATAAGGCAAACATTTTGCCAATTTTGAATCTGTGAAAAAGGCACTTTCATGTTTCGTGGTTGATGTAGAAGTGATTGGAGTGATACACATTGTTGATCTATCTGAAGATTGCTTGAGACGGATTGAGTGTAATAAAGAAAGAAATGGTGATTAAGTAATATAAATATAATATAACTTATTGATTAAGGTCGAAGACAACATGAGAAGACAGCTCCGCCCAGTCGATTGAATACATGGGAAGAGAAGATGATTGGAGGTGATAAGAAGAAGGAGGACAAGAGGAGTAGAAGGGATAGTGAACACTCTAAAGGTTTGATCTTTGATCTTTGATCTTTAGCTCTTTCAATCATTGATATCTTATAATATCTTGCATGATTGTAGGCAGCAACAAAGATAAGGAAGCTCCGCCGGCTACGGTAGCTAAGCTCCTGAGGAACGTCCACGCTGCCAAGACTGTTCGTTATAATTTTTGTAATTTAAAAATGCTTTATTATAAATATTGACTATTGTAGGTTGCGGGCATTTCGGTGAACGACAATGTGAGGAAGAGCAAGGCTCAGAAGACACAAGATGCGGAGGAATTGCTGAATTACCTCACTGGAGCCACATCGAAGATGAAGAAGGTATACGGTAGATGGTGATTATCGATTGATGTCCATTGTTTTCAGCAACCATCGGCGAAGGAGGATCATAAGCCTAAGAAGACAGACAGTCAGGAAGGGTCGCTTAATGGTATAATTTAACTGGATGAATCAATCAATAAATTGTGATACTGTATCTTCTTTGTTAGTGTTAATTGATCGTACTCGTCGTGTTTCAGGTAACGATGCAGGCAAGGCGATTCTCGCCATGATTGCTCCCTCGCCCTCTTCATCATCATCTAAGAGCAAGGGAAGTCCGCGTCGTACGGACGCGTCCGCATCCGCATCCGCGCCCGTGACCTCGCGGTCTTCTACTCATGGATCGGAACGACCATCCACATCATCGAGCGATGAGAAGAATGGAAGTGAATCGAGGAATAGAAAGGAGAGGAGAAGATTGGAAAGGGTACGGCTCATTTTTACTTATTATTGATTTCTTATATAATAATTATCGATTTGCAGCTGACTAAAGAAGAGGAGCAGACGGCATTGGCTAAGGTATGGGAAGAAGAGAAAGAGCAGGAAAAGGGAAAGAAGGAGAATAAGAATCACAAGAATACAGTACCCCTTCCACGACCTGTCACTACTCCTATGTCTAAAGATGTAAGAATAATCGATAATAATGTATTATTGATTGATTTTATTGATTTATTGATTGTTTGTTTGATTGATTGATTGATTTGATTTATTGATTGTTTGTTTGATTGATTGATTTGATCTCTTGCAGATGCTCAAGCTTCTCGGACTGACGCAGAGTGTGGATAAGGCTGAAGAGGATGAGAGGAAGGACGAGGCTACCGTAGTCTCTCCTTCGTCCCAGGAACACAAGAGCAAGAAGGTAAGTGTGCGATAATCGATATTATCGATTGATTTGGTCATTTCAGTCTGATGAACCAGATGATCATGATGATGTCCCACCACCTTCCCATGGTACATCTCGTGCAGCACAGCAATTTTGGGGTCCATCTCGTGGATCTGCCCCGAATGGAAGAGGATACGGTAGACCACCCCTATCGATTAATGGAATGGGAAGAGGAGGACCTCCACCACCACACATGTATGATACTTGAATGATTTTATCATATGATTTCGATCTGTCTGATTGTCTGTCTGTCTGTCTGTCTACAGTATATCTATGATACGAATACAGTATCGATTTGTAGTATGCCACCATACGGAGCTCCGCCCCCTCATATTATGGCTGCTATGATGCAACAACAACAGCAACAGATGGAACATCAACACAGACAGAACAATTACAGAGGTACGGTAGACTATCGTTGAGTATTGATTGATAGAATACAGTATGCATTGAATTATTGATTCATTTTGAGGAGGTCGTGGTGGTCGATACATGAAGCCGGATGAATATGTTAAGGACAAAGTGACGGATCTCACTCCGGCATCCGTAAGCGCGCCTATTTAATGGTTACGGAGAATACGGTTCTGGTCGTTTAGGTGTCGAAGCCATTGAAGTCACGTGGAAGAGGAGGAACACGTGGAGGAATGACTAGAGGAGCTGGCAAACCTCAGGTATGATAAATGAGATCAAAGATCAATCTGTAATAGAAGATCAGAGAAGACAGATATCGATTGTACTATATTATCGATTAATCTATTTGATTTCGATTTTATTCATTTTTTTATTTTATTTTATTTATTTTATCGATTTTTTTTATTTGATCGATTTGCAGCTCTCACCTTCTGAAACAGCGGTATCATCATCTATTGATGACAAGTGTGAACAATCATCTCCTCTTGAACAATCCTCAGAATCTACCGTATCCTCTAAGAGTACTCAACCGAAGACTCGCAAGCCAAGAATTGCAGCCAAATTGAGTGTACAGTAATTATTGATTGATTGAGTCGATGCATGTTTAATAATAGTCATAGTACTATAGATTGAAATTGTAATCATTTATTGATTGAATTTTTCGTTGTTCTTTTATTTTTAAACCCTATATAGAAGCATTTATTGATTGATTACATTTATTGTAAGTAGATAATTGGTATCGATACCATTTACACATTTTACTCATTACACTTTATGTTTTGCTTTTGAGCAAGCCATTCTTTCCCTTTTTAACTTTTGATCGTTTAAAATGGTTTTCAACATAGTCTAACAAACAAACTTTATCTCCTGTCTATTCTTTCTCCTTGTGAAACCACTTTCTATATGTATATTGTATCACGACATCAATATATAACTATATATATTTATTCATCTTTCTGTTTGTCCGTATGTTTGTAAGTACCCTCACTCATAGGATGAACTGCCGCTTCTTCCTCCCATTTGATCCTCAAATCTCTCGAGAACGAAGTATTTATATATGGATGTATATGATATGATATATTGTATCCGATGTCGGGTTATCATATATCCTATAGCATTGTTGGAATAAAACCGTATATTCTTTATCTGCCTATAGCAATATCGTATCTGTCTGACTGTATAACATGGAAATGTGCATCACAATATGAATCAATATAATAATGAGTCTTCGAAAGAAGATAAACGTGAAAAATTGTACCACAATGTAATATACCTATTTAACAAAAAAACAAGAGAAAAGTCATAGAGTTGCATGGATTTCAGCATAGTATTCATCAATGAAGCTAATATCAGTTTGATCTATCGATTGATTATCACGATTTAAACGATCAATCGATAACTCAAGAGGATCTTTACAGTACAAATCATGATCTGTCATATGATTGGCCTTAGGCACTATGAGAGAACTACTGATCAGTCGATCGATATCCTCCCTCGTTGCCTCATCAATGTCTGATACTGTAGTACTCGTAGTTACCGTATCCCTTGATAGTTCGTCATTGATTAGTTGTGTGTCCTGAAACTACCGTAATCATTCATCTGTGACACACGCTAGGTCACTAACCGTACTCATAGGAGATTGAATAACATTGTGTTCTTTTAGACGTCCATTATCATCCAATGAGACAATAGGAATGAATGCATAGATATCATCATTCTCATTGATAATCTTCAATCGATGTGATGATCGAATACGACGAATGAAATGATCATGTGTCATCTAAAAGAGAATAATTAAATTAATAATTAATAGACGAACAAGCATATGTTTGCATATACTTTAAATGTAAAATTGAATGATACACTAGATAATGTATTGATTACAACAATCAATATTCTTTATTAAACCAAACTCTATATACAGGCATTGTAATACTGCACACTATGAGCAAATACCTTCTCACATGGAAAATGTTCATTTTCTCCAATTCACTCCACAGAAACCGTGGACACCCCCAAAAGCTACTCTTTCATAGGATTTCCAGTCGTAGATTTAGATGTTTTTTGTCTAATAAAGTTGTTAATAAATGGAATACTCTTGATTTATCTATTGTAAATTCTCCCAACCCTGCAGTTTTTCGTAATAGTATCAAAGCTGTGATCTAGATATCGCAGCATTTTCGTCGTTCTTCCTATTTTATTCGATATTTATTATTTACAGAATATTTGTTACTTTCTCTTGCTCAAGAATCGATAAATTATTATTATTATTATTATTATGGATAAATCAATCCTAAAATCGTAGTATACCATACCACTTTAGCTCGCTTATACTCCTCCATGTACCGTAATCTAAGTGCCTTAATGTCGACAATTCTGTAAGAGAAATATCGATTGATTGAGAAATAAATCGATAAATTACTTGAATTCTGATTGATTTGTTGTCCATTGGCATAGATGTTGGGTTGATCGACTTTTGAGGATTTTGACGAAGAATGCGGCCATGTCAGGTATACGACCTTAAAGGGAACACACTCTGACAACACTCTCTCGCAGTCAACGAGAGCTAGAGAGCGTGATCAGAGAGACTATATAAAATAAGTTACAATATGATAGATATAGTGAGCATCTCTCACCATTTGCCCTCATCTTCTTATTCTTTTCCACTACTTTTTCTACTCTTTTCTTAGTGGACTGATCTTTGAGCTGGGGAACTTTGGATACGAGATGCGACTTCGCCGCCATAATTGTATCTAAAAAAGCGAATCGATAATTTAACAATCAATTCATGATGAAACAACTGACACGGACATTCCAATCTTTGATTGCTTTCTAACTATGTTGTTTTGATCATTCCTACAGAAGTGAACGTATCGATAAACCGTTTAATCGATATGACCGGATGATTCTTATTTGGAATATATATCAATAATATTTCTATACATCAACTTACTATTGTTGTTGTTGATCGCAATATTAACAACATGATCTATCTTTGATATAGTCGATACTTCAGGGCGAAATTCACCGGATGAGTGTGGTGTGTACGACGTTTCTGAATTCACACTACAACAATGTATACGGTAGATGAGATCAATATTTGGAAACCATGGATTCAATGTGTTTCTTCCCACTATCCACTTCTTTACCTTGAGCAACTTTATAAAAATTGAAATGAGGTGGAGACCGATGAATGATAAGAGGATTCATAAGTGATGATATGGGTGGAAGATCTACAATTATTATTATTATTTAAATATTATTTAAGCAAATAAACATGATCTTCGTGATTCTCTTTCAGCAATAGTCATCCTCTTCACGAGATGCGATCTCATTGACACTGAACATATTAATCAATCAATAATCTATATGCACATCAATAGACTTACCGTACTCATCGTTACGAGTGAACAATCGATTGGTCAGGGAATGCCCAGGAGGAGCACGAGGTCCCATGCAAGGACAGTATCCATCCATTGTGGAAATCTTGATTGGAAATTATCGATTGATGGGAAAGTAGGAACGATAGCTAATAGTGTGTTACTAACACAATATTTTCCAAGAATTCGAAGAAATTGGCCCAGATCAGTTTATCAACGTATAATACAAGAGTGAAACAAGTAAATACATGGAGAGTATAACTGAATAGTGAGTTTACAGTACAAATTAACAGTACGTTTCAATTAGCATTTCAAGGTTTAAAACAGTGAATTAGTATTATTAGCGCTATTTACAATAACAAATTATCCAGAGATTGGTATATACAGGGTATGAAAAGGGTCCAATTACTTAGATGACATAACAGTATTGATATAGTAATCTCTCATGTGAGTATCGATCCAATCATTCATATAATCAGTAACATTACCATAATTTAGATTCCATTGATTTCTCATCCATTCAACATTCTCCACATATCTTTTATGGATATCATCCATATCAATTCTTCCTTTGTATATCTCTTCTTTTCTTCCATTTGTATCACGAACTGCTACATCTTTCTGAATACTATCATATTTAGAATGCAACTACTTCAATCAGTGGTAATACAGTAACTGGTCTTAGTCAATCGATCGATATCAAGATTAAATTAATAATATTAATAGAGGTACAAGTATAAGCTTGCATGCAATTTAAATGCAAAATTTAAAAAAATATATATATATATAAAGGATATGTAATGTGCCCTAAAATAAATAAATTTAAAATGATAATAACTCACAGCAAATACTTGTATCCAATGATTTCGATTAGGAATAATCGATAGATTCTCCATAGCATCCTCTACATCACAAATACCATTCCAGGTGGGACTACCGTATCCAGAATCTGAATCGATTAATAATGACAGATCAATAAATGCATCTGCATTGATACAGTACCTGCTCCTTCTCGAGATGTACTCTCGAAGGGTACGGTAATGACGTTTATTGATGGATTCGCGAATCTATGAGCCGCATGCATTGAACGCTTATCTATAAATATAATAAATAAAAATATATATATTTTGTAGTAAGAATAAAACTGTAAACATGAAATTACCATCTGTACCCAGAATTACATAGACAAATCTCTCTTCGAACGGACGCTGATGCCATCTCTGCATTAATCAATACAAAAATCAATAAAAAATCAATAAAAAGAGAATTCATGTACAGTAACTGTAACTCATATATTGGGGGTACAAATAGAAACAGATTAAAATGACCTCAAAATGTGCTTTCGTCGTAAGTACCGTATTCGCTCGACCTCGACGGCTGACTACCGTATCTCGTAGAGATTCTACCGTATCACAGAACGAGACGTTAGAGAGACTAGTCGAAGTTACGTTAAGTAGAGATAGATTAGGGCATACGATGATGGAAATGGACTGCAAAAGATCAAAGATCAAAGGAAAAAAACAATTCTCTAGCAAGCTTGGCATAATAACTGCAAGGGTTACGCTTACTGAGAAAAAAGTAGGCGCATTTTAACCATACGCGTGTAATACTAAGTAGTTCTAGTTAAGAACAATACAACAGTAAACTTACATTAGGATGAGATACTATAGCCCTTTTGACTTTATTGATCCAATCATCGATTGATTTACACATTCTCGGGTGCTGTAGAAAAGGAGCAATGGAGAAACAACGGCGAGCAGGATATACATCGAGATACTGTAATTATAAGCTTACGATATCATATTGATTGTCAGTATTGGACTACCGATTCGATCGATAATAACCATTTATACAGTAACCCATACCTTAATGAATATAGTCCAATTGTGTATTTCATATCCACCTCCTCTCATCACTCCGACCAATGTACAGTACTCCTGCAACGATGCCTGATTATTGATCGATCCACAGTATACCATACCTTGAGAAAGTGAGCAGGGGTAGTAGCCACAGTAGTGAGAGTGAATGGTGATAGAGGAAGAGAATGTTTGAGTTGAAGAAATTGAATTAGTCCAGGTTTATCGATTAGTTCATGAGAGATATGAATGGATTCATAACCCGAGGAACTAAAAGATGTATATTTTTATCGTATTAGACAGGAAAATTATAGCGTAACATAATCGAATGTGAAAATACATAAATTGCGACCAGAAATCACTGGGATTCACTGTGCGAAAGACACGAATTTGACCAGACTCTATCAGATCTAGCAGGAATATGTTTCAAGAAGTGAATAATAATGAAATCTTATTGTTAGCTAATTCATCTAATCTAGTCCCCGGGCAAGACCAAAAAACATTAATACCAAGAGTACTTATATAATATATTGACATTGAAAGACTGACTTTTTGATGATACAGTACTCGTTTCCCTCCTGGTATGATGTACTTAAGAATGCAGATATGGAAATATCAGAGAGATGTTTATTGAGATAAAGAAGAGTCAAGGGATCGGATAACTGTAAAGTAATACATAATCACTGATCCATAAACATTTTAAATTTAAAAGAAATCAAGAGACCTTAGCATCGGAAAGTTCTGGAGAAGAATCTTGAGCGTTCCCTAGTGCCTAAAATAAAGAACTTATTACCGAAATAGAATATGAAGTACCTCTTGATAAATCATTTTCAGTTCATCATCAATCGATAAATCGATAGTGAAAACAGAATGAAGCTCCTCTATAGCATTCATTTCTATCAAATCCTCGAGACAATACAGTACAACGATTGTATCCTGGTGAATCGAATGAATATTGATTAGGTAGACTACAAATATACCTTATCGATTGGTTTTCCAACCACTTGTTGTTTCCATCTATCACACATGAAAGCACTCATAGTGCCAACTCTAATAATTTGGCTCACGTCAGAACTGAAAGGGGATAAAGGTGATCAGATAATATTGCATATAAGATAAATATAAGCATCAGACATTTTCCAACTACGCTCAATTCAGCAAAGTTTCAACTGAATACTACTTAATAAAAACATTAATAAATTTAACCCAACTAACAATAAGACCAATAAATTAAAACCGAACCTTATCACTGATTCATTGGATAATGTCAGTAGAGTATAATCAAAGAGTGTTTCTCTAATAAGAGCAGAAACTCTGTTGATATCATCGTTGACATGAATAATAACATCAATACGATCGTATTTTCCTCTCTGAAAGAGGGAATCATTGAACTTGCAACTACAAACCTCAGAAGGACGAACAGAGTTAAAAGTAGTAAATTAACTCTGTTAAAGGCACACCCGAGCTAATTTCAAACTGTCCGCTCCGGTAATGCTCTATCGCTTTCTTTGTCTACGATAGAGCGTTGCCAGAGCGGAAAGTAAAATTAGCAATGAGTATGATTTAAAGTATGCAGCATTTCACGTGAGTATCTGTAAATAATCAAATGAACGTACTAATAGTCGGAGAACTGTCTTGAAGGCAATATCGATCTTGCTCGATTCTACTTCGAAGATGACATTTCTTTTCGGTGTTTCCTCTATCGAATGTTGCAGTCGTATCTCAATCGACTTGACGAGGCATGCTGAAATTGAATATGAACCATAACAATGATAACTATCGAATAAAGCAGTATAAACCTTGATCGAGCTTATTCTCGGCCATAGTTTTCCTCTAGATTGTGTGATTAGGCCATTGAAGAGAAAATGTACTGAAATGATTTAAAATAAACAGAAGAAAAACTATAATAAAAATTTCGCAAGACGTAACCAGACAAAAACAAAAATGATGACACAGGGTCACCCTGAATAATCCAATCGATTACAACTTTACATTACAGTATACTTGAAAGTGTGCTCATTTTTACCGTAATCAAAGTAATATTGATTTCAATGTATTAAATTGAATTTATTTGTTAAATTATTTTTTGTAACTGAAATATTCGGACAGGCATGATTATTAATTTATGCACTACAACTAGTTTGGATAACTTCGGAAAACTTAATGTCACATTCCAGTTGACATTTTGATTGGGCGTAGATCTACTCAAGTGAGTGAAAAGGACGAGTTCCATGGACGAGAATTTTTATAAAATGAACTGCATACATATACAAATGTTGCACATGAATATTGGTTTTTCCCTCAGTGTAGTCCAATGACGAGGACGTACTCAATGAGATCGATCAGCTTTCCGAGTCCTCAATATTGGAGGAACTCCGACATGAATCATTGTCCACGTACACTCCCTCCTCGATATCTTCCTAAAAGGTTCACCCTCATAGATACGATTCCCTAGTCCCGTTCCTAACTTATGATGTTTCAAAAATATTGTATCGGTCGATATGAGCCCGTTTGCGTAAGAGTCGGACAATCAGCAACGGGATCCCGTACAGCAAAAAAAATTTTTTTTGAGATAATAACATTTTTGAGTACCTCTCGATATATCAGAATTTTAGGCAAACCCTCGTGGTATGCAAATTTTTTTTGAGCTCGCTATGGAGCTCCAAAGATGGCCCTTTTTCAGAGTTTTTCGACTATAGCTGGAGATCCGTTGAAGGAAACAGAAAAGTCACAAGAGCAACCCTTGCTCAATTTGTACGAGGATCATATCGATGATTAGGGTAATATAAAAAGACCTGTTAGTCGAGAGATACAAATATTAATTTACTTCAACCAAAAAAGTGCAAGCGGAGACGAATAGGGCGCGTGGATGCGGTCATGATAGACTTGCAAAAAAAGTTTTGTGAGAAAAAACCTCCCGCAAAGCAAGTTATGATTTATTTTTTGTTGAGGTGGATTTAAAAATTCGCGAGGTCTCCACACAACAAATCCCGATGGGTTCGTTAACTCATCTATCAAACGTCAAATCTGCATTCACTTTCGGCTGTCATGGGTTCGATCCCCCCTGCGGCACTTTTATTTTGCTGATTTTGTAGTTGTTAAGATCAAACGTTCAAGCTTGTTTGTCGGTGTAGATCACTATCGATTTACTTTATTCTCTCTTTGATCCTTACTGGCGCTCTCTTTCATCGGTGGATCCTTCTGACGTCACTCAAGAAGAGAGGAAGCTCGCTCAAATCATCATCTCCAAGCTTCAAGCTGCAACAGAGGATCAGATATTCTTCGACGAGGATAACGAGTTGTATGTAGAAGTGGTAAGGATTCGGATGCGACATGGGATGGAGAAGAATCTGGAGATGACGTAAAAATCGTCTTTTTTTTCACTCCTTTTGTTGTTAAAGTTCACACTTGTGGATAAAATAAAGTGTGTTCTATTTACCGATTTCCTAATCACAGTAAAACATATCAATCTTTCTACAGCAACAAAATCAGCAAAAGAAAAGTGCTGCAAGGGGGATCGAACCCATGACAGCCAAAAGTGAATGCAGACACCTTATCCACTACACTACACAGGTCGCTGATTTGATGTTTGATAGATGAGTTAACGAACCCATCGGGATTTGTTGTGTGGAGACCTCGCGAATTTTTAAATCCACCTCCACAAAAAATAAATCATAACTTGCTTTGCGGGAGGTTTTTTCTCACAAAAATTTTTTTGCAAGTCTATCATGACCGCATCCACGCGCCCTATTCGTCTCCGCTTGCACTTTTTTGGTTGAAGTAAATTAATATTTGTATCTCTCGACTAACAGGTCTTTTTTATATTACCCTAATCATCGATATGATCCTCGTACAAATTGAGCAAGGGTTGCTCTTGTGACTTTTCTGTTTCCTTCAACGGATCTCCAGCTATAGTCGAAAAACTCTGAAAAAGGGCCAACTTTGGAGCTCCATAGCGAGCTCAAAAAAATTTGCATACCACGAGGGTTTGCCTAAAATTCTGATATATCGAGAGGTACTCAAAAATGTTATTATCTCAAAAATTATTTTTTTGCTGTACCGGAGCGTGTCCGACTCTTACGCAAACGGTCTCATATCTTTCGGAATAATATTTTTACAAATTTTATGGCAATTCGGCATTATGAGCATTGAAAGTAAAACTTTCAAGTTGGTTAAAGATGGAGACCCTCGAGTTTTTTCGTTACAAAACTGTTTGGATAGAATAATAAAGATTCATCGCACGAATCGAAAGACATATCTGATATTGATTCCCGATATTATTTAAAGCTCACTATGAGCATTGAAAGTACAACTCATCAAGGCATGTAAAGAGTGCCCATCCGATTTGCATGCTTGGCTGTCTCATTTTCTCATTTTCCCTTACGCCAATTACCATATAATATAAACAAATGCTTATCGTGGCGGGAGTCAGTCATGACAACTCAAGGGTCTCCTTCTTTTATGAAATATGAAATGTCATCGTTCCTTGGAACGGTCTCTCTTTCACCATCTCCAACAGATAATAGGCCCGTTCCCGAGATCAGCATGATGTATCTCATTCTACACTTTTTCATGCCCTCGCAATACAAGGATTGACCCCCAATGTATTTCTAATTGTCACTCATTTTCATGCCACTTGATACGAAATGGGCGATCTTGAATCAACGAGGAAATTGTGAACGTGAATCGATGCGCAAAATGATTTCAAAGTGACAATAAAGATTTGTACTAAAGTAATTGATTGTTGTTGTGTGAATACATAAGAAATAAATCGATAAATAACTTGTAAGAATGAATAAATGCAGTTGAAAAAAGTGATATGATATTGGTAACACTGTAATGTTTTGTAGTCTCCCTCTGATCCAGGAGATGATAGTAAAAAATCAATTTATTTAATGTAGTTTTCACGTTGCATAAAGACCGATAATGTTTTAATTGCTGTTGCGCCCTTCACAAAAAAAATCATTCTCGGAGATCAAAGAACAAACATTTATCAAGTATTTATCATCAAAGATAAATATTAATAAAAGACTGAATAGCATAATGATTATCACAACAATTAACATACAATTCTCCAAGTATCTTGAGATAATGTTATCCTTCATTATGCGAAAATGGGAAGGAGCTTTTTTGTTAGTGAAGGATGACATTATCTCTTCATTCTCTTCTCCGAGTGGAAGGTCCGTACATTCGTTGGATGCATGACCTGATCGATAATCCGTCGGTCGATGATGAAGAGCAGAGTAGGGTTTTGGATTGAAGTCCTTCAAGTCTACGCCATTTTGGTGTATCGTAAGAAGAACATCCAGCTTCGAGACGGCTAATCTTCTTTTACTCATTGTGTGGAAGAGTTTTGAAAACGGTCCCTCGACATCGATCGTATGTGGAGAGTCGGGTAGAGTGATCAGGACAGTTATTATATCACGTAGCAGTTCAGGGTACAAATGAGGTAGACATTGTTACGTGAAAATTCACGATGTCGATGTGCTAGTTGGTCACCAACTGCGAATCGGCAAACATTTTCTTGTTCAAATCCTAGCCTGCCAGCTTCCGTTGTTGAGCAACCAATGCTTCTGCACTACATGTACTCCCTGATCGTCGAGGCTTCAGAACAACCAAACTTCTGAATATGTTCTCTCAAATTCCAAACGAATGAGAATCCACGTGATCTCTCTCATCTGAAATGCAAATAATGATTTTTATACAAAAAAATCTTGAAACTACACAAATCCCTTTACAATTGTTTGATTATTTTTAAGGATAAGCAAGGAGAGGTAAAATGTAAAAATAAGATGGTGATATTGTTTAGCAATTGTCTACATGGAGTTCTTAAAAATAATTATATGTGCAATTCCACTAAGACTAGAATTTAATGCCGTTGAATGAGAATTCAAGTGTAATATCACTCACTTGGTAAATTTCTTCTGTTTATGGATAAAAAAGAGTAAATATCAATTTAATATGCATAATTTAAGTATTGCACTTTGATGGTCAGTATAGGTGACCTAGAAATATCCGTTTTGTTAAAAACACACTTGCATGCTATAAATACGATGTGACGCGAGAATAAACAGATACGATATTTGGAGGAAACTAAGGATGGTCAAATAAGTCAGTTTGTTAAAATACAAACATGAATCAGCAAAACAAAAAGTTATGAGATCGGAGCTTAAAGGAACTTCCACGGGTAATGCGCAACCGCAACGCTGACCGCATCGCGTAAAGTGTGTTAAACGATAGGACATATAACTTCTTATTGTTATTCTTTATTCCATCGTATTATACGTGACATTAAAACGAATAAGAAAGGGGTTGATGGATGTCCAAAATGTCCGAAGGGATAGTTACTCTAATAATAAATATGCATTAGATAGAGATATCATTTTCCAAATTGCGCATTTTGTTCTCGCTTCAAAATGATCGTTCCTTGGAACGAGCATGTTTCGCCTTCTCCAGCAGACTTTTTGTTCGACTGATCAGGATGTATCTCATACGAGGAACAGGAATGTGCGAAAAAAATTTTCAAAATTTTTTTCCAAAACATACATGTCATGTCACATTTTGAATGAATCAACTGCGTCCGTTATCTATTCTTCTTTTTTTTCGCCTGAACTTTTCCTTCAAATTTTGAGAAACATTTTTAAAAAGTTTTTTGACACAACAGATACGACCAAAGTTTCGCTTTTGAAAAATATATGAGCTAATTTTTACTATCAATATAATTTTTAATTGTTTTTCTCATTAATAACAATTTCGCTTCATTTTCTTTAGTTATCTTTAGTTGCTTTTTATCACTGAAACTCATGATTAAGGCTTTCAGAATACAAAAATATTCATACACAAAAGAAATAAATGATGCGTAAAAAATCGGAGCATGTGTGCAAAACACGACCGAGCTGCTCAAGTGAAATTGGAATTTACTTTTCCAAATTTGAAATTTTTGTAAATAGTAAATTTTCATAAAGAATTTTGTGCGATATAAAAAGCAATTGTTTTTAATGGAACGGAAAAGTTCAGCTTGTATTTAGTACGGCACTAAATCGAGAGCGGAGACAGAGAGGAATTCAACGAAAAAATGTAAAATATTAAAAAATAGTATTTTTTTTTCTGAAATTTTCAAAATATATTTTATCGTGTGCGCAGTTCAAATTAAGAAACACACTGTTTTAATTCTTGCGTTTCCATTATATCGATATAAAAATTTAGTGCATTGATGTTTTTCAAATGGAAATCTAGAAAAAAATGAAAATAGAAAAAGGGAAATGAAAGGGAAATGTGTGAACACGATAATATTCAATAATGGAATACGAGAAATCGATACTAAATACCGTAATTCCAGAATTATCGTCGTGGACAAGCAGCACCCCCTTCATCCGGACTCGATCTGCTCTAGCTGTGGTACACGAGTGGCGAAGATCGCGGACGAGAGGATTCAAGGCCCAGCCCATAGTATGACCGTGAGTACCCCGCGAGAGAGTATAGCTGCCAGGGTAGCTGATTCGTACCGGGGCGGTGACAACATAGGACTGATAATGATGTATTCGGAGGCTATGGGGAGACCCTTGTCGAATTCGCAATATCAAGACTATATGGATACTGTATGCTGTCTGGACCGTCTCAAGTCTCTCGTGGGAACCGAACAATGTCGATTCGAAGTTGTAGATGTGAGGGAGGAGAGTGAAAAAGCAGCTGTGGAAAGAACGTTACTTGAATTGGTTTCGAAGAAGCGTAACGATTCACCTCAACTCTTTATCGGAGGCATGAATTGGAAATCTGTGAAATCATCCAAGTCTGATGTTCTGGTGGTGTCCTACAGTAGTCAAATGGAGTGCATAGAGATGTTGAAGAAGGCAAAGATGCAGGAGGAATCTGGGATATTGTTCATATATCTGGAGAATGGATGGATTGAGAAGGAATACGAAGAAGTCTGGATGTTGCTGATTATGCTGGGCCGGAAAGGCTGGATAGTTCACGCAGGAGCGGAACCACCTCATTCGTATACGGACGTGGACCGACCAGAGGCCACCCAAGTGATCCTGAATGGTATCTTTGATAAGATGAATCCCAGTCAGTGTGGTATCCTGAACGGCACTTTCTTTCTTCATGCTGTATTCGATCATGAGGTTGGTCCATACGCCTTTTCCTCGATGGGACTCTTCACAAGAAATGGAATGACTAATGAAGAGATCTTTGGTTTCCTTTCACTGATTGAACCACGGCTCACTACGCTGAAAGTAAAGGTCCAGTCACCATACCAATCACATAATGATAATGATGATAATGATAAGAAAGGGAACAGACGATTTGCTACGAATCGTCGAGGAATGGTGAAGGCGGAAAAACACAGTGTATCGATCGAATCCAAGGCCATCAGGAAGGATCCTGAACCAAAGAAGGTCCCCAACATGTCTTTACCATCTACCAGTGCATCTGCATCTAGGAGAATTGATATTAGTGACAGAAGAGTCAATGGTGTTGATATCAGAAGAGGTGGAATGAATAGAAGAGGAATGACTAGAAGACCTGATATGAGAAGATATTGAGCCAGGAGGCTCAAGTGGTGAAGAGGAGGGAGATGTTAGATAGTCTATTATTGTATACTATACCTACCGTAATCATACCCAATCAGTATTACCTATTGTAGTTTAACCCTTGTGCTTTAATCCTATATATATTACCATATATGCTAATTTCCCATGTAGTTCGATTATCTTATGTCTGTCTTTATCCATTTGCATACTATGATTCTTGATTACGTGTCTCTTATGTCTGTGTTTTTAGTTGTTCTTGTTTCTCTGGAGTGAGAGTGTGAGTGCTTCGAGCCTCTATTGTTGTATTTCTTTGTGTCTTAGTAAGAGTAGATAAAGTTATTTAATTGATCTTTGGTCTTTGGTCTCGTGGAATCACAGCAAACGGAGAACTCCGGCAAAAGCTAACTACGCAGGTAACGTTTACTACTGTGATAAGTTTTAACCATAGGCGTTTAATAGCAAGAAGTTCTAGGTAACCACAAAACAACAACAAACTTACATTAGAATGAGATACTATAGCCCTTTTGACTTTATTGATCCAATCATCGATTGATTTACACATTCTCGAGTGCTGTAGAAGAGGAACAATGGAGAAACAACGGCGAGCAGGATATACATCGAGATACTGTAATTATAAGCTTACGATATCATATTGATTGTCAGTATTGGACTAGCGATTTGATCAAGAATAACCAATAATACAGTAACCCATACCTTAATGAATATAGTCCAATTGTGTATTTCATATCCACCTCCTCTCATCACTCCGACCAATGTACCGTACTCCTGCAACGATGACTGATTATTGATCGATCCACAGTATACCATAGTACCTTGAGAAAGTGAGCAGGCGTAGTAGCCACAGTAGTGAGAGTGAATGGTGATAGAGGAAGAGAATGTTTGAGTTGAAGGAATTGAATCAGTCCAGGTTTATCGATTAGTTCATGAGAGATATAAATGGATGCATCACCCGAGGAACTGAAAAATGTATATTTATATCGCATTACAGGAACATTATAGCGTAACATAGGCGAATGTGAAAATAGATAAATTGCGACCAGAAATCACTGGGATTCACTGTGCGAAAGAAACGAATTTGACCAGACTTTACCAGATCTACCAGGAAAATGTTTCAATAAGTGAATAATAATGAAATCTTAGCCAGTTCATATAATCTAGTCCCGGGACAAGCTCAAAAAAAATATTAAAGCCAAGAGTACATATATAATATATTGACATTGAAATACTGACTTTTTGATGATACAGTACTCGTTTCCTTCCTGGTAGGATGTACTTAAGAATGCAGACATGGAAAGATCAGAGAGATGCTTATTGAGATAAAGAAGAGTTAACTGATCGGATAACTGTAAAGTAGTACACAATCGTTATTACCATACGTGGGCACCACTGCCGCTAGCGGCAATATACCCCCGATTTTTGGCACCCGACCCCCCGATTTCAAAAAAAAATCACTCAAAATCACGTATAAATGCTCCATTTTTTGCTTCCGACCCCCTGATTTTTGCGTCCGACCCCCCGATTTTCATTTCCAGCGACAATGCCCGCCCACGTATGGTTATTACATAAACATTTTTAAAATTAAAAGAAAGCAAGAGACCTTAGCATCGGAAAGTTCCGGAGAAGAATCTTGAGCGTTCCCTAGTGCCTAAAATAAAGAACTTATTACCGAAATAGAATATCAAGTACCTCTTGATAAATCATTTTCAGTTGATCATCTATCGATAATTGGATGGTTCCAACAGAATGAAGTTCCTCTATAGCATTCATTTCTATCAAATCCTCGAGGCAATACAGTACAACGATTGTATCCTGATGAAGGGTATGAATATTGATTATGTAGACTACAAATATACCTTATCGATTGGTTTTCCAACCATTTGTTGTTTCCATCTATCACACATGAAAGAAGTCATAGTGCCAACTCTAATAACTTTGCTCACGTCAGAACTGAAAGGGCTTAAAGGTGATTAGATAATATTGCCTACAAGACAATATCTCAAATGTATTAGCATTTCCGAAAAGTATATTTTCCAACTACACTCAATTTAGCAAAGTTTCAACTGAACACTACTTAATAAAAACATTAACAAATTTAACCCAACTAAGACCAATGAATTAGAACCGAACCTTATCACTGATTCATTGGATAATGTCAGTAGAGTATAATCAAAGAGTGTTTCTCTAATAAGAGCAGAAACTCTGTTGATATCATCGTTGACATGAATAATAACATCAATACGATCGTATTTTCCCCTCTGAAAAAGCTAGAATCATTGAACTTGCAACTACATACAAATCGAATTCAGAACAACGAAAAGATGTGAAAATAGTAAATTAACTCTATTAAATGCACACCCGAGCTAATTTGAAACTCTCCTCTCTGGCAATGCTCGCTCTGCTTCTTTGTCCACGAAAGAGCGTTGCCAGAGCGGAGAATAAACTTAGCTCGGAGTGCGCTAGTAAGTATGCATCATTTCACGTGAGTATCTTTCAATAATCAAATGAACGTACTAATCGTCTGAGAACTGTCTTGAAGGCAATATCGATCTTGCTCGATTCTACTTCGAAGATGACATTTCTTTTCGGTGTTTCCTCTATCGAATGTTGCAGTCGTATCTCAATCGACTTGACGAGGCGAGCTGAAAATGAATATGAACCACAACAATGATAGCTATCGAATAATAAAAAAAAGTATAAACCTTGATCGAGCTCATTGTTGGCCATAGTTTTCCTCTAAATTAGGTGATTAGGAAGACATTGAAGAGAAAATGTACTTAAATGATTTAAAATTAGAAAACAGAAGAAAAAAATATAATAAAAATTTCGCAAGACGTAAATGATGACACGAAGACACCATGAAAACGTCCAATCGATTACAGCATTCACGTTACAGTATACTTGAAAGTGTGCTCATTTTTTCCGTAATCAAATTAGTATTGATTTCAATGTATTAAATTGAATTTATTTGTTAAATTATTTTTTTATAACTAAAATATTCGCACATGCATGATTATTACGAAGTGCAAACTTCCATATACATCGTATCCTAATCGATTAATTTATCTGAATTTAGAGCCTCTTCAGAATCGACGTGCTCTTGCAGACTTGTGGTTCACCTGCAAAGTGACACACGGACTCATCGAGCTCCCCTCTTATCCCCTCTTCTTCCTGCCCTCCTTGAATACAAGACATTCACCTAGAAATAGTTTTATTTATAGAAAACATATTTTTGAATCCACTCGCTTTGCCAATTTCATTTCTAATCGTGTAATGAACTCTTGGAATCAGCTTAATAGTACATATATGTCCTTCTGTCAAATTTTTACAAAAATCTATCGCTTCATTATTATCTTTGTAGTAATTTCATTTTAATTGTAATTTTCATCTTTGCTACCTAAGTTGTAGCATCGTATTTATGCGTACTCCACTACCTATCAATAATTTATCAGAAATTATTATTATTATTATTATTATTATTATTATTATTATTATTATTATTATTATTATTATTATTATTATTATTATTATTATTATTATTATTATTATTATTATTATTATTATTATTATTATTATCATTATTATTATTATTATTATTATTATTATTATTATTATTATTATTATTATTATTATTATTATTATTATTATTATTATTATTATTATTATTATTATTATTATTATTATTATTGTTATTATTATTATTATTGTTATTATTATTATTAACTTATGCACTACAGTACTTTGGATAACTTCGGAAAACCTAATGTCACTTGCTAGTTGACATTCACAATTCACAATTGACAATTGTCAGATGTGCATATTGGCCCAATGGGCATATCTACTCAAGTGTTATAATCCATGCATGATCATGAGTGAAAAGGACGAGTTCCATGGACGAGAATTTTGATAAAATGAACTGCATACATGTACAAATGTTGAAATGAATATTGGTCTTTCCCTCACAAGGGAATGGTCTCAATTCGGTCTGGCCTTATGAGATGTAAATAGTGGGACTAAAATTAGTTATATATGCTGATCGCAAAACCGTTTTTAGACAGTGCCTAATCGACCTGAGCTTCGAGAAAATCGATATTGAAATTTGGCTTTCTAGGCTGATTCGAATGTTTATGCTGTCTCCTACACTAAAATACCGATGGGTGCGTTAACTCATCTATCAATTATCGAGACAACGACCTGATTTCCTATATTCTTTTCTGGTTTTCATAATAACAGCAAAATATTTCAATCTATCGACAAGAAAAAAATCAGCAAACGAAAATTGCTTCAAAGGGGATCGATCCAGTGGCAATCAAAAGTGAACGTGGACACCTCATCCACTATACTACGGAAGTTGATGTCTTGATGGCTTATTTCAAGACCGATTTTCTAGAAGCTCATCTCGATTAGGCACTGCCTAAAAACGGATTTGCGATCGGCGTATATAACTAATTTTAGTCGCACTATTGACATCTCATAAGGTCAGGCCGAATTGAGACCATTCCCTTGTCAGTGTTGATATATGACGAGGGCACAATCTATGAGCTAGATCAGCTCCGAGTTCTCAATATTGGAGGAACTCTGACACTAATTGTTGTCCACGTACATTTCCTCCTCGATATCTTCCAAAAATGTTCACCGTCGTAGATACGATTCCCTAGTCCCGTACCTCTAGTACTTGTGATGTATCAAAAATATTGTATCGGTCGATATCTTTCTGAATAATATTTTTTGCGAATTTTATGGCAATTCGGCATTGTTGGTGAATGAAATGTGAAATGTGATTGTTCCTTGGAACGTGCATTCTCCAGAAGATCACAGGTCCTTTGTCTGTTCCCCTGATCAGGATTATGTCTCAAACGCGGAACAGAAAAGTAAAGAACAATTTTCACAAAAAAATCTAAAAAATACAATCATTGCATGTCATATTTTTAATGGAATCAAATGCGTCTGCAATCGATTTATCTTTTTTTTTCGCTTGAATTATTTATTAAAATTTTCAGAAACATTTTTTCTGGATTTTCGACACAACTGATAGGACTGAAGTTTTCGCTTTCGAAAAAATCAATGAGCTAAATTTTATTATCGATCTAATGGAGGACACAAGAATTTTTAAAATTTTTAATTGGTTTTCTCATTAATACAAGTTTCGGTCTCTCTTTCACCTTCTCCAACACCCTCTGTCTGTTCCCCTGATCAGGATGATATATCTCATTCATACATTCTCATGCCCTCGCAATGAGAGGATTTACCAACTATATAGTCGTAATACTTTACGACTCCCACTCATTGCTATAATGAGCCTCTGAAGCCAGAGTTGTAAGTTTTAACCCCTGGGCGTGTAAAAATAAAGATACAAGGTGTGATAGAGAGTATTATTTATTACATATATAAAGCACACGATAAGAACCTTTTAAGCCTTAATTTAATTAAATTTATCTTACATTAAATAAATGTGACAGCAAGTGATAAATAAATACGAGGTAGAGAGCCTTCGAGAAAGGAGCATCGGACTAGGACAGGGCTGTGCGTAAAATAGTTTTCGTAAAATTTTCGTAAAACTTGTTAATTTTACGGCTTTTTCTCTCATAAAATTTGTAAAAATTTCGTTAAAAAATTTCGCGTCAAAATTTTAAGAAATTGTTCCAAAGGTATTTGTAACAAAAGATAGGAAACTCGCGAATGTTCACAAAGATTCTCTTATGAAATGGACAAGCGATAAGCAATAAATTACAGGTAAAAATTTTTCTATAATATATAATACAGGATATCCCAAAAGTTTGATTTTCCGACGATTGTTCTAAATAATTTCACCAATTTTCAGTATTTTGCCATTTTTTCTCGTTTCGTTAAATTTTAAAAAAATCGTAAAATTTTACGGCGTAAAAATTTTACGAAAAAAGTCGTAAATTCGTAAAATTCGTAAAATCGTAAAACGTAAAATGCACAGGCCTGGACTAGAGCAGAGGTGAGGGGTTAAGAAGTTAAATTATATAGGTGATTATTACTAAAGTTGGGGGGGGGGGAATAAAAAATAAAGCGCCCTCTCTCATCTCGTCCAATATCCCTCTCTAAAGGAGGGTGTTCCAAAGGCCTTTGCCTATAGGAAAATGGAGGTAGAGAGAAGAGTTTTTACAATAATAATTGCATAAATAGATGAGTATACAAATGAAAACGAATAATGATAATATTAATGATATGATTACTTCTTTTGATGATTTCTGATTCGTACGGATCGTCGAAGAGGTTCTTGATGATGGCGATATTGACACCGTGTTGAGCGAGGTGGACTAGGTGGTGTTGCTGGTGTAGTCTGTGCTGAGGAAGATCATCTTTGTGGTATTCACTATTTTACAGCAACCCAGATTCCAACAATCATTCAATCATTATGCGGAGATCAAAGACGAAACATTTATCAAGTCTTTATCATGAAAGATAAATATTAATCCTTCAAGTCAACGCCATTTTGGTGAATCCTGAGAAGAGCATCCAGCGTCGAGACGGCTAATCGTGACCTTCTTTTACTTATTATGTGGAATAGTATTGAAATTGATCCCTCGACATCCGCCGTGGATAACGGTAGTGATCAGGACAGTTATCATCTCACGGAGAAGTTGAGAGTACAAATGAGGGAGGCGTTCGCACATTGTTACGTGAAAATTGGTAATATCTATTGGGTTGGAGTTCAGATACGATAAAGCCAATACAAGCATTGAAAATTGGGTTATCCATTATGTCGAAGATGGCCGTGACAATTGCATCGACCATAGCCTTCCTCCTCTGAAATGCAAATTATGATTTTTATACAAAAAAATTTTGAAACTACGTAAATCCCTTTACAATTGGTTAATTATTTTTAAAGGATAAGCAAGGAGAGGTAAAATGTGAAAATAAGATGGAAATAGTGTTTAGAAATTGCAAAGTTCTTAAAAAGAATTATATGAGCAATTCTTTGAAACCGGATCGAAATGTGTACAAGATATAATGTACTTCTCGTGGACCCAATTCCACTCAGATTGGAATTTAATATCTTTACGTAAAATGAATGACAATTCAAAAATGTAATATCACTTACTTGATAAATTTCTTCTGTTTATGGTTAAACAGAGTAAATATCCATTGAATATGAATAATTTAAGAATTGCACTTTGATGGTCAGTATAGGTGACCTAGAAATATAAGTTTTTTTAAAAATACCATAAATACGATGTAACGCGAAAATAAACTGATACGATATTTGAAGGAAACTAGGGATGGTCAAGTAAGTCAGTTTGTTAAAATACAAACAATATAATAAATACTTTAAAGGAATCTATCAAAGATACAGTTACGAAACTCTCCAAAAAGAATAAAAAGCCACAATCTCTGACGATAGACACGACAGAGAATATTATGAACTATATTATTCCGGTGGTTGAAAGAAAGCTAAACAAAATCGATATAAATCATGACGCTCAAAATATAAACAGATACAGGAAAGAACTGGAAAAACTTAAGAAAGATTTCATAATCACAATGATTGATAAAGCATCAGGAAATTATGCCTTTACCTGTAAAAAACTTTACTTGATGTTTATGGAAAAAGAAATGAACACAAATCATACAGGAGAACGTACATATAAACCTATTGATGACTTAGACTACGAATCAAAGATCAAAGATCATCTAAAATTTACACTCAGCATGTCACTTACAAGAAATCTGGACTGTTCATTACCACGTATTTATGGTATTCCCAAAATGCACAAAACTCCGATAAAATTCAGGTTCATTACAGGAGCACATAATAGTAGTCTTAAACCAGTCTCTGTTCAACTTCAAAAAATTTTAAAATTCCTGCAAAACCACTTTAGAAGGTACTGTAATATAAAATCTGGGCGGAATGGTACTAATTGCTATTTCTCAATTCAAAATACATTCAAAGTCATTAATGGATTGAATACTTGTTACGGCCAAAACAATAAAATTTTCTGTGCAGATTTTGCTTCGCTTTTCACAAATTTACCGCATAAAATTGTCAAAGAGAAGATTTTCTATCTTGTAGAACTATTGTTTAAGAACGCCCACTCCGAATTTATAAACATACAAGGTAATTACGTTCGTTATGATAAAACAAACAAGATTTCGAAGGGCATTACTTATCACAAAAACGATGTGAAGCTTATGCTTGAATATATTCTTGAAAACAGCTATGCTTTTTATGGTGGAACATATTACAAACAAGAGAAAGGAATACCACAAGGAAATAATGCTTCGCCACAAATAGCGGATTTGACTTTGGCAGTAATGGAATATCAATACGTCTATGATAAAATTAAAAATGGTCATCCTCTAGCATTCTCACTTAATAAAACATATAGATATATAGATGATCTATTCCATATATCAGACAAAACTATGGACTTCATTGAAATTACTAAAGAAATGTATCACGACTCACTAACACTCGAAAGAACAAATGGAAGAAATAACGAATGTGCATTCCTAGACCTTCAAATCAATATAACGATAGACGGTAAAATAAATACTACATTGTACAATAAAACAGATGACTATCAGTTTAGCGTTATAAGATATCCTCACTACAAGTCAAATTCACCAATTAGAATGGGTCTGAATACCCTTCATGGAGAGATTATACGAACGTTCAGAAACTGTTCAAAATTAAACGATTTCGAAATAAGAATTAAATCGATGGTTAAATATTTTATTTCTATTGATTACCCGAAAGAAATAATACATAGGAGACTTTTTAGAACTTTAAATAGTTGTCCTTATATTTCCATAAAGTACGGTACTAACAATGCTGAAATATGCACTCAATGTTTGAATCAATCGATATTGTAGAGATTAGTATAGACACATAACACTTTGATCGATGATCGTTGCTCGTGGTTACTAGTCAATAGAGTGAGACATACGTTTTGATCTACCTTCCTTTCCATCCTCTCTATTATCATCATCATCTTCCTCACTAAGACTCTGCTAGAATTGTTCATGTTCGTCCTTCCATCCCTACCTCTTCTTCTACAATACCTCTACCTCTTCTTCTACGATGCCTCTACCTCTTCTTCTACCATGCCTCTACTCTCAACAACAGATGCTTTGTGGAGGATTGGTGGATAGGATTTGTGAGTTTCATAAACATTATCTGTAGTCTAAAACTTACCCTATATTTAAACATGCATGTTCATAGTTTCTTTGACATTCTTACTATTTTGGATAATGGTTTCACTTTATTGTGCATGATATATTTATATTTTGATTCTATAAATGACCATTCTTTTAATTTCGTGCATGTCATTCGTTGATTAGTTGAGATGAGTGTGTATTAGATACATACTCTAACTATTATATAATAATTTTGATAACAATACTCAGTGGTGGTTCTACTGAAGATGGCCAACACCACTGAGTAGGGTTCCGCTGTCTAGAACCCCTGGCCGAAACAGCGGGCCTTACCTATTTAATGCATGAGTATTAACCTTTAGAGTACAAATGCATGTTTTATACAACGCTTCACCTTAAAATGAATCAGCAAAACAAAAAGTTATGAGTCGGACCTTAAAGGAACTTCCACGGGTAATGCGCAACCGCAACGCTGCCGCATCGCGTAGAGTGTGTTAAACGATAGGACATATTACTTCTTATTGTTATTCTTTATTCCATCGTATTATACGTGACATTAAAACGAATAACAAAGGGGTTGATGGATGTCCAAAATGTCCGAAGGGATAGTTACTCTAATAATAAATATGCATTAGATAGAGATATCATTTTCCAAATTGCGCATTTTGTTCTCGCTCTATATCTGCTGTCGTTTCACTTTATAATTAGGAATAGACAAACATTTTTTAAATTCAAATTTTTTTGACGATTGGAAAAAATGAAAAAAAAATGTTTTCTTAAAGTGCTTTCAAGAAAATCTTAATTTCATTAAAATGGAAATTTACAATCGAGTTTATAGTGGTAAACTTAGTATTTCGATGAAAGATTGATTACTCTC
Organism: Parapristionchus giblindavisi; assembly: GCA_943737045.1. Taxonomy (NCBI): domain Eukaryota; kingdom Metazoa; phylum Nematoda; class Chromadorea; order Rhabditida; family Diplogasteridae; genus Parapristionchus; species Parapristionchus giblindavisi. The sequence goes on from CALSFV010000034.1 coordinate 249,567, forward strand.
ATTTACTCAAATAGTTCAATTATTCAGATCCCTATGGTACCTTATTCCCATTTTTGCTTCACCCACATGTATTGTTTCATGCTGAGCATGTCGATAAAATATATATATTCTTCATTCGACCTTGATATGTATACCCTAGCATTAAATTATTTTATGCTAATAAAGTTTTGTCTATCCCTTCTTATAAAGTGAAACGATAGGAGATTTAGAGCGAGAACAAAATGTGCAATTTGAAAAATGACTCCTATCTAATGCACATATACTATTATCATATTTGAGTAACTAATATGCCCTATCGTTTAACACACTCCACACGATGCGGTCAGCGTTGCGGTTGCGCATTACCCGTGGATGCTCCTTTAAGCCCCGATCTCACAACCTTTTGTTTTGCAAATTTATATTTGTATTTTAATAAACTGATTTATTTTACCATCCCTAGTTTCCTCCAAATATCATATCTGTTTATTCTCGCCTTACATCGTATTTATGGTATGCAAGTTTGTTTTTAACAAAACTTATATTTCTAGGTCACCTATACTGACCATCAAATTGCAATACTTAAATTATGCATATTAAATGGATATTTACTCTTAACTATAAAGATAAGAAATTTATAAAGTGAGTGATATTATATTTGAATTCTCATTCATTTTACTTCTAAAGTGTAAATTCCAATTGTTTTTGAATGTTGGTTGTTTGCTACATTTTTATTAAGTTTCAAAAAAATGCACAAATTGCTCATTTTACATCTTATCTCTTCTTGATTTTCCCTGAAAAATAGTCAACCGTTTGTAAAGGGATTTTATGCATAGTTTCAATTTTTTGTTTTAAAATCATGCATGGTCAACCTTTCTTGCTGGAAATTTAAAATGGGTAGGTAAAAAAGGAATATTTAAACATGATAATTTTTTAAAATTTCAGATCACTTCACTAAGTCCTGAAACGATAACGGAAATGGGCGATAACCCAATGGACCTATCGGATATAGAATCCAAGGACATAGTCTATCCCAACTGAAGTCATTGTTATCGGCCATTATGACAATCCCTGTCAGTAGCGCGGATGTAGAAAGAGGATATTCTCAATTGTTTTACAAAGAATTCTCGTCTCGTCACTGTTCCCTATAAGATAATGAGGGTCAAGCTAAATGGACCGGAGCCAGAAAACTTCAACTACATAAGTTTTACTGATCGAGGAATCCCCAATGAAAGAACTTATTCAAACCGTCCCTCCGCTGGCTATGACTTCACCAAAATGAGGGGAGGTCGGGTTTTTATACTTATGTCTACGGTTTCAGAGACTCATTATAGCAGATCGCTTTTTTCTCTTCTGTCTCTTACTTTGATCTTTAAAAAATAACAATAGTCTCATGCTCCTTTATCGAACGTTAGGAGGAGTTTATAATTGTATTCACCTTCTAAACAGTGAATAAATAATTCCTTATCTCCACCTTCGTGCATGATTTACACAGTCAGGGGTTTAATACGTCTCCGTCTCCAGAGACCCTTTTCGCACTGATTAGTATTACAACTCTATATAAGTAAATGGAAGAGAGATGGCACGTTATAAAATCAATTTTGAACGAATTTGTGACCATCATTATTAGGCTTCCACAGTATTCTCTGAACTCTGAAAGCCAGATCGTACAGCCCCAGTGTATGTAAACCGTAACAGAATGTACAAAGATATTATCCCAAATTTAATCTTTATTGAAATAAGGGGAAAAAACGTTGCGAGATCACTCGACTTTACAGTTGCCAAATAATAAATTTCATTTAATCAGAAAAAAATGTAATCGAAGTACATAATAACATTTCTTTATAAAGATTGTATCGGCACGATATATCCTAATTGTTTTATCCTTCGTTTTATATTATTACATCATAAAAGGAAAAAAATTCAAATACACATCTTCAGATCTTAGATTGTATGAGGTTTAAAAAAAGTTTAATATGATGCATTGTTGAACGATATATTCAGGAACAACGATAAAAAGTGTAACCCACAGCACAGCCCTGTGTCAAACATAATTCCATTACAATGAATAGAAAATAAGTGAGCCAAATAAGCAATAGTTATGTGTAATAGATATAGCTATGAAGAAACTGGAGATCACGGATGGCTCTTCTATATTCTAATGTGGGAAGTTGCAGAAAAGCGTTGCGTTCGTTATAAGGTAATGGAACAAGATTGCGCTTAGCAAAAAGTCGATATGTGAGATTTCTTTGTACACTTTCTATTGAATTGATACGATATCAATAGTATACATGAGAACAGAAGATATCGTGCATAATTATCATCAATATGAGTGTTATCTTTAAAGACACACTCCGAGGAAATTTTACCCTACATTAGCATCTAAAAGTTTAGTGAAAATTGTTTTGTATACAGGAAGATGTGCACTGAGAGTAAACTTACCTGGCAAATCGTTACCACCCCATTACCCTGTCAAACGATTACCCCAAATGATTTCTCGAAAGCTTTTGATGATTTCTCGAAAGCTTTTGATTCAATTCCTATTGATCTACTTCTACATAAATGTTCGCTTTTGGGTATTAAAGGGTCTCTTCTTAATTGGATTCGTTCTTTTCTTACTAATCGATCTCAATCTGTTATTGTAGGGGATACCGTATCCCAGCCTTTCAATGTACTATCAGGAGTTCCCCAGGGTAGTTGTCTCGGTCCACTGCTTTTCTGCATGTACATTAGTGATCTACCACATGTACTCCCATCTACAGTACACTGTGTTATCTATGCAGATGACGTCAAACTTTACTCTATATCTGATACATCCGCCCTCCAAACAGCTCTTTCCGCATTGCAACAATGGTCGTCTCAATGGGGTTTATCTATCTCACTTTCCAAAACAGTTATTATGCGCATTGGAAATAATCATCCAGATATCGACTTCTTGATCAATAACACTCCCCTTCCTGTAGTGAAGCAATTCACTGATCTTGGCGTTACCTACAGTAATACTCTCTGCTTTTCATCTCACATTCTATCCATAGTCTCTAGAGCCAAAGCTAGATGTTCATACATCTATCGTATTTTCTCCTCGAAAAATCCTATCTTGTACGCTCGCATGTTCTCCCTATATGTTAGGCCTATACTAGAGTATGCTTGCGAAATATGGTCTCCACACGAACAATATCTTATCGACCTCATGGAGAAAGTTCAAAGATCATTTACTCGTAGTATATATGCTAAATGTGGTCTCACTCCTACCTCTTATTCGAATCGATTATCACACCTGAACCTTGATCTCCTTGAGCAAAGACGCACCCTTATAGACTTGAGTTTCGCTTATAAAGTAGTTCATGGACTAGTTAGTATAGACAATCCCACCTTTCTTTTATCTTCACCCTCTAGAATTTCCCGTAGACACAACTATATTCTTCGTAAACACCCTTGTAGATCCACTCGTTTCTCTCATTTCTTTTCAAACCGTATTGTAAACGTTTGGAACTCTCTTCCCAATAGCTCGATTATATGTCCTAATCCAAAATCGTTTAGTAATTCTATCAAATCAATTATATGTAGCTCTTCTTAACTTTTTCGATGTCCACTACTATACTTATGCTGCCCCGTTGTGGCATAGTAAATTATGTATCCAACCATTTTTCTTGTTTGTGTCCTATGTATTGTTCATTATATACCAGCATAATAAAGATATTATTATTATTATTAATGTAGAATGCAGCCTTACGCGGTCTTTATGGCGGGAATTAATGGGATGAAAATAAAGGGGAAATACTAGATCGAATAAAGGGTAACGGGGTGTACTGATATAACTAGCATTCGACTATAATGTACTTGCCAATTTAACAAAATAATTGGTAATCTTTCTCTCCAAAATGCATGGGTAATCAGAATACCACGAATATGGGCAAACGAATACCCCGATACACGTTGTTGGGTAACGATTACCCCATATTTGGGTAAATTTGCTCTCTGTGTGATCAATAGTTCTGTCTGGCCAAAAATCTCGATAATCGGTTTGAGGAAGCAAGTAATGAATGAGATAAAGTAGTCATGCACCATAATTTAATTTAATTTAATTTTTCATACATCAATAAGATGCGACAACACTTGAAATAGCAGATAAATAAGAGCTTGTGGGGTAGAGATAGAAAACGGGAGGGGGGGGGGGGGAAACGAGAGGAGGGATAATGCGGTAACATGCCCATTCAGATTTCATTTTCCCTTATGATACTCATTTTATCTGCGTCAAATGCTCTGTTTAAATCTTGAACATGTGATAACAAAAACGATAGGAACAATCACAAATTATTTATTGTCTTTGAAGCTTTTTGCCTTCCTCGGCAATCTTCTCGAAGAACTTTCTTAGAATCTCTGACCCTACACGATCAATGTCCGCAATGTCAGGATACTTCTTAGAGATCTGTACATAGACAAATTTAATTGTTGATAAGAATTTTTTCTTACAAACTATGAATTACCTTTTGAGAAAGATGAAACAAAGCCACTAAAGCTTGTTCACCATCCTCTTTTGATAAGAACTCCTTATACTTCGGATCGATAGACTTGTCAAACTCGTTAAGAACGTTCTTAACAAACTCTTCTTCGGACAGATCAACAGGAAGTGCCTCAAGAAGGGCAACGAAAAGCATGAGAACAATGAACAGTTTCATCTGAAATCATGCAATGGTTAAAAATCAAAAAAAACTAAGGATTTGATATCAAGATTAAGATTGAAGAAGGTTGAAATGTTTAAATGATGATACAAATAACTTACATCGTTGTCAGCTCACTTGAGGAAGATATGAGTGATACATTGAGATGGTCCTTATAAATGAACAAAATGCATGCAAATCAGATCACATATCCTTATAATTGTCTTAAAACAATATCAAATTAGTTAATGATTTAATTATATTTACACATTTAAACCAATTAACATTCATAATTAGATGTAACAACCGAAACACATTACTAATTTAATTTACACGTTAATCAAAATTTTCGTTAAGTCGTTAAAGAATAAACTGGCCATGCAGAACTATAGATTATATCTCCCTGAATAGAAACACATTTCTCTCTTAAATCATAGATGCCCCAGAAACCGAACTAAAAGTTTAGTTTTGAATTTGAACAACTGCCATTGAGGACGGATAGTGATGAGTCACTCTCGCTCTAACATATACGGTATCTCGGCATGTACAATAGATAGCCTAACCGGATCAATGATCTCTATAGTGTAGTTTAAAGAAGGGGACCCATGAGTTGGCATGACTGACTCCCGCCACGATAAGCATGCTGGCTATTGTTTATATTATATGGTAATTGGCGTAAGGGATAATGAGAAAATGAGAGAGAAAGTATGCAAATTCGATGAGCACTCTCTACATGCCTAGAAAGTTGTACTTTCAATGCTCATAGTGAGCTTTAAACATATCGGGAATCAATATCAGATATGTCTTTCGATTCGTTTGATGAATCTCTATCATACTATCCGAACAGTCTTATTACGAAAAAACTCGTGGGTCTCCATCTTTAAACTAGTCTGGGTAACTTTAGTTTAGTACTTCGAATCCCCGGAATATCTCAGGTGTTTGAATCCATGCATAATTCAAGTTAGATGCGTGCAATTAATGGCACGATCTAGCATGAAAAATACTCGAATTATGCATGGACTATCCGCGATCATGCATGGATTCTGTCATTCCATTCAAGAACACGGAAAATGTGTGCATGATCACGGAAGATCCATGCATGATCACGGACCACGTATATTCATGTCGAATCATGCATGATTATACTTGTATTCGTGATCATGCATGGATTTCAACACCAGAGATGTTGTGTTATGATGTTACAGTTTTATAGTTTAATACAAGAATATCAAGAGAAGGATCTGATGTGCAGGTTGGACCACTTCTAGGGCTACCACGGATATCTCGTGTTTGATCTACATGCATTTGAAAATAATGATTACAGATACTTACAAGGGAACTATTTAACCTTACCACAAAATTCTCTAATTTTGACACCCTGGCGTAAATCTACAAGGAAAAATGTTTCTAAAAAGTTAGATCAAAAGTTCCACATTCGCGTTTTAAATCCTTTTTCGGGCCTCTGAAAATGCTCTGGATTTGCCCAAAAAGATACCAAAAAATACTAAAAGGCGCAGAAAGCCAAAAATGTTCAAAAATGGCCCTAAATACACAAAAAGAAGACCCAAAGAGGACCAAAAGGTTTTAAAAAATGACTAAACACAAATGCTCTTTTCAGAGGACCGAAACAGGCCTTAAAACGCGAATGTGGAACTTTTGACCTAACTTTTTAGAAATCTTATTCCATGTAGATTTACGCCAGGGTGCCAAAATTAGATAATTTTGTGGTAAGGTTAAATAATTCCCTTGTTAGACGTTGTTTCCCATATTATATTGTAGAGCTCATAAATTCATACTTACTTTGTTATTTCACGAAAAATTGTAGACCCCTGTGCTGAAAACTATGGCCTCGAAAGTGGTCTTGAAAAAAGTTGTCGACACCTTGCCATATTTAACTCAGTGAAGGGAAATATTCAGTTAACAAATGTGGGTAGTTCTTGTGCACAGAGAGCAAACTTGCCCAAATATGGGCAACAGATTTCTCAACTTTCACTACTTGTATACACGAGTTGGTCACATTCGATCAAATAGTAACCCAAAATCCGCCGATTTTTCGATAATGAGGTTTTTCCATATTCGTTCCATTCGTCTAAGCACGGGTACATAAACCGTTCGCAAGCTATCGCAACTCGGGCAAATTTAATTTCTGTGTAATTCCAAGCTTCGGATTGTAGGAAGCAAGTAATGAATGAGATAAAGTAGTCATGCACCATAATGCTGTAACATTCACATTCATATTTAATGTTCCCTTATGATGTTCGTTTTATCTGCGTCAAATACTCTGTTTAAATCTTGAACATGTGATAACAAAAACGATCGGGACAATCACAAATTATTTATTGTTTATATAGCTTTTTGGCTTCCTCGCCAAACTTCTCGAAGAACTTTGTCAGAATCTCTGACCCTACACGTCCAGTGTCCGCAATGTCAGGATACTTCTTAGAGATCTGTACGTAGACAAAGTTAATTGTAGAATACAAATGTTTCTTACAAACTATGAATTACCTTTTCACTAAGATGAATGAAAGCCACTAAAAATTGTTCACCATCCTCTTTTGATAAGAACTCCTTATACTTCGGATCGATAGACTTGTCAAACTCGCTAAGAACGTTCTTAACAAACTCTTCTTCGGACAGATCAACAGGAAGTGCCTCAAGAAGGGCAACGAAAAGCATGAGAACAATGAACAGTTTCATCTGAAATCATGCAATGGGTTAAACGTGTTTCAGTATCAGTTTGAACAATATTGAACTGTTAAAAGCAATTTAAAGAAAATGAATTTGAAACAAATACTAAGGATTTGATATCTAGATTAAGATTTAGATGGTTGTAATGTTTAAAAGATAATAAAAATAACTTACATCGTTGTCAGCTCACTTGAGGAAGATATGAGTGATACATTGAGATGGTCCTTATAAATGAACAAAATGCATGCAAATCAGATCACATATCCTTATAATTGTATTAAAACAATATCAAATTAGTTAATGATTTAATTATATTTACACATCTAAACCAATTAACATTCATAATTAGATGTAACAACCGAAACACCGTCAAGCAAGCACATTACTAATTTAAGAGACCGGCTCGGTAAGACTCGAGCATGGTCCGGACTTTCGATCTGGCCCTCAATACTTTCATCATAGACACATACCGGGGGGAGACCGATGAAAGTTATAGTGAAAATGCCCTTAGGCTCAAACCCGGCTCACATATGTCGCATAAAATAAAAATTTGAAAATTTCATAACTTTTCAATCGCGATAGATTAGACTTTTATTTCTTTTTAATGGTGAATAACATGTCATGCACTCTTACTAACACAGCTGAACAGCAATATCATATCGTTCTGAATATGTTTTTTCGTGTTTGATTTTCATATTTTTCTTCTTCTATCCTCGTTGAACAGAGACGGCAGGTAATGACATAGTGCATATTGTAGCCTTGACAATTCTGTATATAGTGGTCACATTCCCTTGGCAATCCAAGTTTTCAGATTCATCGAGAATTGCAACCGAATGTGAGATATGCGTAAATTGCAAAAATCGAAAATTAAATTTCTTGAAATATGCAAGAGTACGAGGTAGCTTTCTTATGTCATTTTACTCGTAGTGATGCGCGTACATAAGAAAAATATTCAATTAGGCTCGGACTACACATTTAAAAAATTGAGAAAAATAATTATTTTATTTTTATTTTTTCAACTGCCACATTCAGTCGACCGTCAAGGCAAGTTGATTCATAGGGCGGATGGTGGCTGATGCATGTGCGTTTGCAGAAACGACTGCAACGTGAAGATGCGTCGTTTTGCAGAACTCGAATTTATTTTTTTAATTATTAAACTTGAATATTTTTATGTTTTTTTTCATATAAATCGGTTGGAAGGTGGCGTATGGCAACCAAATTTGTACCTTTGTTATCAGTAGGAGTGTACGCTATTGCACTACTGTAATCGTCAGGAATCGCGAATTGATTTTTTTTCAGTCGACCCATGATTCTCAACCATGACCCGGGTTCATGGTTGAGAATGGCTGAGGTCGAAAAATTCATGATGATCCCAGACTAAATACTATACGGCATTATATGAATAGTGGGCCAACTTTTATTTTTATGGATACCATAACTCGAATTACCGTACTAGTAATGCACGCACCTGAATTTTCCGAGAATTTCACCACATTATTATAGGATACTGTAGCTAGATTACGGTAATTCGAGTTATGGTATCCATAAAAATAAAAGTTGGCCCATTATTGATATAATGTCAAATAGTATTTGGACTGGGATCATCATGAATTTTTCGACCTCAGTCATTCTCAACCATGAACCCGGGGTCACGGTTGAAAAATATGGGTCGACTGAAAAAAAATTAGTTCGTGATTCCTGATGGTTACGGTAGTGAAGTACAGTACACTCATACTGATAACAATGGTACAGCTTTGGTTGCTGTACGCAACCTTCCAACCGATTTATATGACAGAAACATATAAATTTTCAGGTTTGACGATTTAAAAAATAAATACCAGATCTGCGAAACGACGATTCTTCACGTGGAAGTTGTTTTCGCAAACGGACATGCATCAGCCACCATCCGCCCTATGAATCAACTTGGGGGCTACAATATGCACTATGTCATTACCTGCCGTCTCTATTCAACGAGGATAGAAGAAGAAAAATATGAAAATCAAACACGAAAAAACATATTCAGAACGATATAATATTGCTGTTCAGCTGTGTTAGTAAGAGTGCATGACATGTTATTCACCATTAAAAAGAAATAAAAGTCCTAGCTATCATGATTGAAAAGTTATGAAATTTTCAAATTTTTATTTTATGCGACATATGTGAGACAGGTTTGAGCCTAAGGGCATTTTCACTATAACTTTCATCGGTCTCCCCCCGGTATGTGTCTATGATGAAAGTATTGAGGGCCAGATCGAAAGTCCTCGCGAATGTCCGGCAGGAGGTCATAATGCTCGAGTCTTACCGAGCCGGTCTCTTAATTTACACGTTAAAGGTGGTGTCCCACGAATATTTTCGTGAATAAACTGTGAAGACAGGATGGTAGCAAAAGTCATATAAGTCACCACATACTATTTGTTTTATAATGATTCTGCGTATTGATTGACATAATCACGATTGAAAGATGTTCAATAGTGCAGGGAATGGAGAAAGGGAGATGGGAAGGGGCCTAATGAGAGGGCAAAGGTTGAGTGCCGGTCGTAAACTGAACATAAACACACTTTTTACTTACAGTATATGTATGAGGGGGCTCATTCCCATCGTGGTAGGAGCCAATCATTCTTTTCGTGTGTCCCCATCTTTAATCAAAAATTTCGTTAAGTCGTTAAAGAATATGGCAGGCGTTTCGTGACTAAACTGGCCATGCAGAACTATAGATTATATCTCCCTGAATAGAAAAACATTTCTCTCTTACAAGGGAATTGTCTCAACTCATCATAGAATTATTACTAAAGAGAACCGTCAGATGATTCTGTCAGGAAATCCGTTGAGCATTGCCACGAGCTTCTGGTATTCGAGAAAATCTATAATGAAGAGTTGAATTTCGAGGTGTAGTAGGACCAGCATAATACATGCACGCGCCTTGTACACTACACTACAAGGTTCATTGAGCAGAGCAGTGAGTCTTAAGTTTATATTCTACACCTCGAAATTCAACTTTTCCTTATCGATTTACTCGAATGTCTGAGCATCTCTTATCATTATTTTTAAAAAAAATGCATGTAGATCAAACACGATATATTCGTGGTAGCCCTAGAAGAAAAAGCAGATAAGGATGGAAGCACCGTATTCATTGCTGATAAAAATCAGAATTACCTAAATGCACTGTTACATTTGCCTTACGTGCCTACGCCGTAACCCCCTACGCCGCGTCGGAGAGGCGACGGAGGGGGTTACGGCGTAGGCACGTAAGTCAAATGTAACAGTGCAAAACAGAGATAAAGGTGGTGTACGAATAATTTCGTGAACAAACTGTGAAGACAGAAAGGCAGCAAAAGTGATTCTACATACAGTACATTATTTCTTTTATGCTTATTTAGCCTATTGATCGCTAGAAACATTAATGAACCATCAGTCAGGTTCAGGGAAGGGCGCGCTTTTTGAAAATCGAGGAAATTCGGCAATAGGTTTCGAGCTTGCGTCAAAAGGGTAACGAGTCTGAATGTTTGACACTGCGCTATGGGATAGATGAGTGGTAGATAGAGTATTAAAAGAGTGGTTGTTACAAATTGTACGATCAAGAGCACCTTTCCACCTGCCACTTAAAAGCATTTTAAACCACGCTAACCTGGTCTACGAAAAAAATCTGTAAGACTTATTCCGTGCGAGAAGCATAATGGGTTTTACAATACATAGACCAGCATCAACCAAGCATCCGAATGAAGTAATTGCAGTGCATACAACATTTCTTCTTATTTATTTGATTTCACTCAAATCTCTCAATTTTTATCCGTACCATAAGTAACCTCTCTGTAAGAAATGATAAAAATATTATTATTAAAAAGGTCTTTATCAATCTCGTCCAAAGAAAACAATAATCAGTAAGGTGCATCATTGGTTAGTTATTCCGTTTCGAGAGCATCTCAAGGGTTTCCCATCCATTTGATTGAGTCCTCAATACATAATCGATAGAACCTCCACGGTAGTTGATTCTAAATATTTAAAAATATTAATTCTCTTATTTGAAGAGTAGCCTCGATTCCTTATTCAGTAAATCAAATTATAAGATAGCTTTTTCAGAGTAAGAAGAGTAATGATAAAGTGTACCTCGCGGTTCTCAATCCATAGATGAGAGAACACGCAAGTCTTGCTCTCATGGCTATGAATAAAGAGCGATTTGAGGCAGTGAATGAACGAACGGAACGATATCCCAAAAGGAGATGAGTGGCTATCGAGTCGATACTGAAATGAAAAAGACTATTGTATCTGTAAGCATGAACGAGCATTCACGCATAGAAATAAGTGTTGTTTACGGAGGATAGGACCTATGAAATGTATAAAGTGTATGAAGTGAAGTGTATATTTAACACTTTTGTGAACGTAAACTGTTAATTATGAAAATTCATAGATCTTATGCTCTGTGGATAACATTTATTTCTCTGTGTGTTGTTTTGGTTTGAAAAAAGTCGATATATTTGATTAAATATAATACTTAAAAGATGATTACCCCTGTTGCAGTCGATCGGAAAGATGAAGATAGAGAATAGCTGCGGCGACATCGAACACACGAAGAGAACAATGCATATCACCAAAGTCGAGAACTCCTGAGATCTGCGAATATTTTTTTATTTATTTATCCATCAGTTAAAACATGAATAATGTATTCATCGAGTCTGATAGATTTGTTTATATCGATCGGGTGAAAAGGAAATGGTTATTTTCGAAAGTATCTTTATTTCATAGTCTAGTTCTGCGTGAAAGAGGGATTTCTATAGAGATCGCTGTCATCAACAATATAATTTCATTTATTTTTACTCGATCAGGTTGCTAATTGGTTGCACTTGCATAGTTTATAATGAATGATACCTTTCCATCCTTCACTAGAAGATTAGTCTCGTTGAAATCAGAATGAATCAATCCTGAGCAAAATATCAGTAAATTATAATTATTATAAATCTTTATATGTCTGTAAATTGATGCTCCATCCATTTTCCCCAATACAGACAATGCATACCTTCATCAAACTCTGAACGATTGTTCAGAATTTCACTGTGCAGAAGTGCAAAGGTCTGCTGAACGAGAGTCTTCTTTTCTTCGTCGAGAAGATTTCTGCAATTACAAGATATCTCGCTGATTCAGGGAGCCTTCGTGTATATTTTCAAAACAATGCAAAAAACATTGCAACAAATTAAACGAATACATGGATATTTCGAATTTTTTTCTAGATTCAGATTTTAATGATATTTCAAAATGTGCAAAAAAATTTCCCGCTTCATATAAATTGCGTCTGATATCAGCTCATCAAACGAAAATAATTACCTTGACTCTAGTATTGTCATTTCTCTCTGAACACACAAAACATTCTCGGGAGATATGAATGGAATATGGGAGAGTTTACGAGAATATCCATCTAATGTATCATGCACAACTGCGAGCATACGACCGATCTGAAGGAATTGCTGTGATCTTTGACCTGTGTTATCTGAGGATTGATCTTTGATCTTTGAACTCACTTGCTCAGTCAACTCCGGTGTAAAGTCAAAGTTTTCTAGATTCGAACCCGGTAAAAGTTTGAAGACGCGAACTGGCAGTTTCACTGAAAGCGATTGATTTGTTGGTTCTTCCTATTGTGATGGGATCTTCGACCTCATATCTAATCGGATTTTTCTTAATATTAGTCTCTTATATTTCCTTTTTTTTCACTTTTTCATAGCCACAAATCATTGATTTCTCCTTCGTCATAATTATACTAATAAAACACATTCATATTGTTTTTCATGAATGCAGCATAAAATTTCAAAATCAATTCGCAAATAAACTAACATTGATCTTTTACTAGTTGTTCGGTCCATAATAGTCCACTTTTCGTTCGTATTCCTTCAGGAGTAGGGACTCCTTTTGAACGAAGAAGTGAGTAGATCTCATATTGAATATCTGAAAGATCAAAGATCAAAGATTAAAAATAAGAATCGAAAAAATGGCGCTTACCAATAACTTCGAGTTCTTTCGCCTCGATCGGGTTCGTCACTTTAACGATGACCTAAAATATGGTGACGGTTGACGGGAAGTATGAGAAATGTTTGCAGAAATATTTGTACTTTATTCCACAATGGCAATGTAATATTGGATGAAAAAAAGATAGTTGATAAAGGCAAGTATGTTAACATGGCTAGTGTGAATCACTCTTTATGAGACATAGTGATATCGGAAACATTCAAAGTTATGCGATATTTTTTACCGAACGAACCTCATTCGTTCCATTACTAATCTCATCTTCCCATTTGACTTCAGTCAACTTGAAGTTACTATCCTCATATCCAGTCAATACATGTACATTTCCTCCGATGATGCCGTATTCTTGACTGCAAATTTGGAATTTTCCGAAAACTAAAAATAAGTTGGAACCCGCAATTATTGATTTTGTTCGATGAAAATATCGAATTCGACTGAAATATTTTTAACATAAAATGTTCCTGATAGAATTACTTCAATATTGATCGAAGAAGTGGTTCGGGAATGAGAGGAGACTGTGTCACTTCGTCCTCTGTGTACAGCATCTTCAAATCGATAAACATAGTGCAAAAGATGTTGAATATAACATTTCAATGGCATGTGGAGTAAACTTTTTTTCTTTGTGTGTAAGATATTGGGAAAACACAATATATTGATTGGGTAAGCTGGAAAACTAAATTGATCGAACACCAGAACAAACACAGTAAAACGGTAAAATAGTAAAATTGATGAAGCACGGAAAGTTCTAATATAATTAAATAACACATTATTATAATTACACTTTTTTCGAGAGCACGCTAAAATAGATGAGAAACTATAGATAGAAAAGTGTGTAGGAATGTATAAAGAAAGATATGATGAGAGCGACAAAGTGGACGAGAGAAAAAAAGAGCGATAGGGAGTAGTGTTATCAATGAAAATGGAACGGCTGACAAGGGTAATGGAGAGGAGAGAAGATATGAACGATAAGATAATATGAGAGATGATTGTTGAGTACCTTCCAACCCAAGCAGACAAATCTTATTGTTACGCAAATTCATCTCAACCAACAGTCAACGGGGCGGGGCCAGTACCTCAATATAGTGGATATTAGACCCGAGCACAACAAGAAGTTAAATTCTTATTGTTAGAATATTTTTAATCCTTTAAATATGAGAATTCGTTGATTCATTGTTTTCTTTGTTCATATCTTTTTCCAGTTGTCGCGATTCTGTATTATAGTTGTGAGGGAGCCACTATGCCAAGTTTACTTCTTTCCCAAGAAATTTCTGAGACAAGTTGTACTCAATCCATCTTTATCATAATTGTAGCTCAGAGAAGAGATAATATGAGACGAGAGAAACAAAAGAGAGAATAGAGAAAGAGTAGTCCTTGGAACTAGTCAGATATGGGTTCACACAGTAGATTTAACCCATGAAAAATGGCCAGATCTCACTGAGCCATTCGCCGACGCTTCTTGAATACTGTAAAGGAATAAAGATCAAATAAGCAATTTCCATTTTTCAGTTTGGGTGCATATTTCATGTCGAAGGAAAGGTTATTTTAGATTGATAATTAATCGATCAAGGAAACATACCCGAACAGGAAATGTAGTTTTAATATCATGATCGAAAAAGGAAAGATGTGGAAAGGGAGTGGAGGAAGGTCTTGCCTGTAAATGGTAACGATTACTTATGTAGATGCTTTATGGTCTCTAGACGTAGCGGCCGAAACAAAACAGGACATTTATACTAATTTGCATATTTTAATATTTTCTAGCTTATCTTTACAAAGTGTAAGCGATTTAAATTTAAATTTTTTTCAGATTCAATTATCTATTTTTTATGCGGTGAAAAATTCAAAGTAATTTAAAAAAATGTCCAATCAATAATTTGCAATGATAGTGTTCATACTTTATAATATTATACATACCGACGTGATCGCAACAAATACGACGAGAGGAAGAAGGATAAAGAGAATAGACCGCATATCAGATGAATAAAGATAATGAATGAGATAAGATTATGATAAGTAATAATAATAATTGAAAGAGCAAATAGTGAATTTTGCAAATCATGATAATGTACTCATTGAAATACTATTGTTTCGGCAATAGGTTCTAGACAGTGAAAACTAATTGATGCGTTTACGAGAAAAATTGTACAGAAACAATAAAAAATGAAAATGAAAAACAATGAAAAATAGTCTATATGACTGATCTAAGCACGAAACTAGTTAGGTTTCTGATCTTAAATTCTGTAATTCAATGTGATTGATTTCATGACATCTCTGATATTGATATCTCTAAGCTTTTCTATTATATCTACATACATTTTGTTGTTTATTCCTAAGAGAGACTTAATTCCGGTATTTATTCACTCTTATTTCTTATTTCTTATTTCTTATTTCTATTTTTCACTTTTCACTCTTTTCCACTCTTACGCCGTCTTAAACCCGTGGTGTGCGCCATGATGCAAGGCAGGGCTGGGATTTCCGTTTTTCCGATTTTCCGAATTTTCCGATTTTCCGACCTTTTTCGGAAAAATTTGATTTTCCGATTTTCCGAATTTTTTTCGGAAAATTCGGAAAATTTCTACTGACTAAAAGTCATTGAATAAAATATTTTGCTCATGAAAATATACATTAAAAAACAAAAATCAGTTATAAATTATTTTTTTCATTACGATTATTTTGTAAGTATGCACACCAAAGTATACTATAGTCGAAATTACCATCAATCCTGATAGGTGGTAGCTCTTTTCCACCCAGATTCGTACCCCTTGACCTAATGCTGTTACGAAATCAGCTGTGCTTTCTCCCGTATTCGCTCTCGCCTGCATCATAAGTATCATTGCTTTTCTGCTGTACTTGTGGAGAAAGAAGATATTCAGTTCTGCTAAGAATAAGAACATGCTCTCTCTTGACCGTAATATTATTGAGCAGTTACTCATTCCCAAATTTAACACCTACCAAAACGGACTCAATAGTTCCAAAGATGTTGTTATATATTTATATGTTTAGTTTCAAAATAATTTTTTTTGCTAAATAATATCGTTTTTAGTATTTGCAGAACAATAACAACTTTAAACAATATTTTCCGAAAATTTTCCGATTTTCCGAATTTTCCGAAAATATTTTCGGAAATTTCCGATTTTCCGATTTTCCGAAAATATTTTTTCCGAACAGCCCTGATGTAAGGGTTATACCACGGTGTGGAAAAGGTGCACACCATGAGTTTTGGCACCGGAACGGCGCACGCCTCGACTAAAAATACCGTAGTAGGCATTGACCCATACGTTGCATTGAAAGAACGCTTGAATATTTGTATATTTTAATGCGCATTTTAGGTGATTTTTTGAGATGTCGTAAAGCTCTTCTGTTCTTTCACTTTCCCATATATTTCGTACCGAAGTAGATTCACCATGTATTAAGTTGTCTAAAATGTCTTCCTTTTTCATAACTCATCTTTTGTCAAATAACAGATGAATCAGCTACATGCAAATGTTGAGATACTGTTGACATTTATCAATAATTGTAAAATATCTCGTACGCAACTGCATGACATATTTCTGCCAGAAAACGATTACAGAACATTAGACTTTTTTTGATTCTGAAGCGTTTGATAGAACAAAGATGAAAATTGTGACGGACAGACACAGAAACAGACCTACTGACGTGTCTTATAATTTTATAGAGTATTGTAACCGTGACGGTCCATGCAAATTGTAATTGACAAAAATTCAAGAAAAAAATCAAAGAAGTAATTTCTCTTCGCGAATCGATAGTATATTTAGAACGAGAGCACAATGTGCAAATTGGAAAATGATTACTACCTAATGTATATTATTATATTTGAGTGTATAATCTCTCCTACCGTTTGAAACACTGTATGCAATGCGGTCAGCGTTGCGGTTGCGCATCAAGCCCCGATCTTTTTTTTGTTGTTTATTCAACTGTTTGCTTTTGGACGATTTTATTGATTATGATAATTTCAAACTATTGTTCTTCGTGTGTATCCGCTAGGGTTGGTGACATGAGTGAATCCGATTTATCACATTTTAAAATTTATCTAACATGTATTCAAGCAGACCATGGATTGATTTTTGTATTCTAACAAGCCGAATCATTTGACCAGCCCTAGTTTTCCTTAAATATAGTATATTTTTATCGCGAATTTATGCATGCACGTGCTTTTAAATAAATGAAATGAATATTCCCAGGTCACCTATATTGACCGTCAAAATGCAACACCTAAAATATGATCGATAGCCCAGACCTCCGTATTGGAGACGAAGCAGTGACACAGAATGTCCAGTTCAAACTGTCCCTAACGTCATCCAAATACTCCAAACCACAAAAGACCATCCATCAGTGTGTGGGAAATGTTCGTCGATTTCTTTTTTTTCAGACACTTTCGCAGACATATTCTTGTAAACACTTTCAGCAAATTTTCGCTCCTTTTCTATTTGTGCAATCAGTTCCGGTACTTTTTGAATACATAAAAAACTTTTGCACAGTATTATTGTTCGTGCTATTTAATGCACATCACATGGCATCATAAACACAAATATGTAAATATCTGAAATGTCTGGAAATGGCTGAGTTATTCACCTATTTCACTTTTTTTCCAACATTTTACATAGCTCTGCTTATCCATAAGATAAATATATCATGACTAAAATTAATATTAATAAATCTGCCGTAATACACATATACGTAAGAGTGTTACTTTTAATGCGAAATCGAACCACACTATGAAGTAAGATTTAATATAATACATACAGTACAAAACACGTTTAAATAATTACTCCTTGCATCCCTCTAGAAAATCCGCATATGGGATAAGATTGAAGATGATCAGGTTGAAGATACAGTTCCTGATGTATGATCGAGAATTCGAAACAGAGGCCGTTCCTAGGAACTATGACATTTCTTATTTAATCAACGATTAGAAATAAAATTTGCAAAAATATAATTCAGGAAGTTATTTATCTACCAATACAATATTTTTCGTACCTTTATCATAAGTGACAACGGTGCAGGACGAGGGAATGGTGAATATTCCAGGCTGATTTTAGGAAGATATTGAGATGGAAGTGCACGAAGGAGTTGATGGTGGTCAGCCTTCCATGTCGGAGTAGCTACTAATTTTTAGAATAATTTTGAAGAATAAATAATACTCAATGATAACAAAATTATTCTTTAAAAATCTCATATTCATAAATTAATATTACTAATTTGTTCATCTTGAAACAACGAAATTCTTCACGATTCGCATTTCGCATGAATGAAGCTATGGAAACGAAACGAGAGAAGGAAGACTATAATACTAAAAGAAAGAAGAAGAAAGGATGAAGTGAATATGGTGCATTCTGACTCATTCTTATGTTTCTCGCTTATTGTTCTTGGTACATCGTTGGTAGTTTCAAATATCTCGTCATTTTGATTTTTGAGTATTTAATGTGTCACATATTATAGTACTTAAAGAAAACATCATAATTTCTGCAAATTCCAGATGGGTAATTGTGTACCTCTCCAGAAGAAACTTCCACATCCTCCAGTCATAAAGCACTACACGGTTGTACCCTTTCCGGGATGCAGAGAAAGTGTCAGTTATCGATTGAAAGATCAATATTCTGTAATTTGATTTTTTCAGACCTTCCCTCGAGTTGAACCCACTTATTCATTCAATCCTGATGATTATCAACCATGTGACCATCCCATATCCAGATACTGATTATCGATTTATCTTATCTATTTATTGATTGATTTACGAAATTGTGGATCGAGATTCGATATAGGCATAAAAATGATTTATCGATTGAAATTAAAATGCAAGGCGGACACACGTATTGATTCTTGAAGGAGTAGCGATCTATGTAGAGATAGGCAGTAATATAAGAGTACGATAGAGGCGAGTGTAAGTAGCATTATTGATTGATGTGAAATTATTGATTGAACTTAAGCGACAGTCTTGATCTTTCCGAGTGCGTCTTGTAGAGTCATTATCTCGGCTGAAATGGAATGTAAAATAAATTTTGTGTTCACGAAAACATTGTGGTTAAATTGTAATAATTAGTAATGTCAGTAATCTTTTAGTAATATTATTCGGCCAGTTAGAATTCTATATTTATGCAAATGTTTTAACACTGGGACACTCAGCCAAGTTTTCCGCAAGTATCAACAACTAAGCAAGTTGACCGCAAAATGCTCTGAAACGTTGCGCGCACTTTTCGTAACGGGCAACAACGGAACAATTTTTAAGCGCTTCGTTGTTAATACTAGCGGCAAAGTTGCTCGACGATCCTAGTGAATATAATAATTAAAATAATAAATCTCACATGTGATATCAGAAGCCAGCTTCTGTAGACTGGTCACTTTATCGAGAGTTTCGATTCTCTGTGTGTATGGATTGTATCTAACATGGAATGGACGAGGAATTGTGGCTGCCCACGACCTTAATACATAAGGATTTATTTAAGATTTAAGTCTATCTTAAGTTATCCTTAGGCAATAAGTTACTTACTTTAGCTTATTCTTAGCACTTTCAAATGAATCAGCGAGGTAGTATTTGGGCTGATATTCAGTGATAGGATATTTAGTCACTGAAGTGACAGAGGGATCGAATGGTCCAATTTCGGGCTGAAATTGGTGCATTGAGTGATGCCAACTAGTCGACGTTTCCTACCTTATCCGAAACAGCGTACTGTAGTTCACCAAATGATGACAAAAGTCCTGCTCCGTAGGCCTTCTTTTCTCCACCTTGTAGACAAAGACCAAATTCAATTGTGAACCAATAAAGCTGAATAATAATCAATAATTAGATCTACCGTAATCATCACTTACCGTAGCTAGCTTTTCAATGGTAGCATCGTCAGCTCCGAGGGAGGCCAATCCAATTTCTTGCGAAAAATGAGCAAATTCAGTATCAGCAAAAAGGGGAGCATGGCCAAGGAGCTCATGGCAGATATCACTGAAGAATATTGATTGATTGGAGGATACTATAGAAGATTACGGTAGTTAACTTACGGTTCGGGTGTGTATTTGGGTTCGGAATGATGTCTGATGTATTGAGTGGAGTGGAAGACACGGAATGCAAGACCAGCGAGGAAATCACGAGATGAGAGGAGACCAGCGACTGGACGAAGGGTGAATCCAGTACAATCTGAGAAGAATTGATCTTTGATCTTTATTTATTTAATTTTTTTATTTAAGAGAGCGGTGGAAGTTATAATACCTATTGACATAACTGTAGTGAAACTTACAAAGATCCTAGACATGATCAGTTTAAATATCGAATAGTCTAGACATAATCATGTCATTCATCATATTCTTACTATTAGTGCAGTTTGATTGACCCACCCCCATTCTTTTATCAAATCTGGTTTCCATCAAATGCAACTACATGGAAAGAAATAACACCGATCATGAGTTGAAAGATGACAAATTTACTTCTAATCGAGCTATGTTTTGCACAAATTCACTCCCGTGTAACTTTATCACTTTGTTTATCATCGAATTCGCTCTAATCGATTGATATTAGACGAAAGTGATCAACACCATACATAAATTAATTAATTGTATTTCCTGTTCGAACTCAAACTCGAAAGATAAAAGATCAAAGATCGAAGACATACCCTTGAGGAAATCAGATACATCTTGAAGCTGAGGAATATTATCACGGGCGTATCCACAGTTCTGTTGCATCAGTGGGAAGATGTGATTGAATTCCTGTAGAGATATTGGATTAATAAAAGCCACCCTGTGGTGTTATAACTGGTGTATGGTGCACAACTCACTTTGCAGGCGTACTTGGGGTAGAGTGCGGTGAGTTCATCCCATACACATTGCCATGTAGCCGTCTCCTGTTCGGTGTATTCAATACGGGGGATCTTGTCACCACTACAATTCGAAGATTACACCATGCACCGACTCACACACTACACCACTTACTGTCTGAAGTTGAAGGCGATATCAGCGAATTGCTTGCGACGAGCACGGTAGACCTCATCTTTGAAGCCCTGAGAATACAGTAGTTATGTGGTGTATGGTGTATGGCTGAGGTGTTTTGTGAAACGTCGTCTACTCACTGGATGGTCACAATCGAGTTCAGCTCCATAACTGAGAATACGGTTAGCGAACTGATCGATATCCTTGACCTTCTGGGGATACCAAGGGATCGATTCTGAAACGATTACGGTAAATTTGGACCTCATCAAATCGATTACTGTACCCTTGTTCTGCTTGCTGGAGGAGTTGAAGTCATGGACGATTATGGTGCTCGCTTTGCTCCTAAAGTGGATACTGTAAGTCATGGATTACGGTAGATTATGGTACTTGAATAATTGGATAATCTCTTCAATCTTTTCTTGGTCAGCATCCGGAGCGCATTCGACGAGAATCTCATAATGTCCTGCACGGTTCTTTGATGGACGAGATTCGATATGGGTCAGATTCACATTACGATCCTGAATTGATCTTTGATCTTTGAACGTTTGATTTCAACAATAGTGTGGACCCAGACATTTCTTGCTTGTAGTATTATGGAAACGTATTAAATCGAAAAACGCGCAATAGAAACTAGTGAACAGAGATTGATCTTCAAATGCTGCAGAGTGGAAGGTCATTCTGATCAATCAGCAGACATTAAGGTATCATACAAAGATTGAAGTGGTATAAAATGAAATAAATGTATGAAGTTGTTAACAATTAATCAGGTGGTCTTACACATACTATCACAGACAATGAGAATAGAGGGGAAGGTTGTCACTTTCCAGTTCTATCATGAATTATACGTGCAGGGATACCCCCTTGCGTGTTTTATGCTTCAAACTGCTAACAATGATGACAGATCAAAGAGCATACCTGGAAGACTTTAAGGGTCTCAGCGAGAGCTCCGGCCTTCTCGTGAAGAGTGAAGATTATCGAAGTACGAGCATCCGTAGTTGACACTTCCTCCACGTACGAATCCATCGTATAGCGCTGAATAGCAATGGATAGAAGTGATGGAACGATTAAATCAAGGTAATCAAGGTGACGATCTCTCTAGTTCTTCCCCTCCTAACACATTTCGTTGACGGCATGATTGTTCGATGTGTTCATACTTTTCATCATACTATAGACTATAGGACATAAACTACGGTAGATCAATGATAATAGATCAATACCAGTGCTTCCTCGTCTAACATGGATGGCATAAAGGTGGGCGGCATATCTTTGACGATAGAAAGTTGATCGAATGGCAGAATGAATGAAAGGAATTGATGGGGAGGAGTCACAAATGGAAATGTTCCCTTTTACTTCTACTCACTATTAGATACAGTGGATGGTTTCAGTTTGAACAAGTTCTATTGAAATTTATGGGACTATAACTATGAAAGGAACGCTCTATGGTCGCTTCCTTTCAGAGTATAAGGAACTATTGTTAAAGTATTTCGGTCATTCGAAACAATTTGAGTGGGAGACATGATGTCTACTGATTGGTAGATGGTAAGGGCAACATGATTGGAAGTGATAGGGAGAAGATGAGAGAGGAGATGATATTTAGGTCAATTGAATAGTCTGCATACTCACGTGGAGGGAAAAGATATTCTTTGATCAGAGTAACAAGTGATATAAATGAGTAAATGGTATTACTTATCATATCACAATTCTCGAATAGGTAACTATTTTTGAATGCCTTAATTTAGCAAAATATTTCACAATTTTTTTCTATACCCTCAAAATATTAATATAACGAAGAAAAAAACTAACAGAAGGTGTTTGAGGTGGTGAATTTACAATATTCTTCGATGGAGTACGTGCATTACGTTGACGAATATCATCAGATGATGATTCGATGGCGACCATTCTGGGAAAAGATCAAAGATCAATTATGGATTTCAAATATATGAGGAAAAGCATGCTAAACCAATCATAAGGAGCGTTAAATTGTGCAGAACTTAGGAGAGAATACTTCTGAGAACAGTCTTGACCATATCGAATTAGATTATATATACGTTATCAATGAGATATGAAGATCTTATCAAATTGATATCAATCTCTCATTCTATTATCATTAGTTTCTTATCTATTAGATAATGTGTGGGAAATATGCAAATGCGATATCTTATCTCTCATCTTTCTTGCAAGATATTTGAAATGATAGTATGTTATGTTATGTTTCAAATCCGACTTAACTTTCCTACATTTCTCATTTCATTTGATCCATTCTCTGTATCTGTTCTGATCCATTTCTAATGTCGTCATATCTTTTCTGTCTCTGCAACTAAGATAAGATTAGTATCATTTATCTTCATTGATAGCACTGAGATGTTTCGAGAACACGAGGGAAGAAGAAAAACGTGGTTCTTAAATGAAATGAACTTTAATAGTCCTACTACGATTTCATTGAAACTTGAAAAGTGTAAAGTGTTCGGTTCATGCATGACTGATTCCCATTCACTTCATCCGTTCAGACTTCGATACCGATCATACTTTGGCAACACTTTCTCTGCACTCTCTCAAATTCCCATACTATCTCACCCGTACTCTCTCACATTGCCCTGCTCTCTCATCTTCTCTCTAACCACCATCAACTGGACTGATCCAGCGATGCCACACTAATTCGATCATCATAGACAGTGCGATTGTAGTGTCTGCACTCTCTCCATATACCATACTATCTCGTCACTCTCTAACTTCATGTGCTCTATACTATTCATATGTCTCTATCAAAATAAGTGAAATTTCAATGATGCAGATGATATGAAAAAAAGTACATGTCTCGTTTTTTTTCAACAGTAATACCAATGGAATATTGAATGCTAAATTCGATTTCGTGAACAATATAAACATTTGCTATATTCCAAATTATATCAGGAAACAAATAAGGTAGAATTAAATCTGTACATCCCTAAATTCATTGGCTACCTTGCACAGGGTGTAGTAATAAGAAACTACACGTGGGACGAACTGAACAAACTTCGATCAAATAAGCTCTTTTATTACTCTTCCCTTCCTACAAGATGAATACTCTCGTGACTACAATAAATTCCCTTAGTACAAGAGTAATAAAATCTTACACGGAAGAGTTTCTGTGATTGTCTAAGATTTCGTTGAAGAACTTCAGGCAATTAATCCATTCATGTTTTTGATGACGTTCCCTCTCACTCTCACTCCTTTCCATTTCAACGAATTGGATTTAGGGGCGAAACAAATTGTTTAGGAAACGATCTTACGTCTTTATTTACATACAAATATTATACACACAGAATATACAACGTTTCGGATGGATAATTGGATCATTTTTCGAATGAGAAGATGTACAGTACTGGCCAAAATCATATGGTATTTTGTTTTTCTTGAAATATTTTGTACGAAGAAGGAAGAAAAAATATAACTAAAAATCAAGAAAAATCTAAATTTGAAAAAAATCGATAATTTCGGAATATTACGCTACAGAACGGTTCCAGTTAATAATGCAGTAGGCAGATAAAATAATTCAGGAAAACAAAATACCATAAAATTTTGGCCAGTACTGTAGATTATTGATTGATTTTGAATCACAGAATATCGTCGATCAATTAAAGTAGATGGTATTGTATAAAGCTCATGGGAGATAATAAGGACAAATGATTAGAAGTAGAACTCGATAACCCGATATCTGAAATCAATCAATCAATAATCGATTCCCGTGTTCAATCGAAAACTCACAATATATTATTGATTTAAAAAGCGATAACGATCGCTCCGATAACATAAACAATGACTATACAGCATGACATCAAATTATTGAGCGCTACATGGATTTGTAACCAATCAGCTGCGGCATTCTGAAAGGAATGATTACGGTATCGATCGATAATGATTACAGTATACCTTAGACGAAGTACCGTCCGTGACAGGATCCTCTTCGAATCCACAACAAACATTCGCGTTGAGAACCGACGCTAGGAGGGTGTAACGGTGCGCTGAATAATTATTTGATTTAATTTATTCGTTTTAAACTCGTACTTCCTTTTGAACATTCGTTGATTTCCGATCATTATTTCCATTCAATCC
Organism: Parapristionchus giblindavisi; assembly: GCA_943737045.1. Taxonomy (NCBI): domain Eukaryota; kingdom Metazoa; phylum Nematoda; class Chromadorea; order Rhabditida; family Diplogasteridae; genus Parapristionchus; species Parapristionchus giblindavisi. Next base: position 274,922 of record CALSFV010000034.1, read on the forward strand.
CATTTTATTTCCCATCGTAAACGTCTCTAATACTATTAATGGTACTGTGCACGAACCCTTTTTTTACAGATTCAACCCACGATCTGTCTATGTTCAAGTAGACATTGAACACCACGTGGTTGAGAGACCAACGTACTATTTTGAAGATGAGGAATCAACAATATCATCTTTTTATCTCTAGCCATTGCAATAAAAAAATTGGATAAATTGCTACTTTGTGTTCGAGAGAAAATATGGGCGCTATTAGTAAGAGTAGATGATTCAATGTCACGTGATAAATCTTACCGGGTGGTACTTTTCGTTGAACTCTGGCTGCAGCAGAAATGATAACGGTTGCAATGAGAGAGACGACTGACAAACCGAGAGTGAAGGCATAGAAAACATCTGTTAAGGGAAGGTTACTGTAGATCAAAGATCAAAGATCAAAGATCACTTACATATCTTGGGAATGCTTTCACCGAATCCCACTTGGGGCGTTTTGTTGGCAAGAAATTGGAAGCACATAAATTGAAGAAGAATGGAGAACATTTTCACGTTAATCTGAATATAAAAGATTTGTATTAAATTCGTTTTTCTTATGTTTCAGAATAATCTCAAAACTAAGATAACTTTATGATATTTGATTTTGCTTTCGCCATTCTCGAACAACTTTTAAATGGAACATGCGAATATTCATGAATAGCTATTTTCATATTTTGTTAATTAATACCTGTTGTTGGAACTTTCCGAAGAAGGGAGCGAGGAGAATAAGAAGAGCAGAGATTAGAACAGGAATAGTCAATTCAATAGATAAAGTTGTCGACTTTCTTCGTGCCGTCACGCATATTTCGAGCTCTTCAGCCCTGATTATTGATTGATTAAAGTTCAAAGTTCAAAGATCACCAACTTCATATCGTCATCAGCTGCTAATTTCTTGATCCATGAGTTCTCAATGTGCCAGTTGGTACGAATACTGTCAACATCGAGACCATCTGTGAAGACCAAAGATCAATCGATAAATTTGAAAGATCAAAGATCAACAAAGAATTCCTTACCCTCTCCACTTAGGATGAAGTACTTGATGTATCGCTTGTAGAGAGATGAGCGAAGTTTGAAGCAACAATGCTTGCGATCCTAAAAAGAATCAATAAACAGGAATATTGATTGATATGACATACATTAGGATAATCAGAGTAGTCGATTTCACACTGTGCCTGCATACGGTATTCGAGTCTTGCAGTGACGTTTCCTGAATCAAACAATCGATAAATCAATATATTAGAAACAGTGTTTATTGTAACAAGTAAATCAATAAATTTAAAATCTTTACCAGTCATTCTGGCCTCGATGTTCTGATAGTTTGTGTAGTCAACTGATTGAGCCGATGTTTGGAATCTATAATGAATAATTTATTGTCAGTCTAAAGTGTTCTTCAGTAAAATACTGACTGTTTCAGAGTCATGGAAAAAAATTATTCTCGTAGCGAAATATCAGTGCGGCGAAGGGGCTTTCACGTAATAATTACATCTAATTGATTTTTCAAGCATAAATTCCAATAATTTTGTAGGTGAATAAACGAGATACGAGCTGTTGCAAAATGCACTGTCAAATGACGTTATAGACGACTGAAAACACAAAAATAAATTTCATAGTCTTAAAATGAGATAGCTCTGGATGTTTTAGTTACATTATAATGATCAATTAACATACTTCTCAGAGTTGATATCAGGCACCCATAATCGTCCAAAACTCTTGATGTTGAGTGTATCTGTCTTCCAATCGATTTGATCCCAACGGAGACGACGATCTTTCCATGACTGATAAAGAATTATCATGAGATCAAAGATTAAAGATCACTATTCAGAGATCAATTAAACCGAAATATAGTCAAAGGTTGGTAATCAATAATACGTTTCACGACTGAGGATGTCGATGAGATATATTTTCGAAGAGACAACAATCAATAATTTATAATTGATGAAAATAAAATAATAAATAATTTGACCAAAATAAAATTATGGAATGAAACTAACAAGAGCTAGATATCCATTGATGTGCATCTCCTTGAAGACTTCACTCTGAAATTATGAGAAGTTAGAATGTATTTATTGACTATCATTCACTGACAATTTATCGATTTTTTGATTCTTCGAAGTTTCTGACTCATGTGAATTTTGGACATACCAAAGACAAGTATTATATTGATATTGTATCCTTATATACATTTTATTGAGTTTCCTTATAAAATTAAATTCCTACAAAGTAGTCTAGAGACAAATTCAGTAGATTCTTCTTTTATGGGATATTTTGTAAGCCAAAATTAAATCAAGTAATCATTTCAATGAAAAACTGAATGAATATTAAAACAATCTAACCATCCACATTTGTCTGACGACGACCTTCTGAACATCAACTTCGAGTGTTTCCCCTGCAGCCACTGTAGGTGGTAGAAGCATCAACGAATTTGATTTACCTTAATCATAAATCATAAATCATGACCTTATCTCTCAAGTAATAAGTCCCCTTGTTAAGTCTCAATTCATAATCTTAAGTCGGCCCTCTTTAAAACTCCTTCTCCCGTGACTCGCCACCTCTAGTGTAATATGATATGATGAAGTGAGAATGGATGACTTATTGCTCTCTCACTTCTCCATACTCTCTCGTCTCTTCTCTAACCCATACTCTCCTTATTGCCGTAACCTCTCCGAGTCTTTTACACGACTTCAATTCCGTCTAATGAACGACCGTGAATTGGTCGGTGGTGAGGGTAATTTGGGAATCGTCGACCACACCACAATGGATACACCATAATTGACTGACCTTGCACATTATCAGCTTCTTTACTCAACTTGTAGAAGAGACAATCCTCAAGGACCGAATATTTGTGATGAGCGATATCGTCCACATCTACAATAGGAAATATTCATTATTTTTTATAATTATTTTACTTTTGAGTCTTTAAATGTCTCATAACAATGAGAATAATACAAATGTTCAGGGTATTCTGTCAGAGAAGATGATTATTTAATAAACATTTCATTGCTTCGATATGAAATCTCAGTGGTCATGTCATTTCAGATGTGCAAACATTAAAATATCTTTGAATCTCGAGTCCTGTCCCTCTACCTCTCCCTTTATCTCTCCCTCTCCCTCTGCCTCTCACTCTCCCTATTCTTGTCCTCTCTTCAGTCTACAAAGCGGATACTCGTGGAGAGAGGGGAGCACACTGGAAGAACCAGTAGAATACTCAGGATAGTTGTGATGAGAAAATACTGAGAGTAGAGAGAAAGAGAAGAGAGGTAGAGGGAGAGGTAGAGGGAGAGGGAGAGATAGAGGGAGAGGGAGAGATGGAGAGGGAGAGAGGGAGAGGTAGAGGGAGAGAGAGATTGAGGGAGAGGGAAAGATAGAGGGAGAGGGAGAGATAGATGGAGAGGGAGAACGAAACACATCAGGAAACTAATGGATGGCCTGGTTTATCTTAAGCTGAGATTGAACAACAACGAAGTTGTTCATTGTAGTGATGATAGAGTAAAGTAATTGTGCATGAATGAGACAGATAATACATTAGTCTTGATAGATATTGACTACCTTGAAATTTGACTAAAATCGATATACATATTTATCAATGCCGTGATAGTAATATACAAGAAACGGAATAGAATATAATATGATTGAAGTGCTCATTGTTTATGGATTTACCTAATATTATCATCATTATGTGTATCGTCCCGCATTTTCTCTAATGTTATTACGTGCGTATATTTAATGTCGTAAATCATTTCTCTATCAGTTATTTAAAAAAGTCAATAGTTGATCTTTGATCTTTAATCTGCCCATGTGATTCCATGTATGTACACATTCATTAGTCAGTCCATTCCGTTCTATAAACAATCCCCCTCTGCATAATTTGGTCTAGAGGATTAACACTCATTGGGTCAACATGGGACCTACATGTATTATTATGTTTAGGAGCTCACATTGCCTTATTGCATAACTACGTCCTGGAGATCTACGCCCATTGAAAATTCGGCACTTCTTTGATTTCTGGCCCAGGTTATATTACAGATTAATTCTAGTCATTTCTCATTCCTCATCACTCATTAGTCATTTAGTAACAGACGCTCTTCTCGGTTGTGGTAAAACCAACCGCATCATGATTGATAGAATTTCATTATCGATTGCTCTATCGTCAATTTAAATCTAGATTTTTCTGCTTTGATTTTTGATCTTTGAACTTCAGACATCTTGTCGTGACCAATAATCTTCCTTCTCTACAGTGGCACAGTTCCGTTCAGAACCATCACAAAATGGGACAGAATCAACAAAGAAAGGCTAAGAACATAGAGGGGCTAGTCCTGCCTCTCCCTTCCTGTCTAGAAGAGATGAGAAAGATCAACGAACCGGACGATTTGTATGCCTCTGATTCATTGAATAAAAGGAGAGGGAGAGATACCTGAGGGAGAGATCCTAGAGGGAGAGGGAGAGATTGGAGAGGGGGAGATCCTAGAGGGAGAGCGAGAGGGAGAGATGGGAGAGGGAGAGGTAGAGATCCTAGAGGGAGAGAGAGAGAGATCCTAGAGGGAGAGATCCTAGAGGGAGAAAACACAAAGCCTGATGGTTATCCTTCACACAGATTTAGACACTATATGGAACCATTCTTCATCTGGTTCTTACGATTTCGACTAGTACGAAATAGTTACTCCATACATATCTCTATCTCTACCTCTGCCTCTCTCTACCTCTCCCTCTAGGATCTCTCCCTCTCCCTCTATGATGTCTGCCTTTTCCTCTCCCTCTACCTCTAGGATCTCTCTCTCCCTCTTCCTCTACCCCTAGGATCTCTCCCTCTCCCTCTCCCTGTACCTCTGTAGGATCTCTTCCTCTTCCTCGCAAAACACCACGATGCACATCCCTATATGGACTAATTATACATATTGTCCTCTCCATGTCTATACCAATTCTTTTCTTCTCTCAACAAAACATCTTGATGGGTCTATGGAGAGTTAGAGGGAGAGGGAGACAGAGGGAGTGAGAGAGGGACAGGGAGAGGGAGAGATCGTAGAGGGAGAGAGAGTGAGTTCGGACAAAAAGATCTGTCAAGACGTTTGAATTTGTGAGTCCCAAGGGGATTGGAGAGGATGGAAGAGATGAGTTCAGTTATCATAGAGAATATCTATACAAAAATGAAAACAAACAGCTCCGAGTCTATTTTGCCTAGTCTAAGACCTCATTTTTCGTGATGAGAGAGAAGAGGACTTCTTTTGTATTACATGTTTGAAAATGAGAGAACATGAAAAATTAAAAAGAGGCAGATTACAATTTGTTAAGAATCCAACACCTTGCACACCTCTTGAATTTGAAACTCTCCGCTTTGGCAATGCTGTCTCGTAGACCACGAAAGCGAGAGATCGTTGCCAGAGAGGAGAGTTTCAAATTAGCTCGGGCGTGACTATATTCTAAACTAAATGAGAGGAATCTAACTCTTCCCCCTGAATTTAGTTCCTTCTCGTTATCTTCGAAGTGGTGTTATCTTGATTAACTATATCCTCTACACTCTCATTTTATTAGACAATTTAGGTCTTGGAGAGGAGGGGGGAGGACTGAGAGGAGGGAGAGGGAGAGAGAGGAAGAGGGAGAGATTTAAGTGATTTGGGTGGTGGGTATGGGCTTTAGCTCCACTAACGAGTAGGCTCTCTAATTATTCGTTGTTCCTTTGGTATTCAATCATTGGGAATGAGGAAGTCCTCTTTCTCTTCATAGTAAAGTGAAAGTTATGAATGAATGACCCAAAAGGGAGTATAGGTGACAGTCATGACAATAGAGAAGATATCGATCGAATACGGATAATACTACTATAGGCTCATCATTCAGGGGTTGTCATCATTATTATCCAATACGAGATAATCGTATAGCAAAACAAAATATTTAAATGTATTCAGGCTTTTGATCTAAATCGATTCTATGAGGGATTTATCTATGTTTCAGTGGTCTCATAATAATTGATAAGAAACTCTAAATGATGATAAAAATCGGTTTTCTCTAACAATTCTTTATTTTCTTCCTCTTCCTAAGAAACTTATCTCTAAAAAATTGTTTCTTCCTCTTCTCTTCCTCTTCCCTCTTCTTCTCTTCTCCTCTCTCCCCCCCCCCCCCCCCTCTCCTCTTCTCTTCCTCCTCTTCTCTCCTCCTCTTCCCTCTTCTTCTCTTCTCCTCTCCCCCCCTCTCCTCTTCTCTTCCCTCCTCTTCTCTCCTCTTCTCTCCTCCTCTTCCCTCTTCTTCTCTTCTCCTCTCCCCCCTCTCCTCTTCTCTTCCCTCCTCTTCTCTCCTCTTCTCTCCTCCTCTTCCCTCTTCTTCTCTTCTCCTCTCCCCCCCTCTCCTCTTCTCTTCCCTCCTCTTCTCTCCTCCTCTTCCCTCCTCCTCTTCCCTCCTCTTCCATCCTCTTCTCTCCTCTTCCCTCCTCTTCCCTCCTCTACCTTAACTGGACTCGCTCTATTTCACCCTCTGACACTATTATGAATAGAGAGAGTCTTTCATTCCATTCAATGACTCAAACCGGTAGATATCCTCAATGGATATAATGAGAGAATGGTAAAGAGTAAGAGTAACTATAGAGAGAGGACTAATATTAATCATATACCGAATATCAATTCAAATTTCTTATTTATATTCTGGTCAGCAAAAAAAGGACAGTTTTCTCTACTTCTCTTCCAATCTCTCCCTTTGAACACCACATCAGACACTACAGACACCCTCAATTCTAAACTTTCCATCCTTTCTTTGTCTATTTGCGAATGATTCCCTCAGTGTTCGATTCAAATTACCCTGGGTTGATTCTCTTAAAGCTCAGACACCGCCATGGTCCCTTGTTCACATTTTACAGTGAATAATGCATTTAGTTGAGGGACCGATGAGTGGTGTTACGCTTGCTTTAACAACTATAATAATAAATAAAGAGCAATAACAATGATGATGTAAATGGGACCAATTCTTGTTCTTTTACAACAAGAATGTGATGGATGATTGGTGTAATTGAGAGTTAATCGACCATTTCTATTCCTATATTTACTCATGTTTCTTGTGGGCTTTTACTAAATGCATTGTTCACTGTAGAATAGAAGTATCCCTTATTCGGGACTTCAGCACGCCCAGACTGATCAGTAGTTTTGTGGCAACCTCGATTGGTTATGTGCTTGATAAAGGTCATTAAATTGTAAATTGTAGGCTTAGTCAACAACTATCATGGCCCCATTGAATACAAGGACCGATCTAGAACTTTCTATGTCAATTGTATAATGGGTATAGCGATATACTAGATCTGAACAGGCAAATGGAAAGAATCGACAAAAAATTCAAAAACTGAAAATTGAAATTAAAATAAAAATACCTGTGATATTGACTCTCCACTTGCAGTCGGGGTCGTAGACTGCTGCAGCTGCAGAAGAAAAGAGAAGAAGAAGAAGAGGAGATGAAGACATCTCTCCTATGAAGAAAAGATATGAGAGATGATGATGGACCGAGAAGTGGGCGGAGTTTGGAGTGGAGTGACCAAGAAGAACTCCCCCTTCAGGCTATTCAGAGGGAGAGGGAGAGGGAGAGGGAGAGGAGAGATAGAGAGTGGGGAGTGGGAGAGGGAGAGGGAGACAGAATGAGAGGGAGAGGGCTAAAAGCGGTCGAGTAAATAGAAAACTTGGCCATCTATGTATGGCGGTTGGCGAAACTGTCAGAGTATCCGGAATAAGAATAAGAAGAGGGAGAAGGACCAAACAAATTGAAGAGGGAGAGGTAGAGGAGGGAGAGGTAGAAGATGGCAGAATGAGAGGGAGAGATTGATCAAGAAGGACATGGGAATAGATTCAGATCAGACAACAGTTCTAGTCTATGGAAAAAGAACGTGTTTGAGTGAATAAGATAGGGATTGAATGTTCTGTGATGTGATCTGTTCTGTTCTCTTGAACGATTCCCATTGTACAATCACAATTGGCAAAGTGTCAGGAGATATTGGGCACTTTGCCAACAGCATTTACAATAGGTTTTTTTTCCGATTTGCATACTCAAGGTTCTCAAATTCGTGACTGATAATCTTGGCCTCACAATTCCTCTATGAGGATATTGGTCAACTGTCTTTCCTTAGTGCAATAATATTCAGAGTGCCTTGATATATGATATCTTGTTGTTGTCTATCTTTCTCTTCTACTCAAACACTCTTCCTCCGGTTTTTCTTATCGCGACGTACCCCGCCAAGAAGCAAAACCTCTTGGCGTGCACTGCGGCGTGGAAGATGGCTTAGGAAACGTACAAAAACCGAAGTCTCTGTATACGAACGGTGAAGAGTACGTTGAAAAATATTTGTCTCCCTTCATGCATAGTGATGATGTAGATCGTTGGAATCCGGTCCATCGTCTTCCAAATTAAGGATGTCCACTCAAATTATATTATTAGGTGGAGATCCGCGAATGTTTATGCATATTCAAAGGGCAAGTGATACAAAAAGTAAGATGGCAATCTCTTCGATGCCTTTGTGCAATGGTAACAAAAAGTAAACTCGCATAAATTTGCATTTAGTCTGGACTAAAATGGTATCTCACGTTGTTGTTGAAATTGAATTATAAGGGGAGAGATAAAGAGAGTGATTAAAAGTTGGTTGTGTGATAGATTTAAAAATAAATAAATAAAATATTCTAAAGGCGATCCATTGTTTTGGCCCTGGTCCTAGACACTGGACCGCCCCGGTTGGGCCTCATAAAAAAAAGAACACTCAGCCCGAGAACAAATATCGAAAATGTAAAAATCGAATATTCTCGAATAAATTCGCGAACATTAGTCGTGAATAAATGCAAATGTAGTCGCAAATAGTGGTCGATCAATTTTTTGAGAATAAAAAATTAGAAAATTATTTTTTACTAATTCTGTTCTGAAATAATTTTCAAAAAGCTATTAGCGAATAACAATGTTTCATTTAACAACACTAATACACAATGAAAAACAATTTATGTACTCTATCTTCATTAGAGCCAAACAAAAGTTTTTCTCTCTCAAAGTAATTTTGTTAAAACATTGATAATGAAATGCTATTATGAAAAAAATATTGTGGAGATGGTGATGCTTTCTTCATATCTTTGACACGCACATCAACACACATTTCATAGCACAAAGATGTTTGGATAAGTCCATCTACAAAGATAAATGATCAAGATCTATCCAATGGAAGATCCAATCGTAAACACCTTACCGTACTTAAATGTCTGCGAAAGAGTGTAGTTAGAGTGGATCTTTAATCTGAAATTAATCTATTTACCATCCCAATGGTTCATCTCTTTGATTCAACTTTCTGAATGACCCTACATATATTGTGTGTTCACTCTCTAATCATTGAATCCGATCAGAAACCATTCAATCTCTCTTTTTTTCCAGTCCGTTCCCCTCTTTTCAACTCGTTTCTTATATCGACAGATTCGATCGTCTGGCGCAATAACCTCTTGACTCCACTCTCCCTCTATAGGTGGTGATCTCTCCCTCTCCCTCTAGGATCTGAAAAAGGGAGAGGTAGAGGGGGGGGGGGTGGATGGATTGACCACAATTGACCTGTCTCATCATCTCCTCTAATCTTCATCTTCAGTCTCCACTTGACTATTAGAGACGACAATGAATGATTCTATTGATAGATTAGAGGAGATCATTGAGGATAGAGGAGTTATTATTCAATTAATATTCAATTCGATTGGAGGACGAATGATATTTTATTTATTTACCACCTGTATTGTACCATAATGTCTGTTTATTGTCTATTGTCTTTTCTAATCACTGTTTCAAATGAGCTCGGTGTTTAACTTAAGGGAAATACGGTACAAATATTGTATTGAACAGTAATAATAGAAAGAAGACCATCATCGTTTAATAAATGATAATAACTCAATTTAAGTTTATTGTAAACGGTTGCTATACAAATTATTTATATAATATTCCAATAACAGAATATTAGTTTAATTATATTACAGTTAAAGGTGGAGACCCGCGAAAGTTCATGCAAATATGTTTCATCTCGCTTATGCAAGTATCACTTGATATGCAATTAGACAGAGTGATCACTCATCAATCCCTTAACGCAGTGGTAAAACTTCTGACTAGATATCGCATGGCCGCGGGTTCGAATCCTATTGTCAAACTTTCCTATTTTCAAAAAGCGCGCCTTTGCCTGCGATTGCAAGCATGATTCCTTCATGATTCTAGCGATCAATAAGCTGAATTAGCATAAACTAAATGATGTAGGGTATGTAGAATAGCTTTTGCTAACTTTCTGTCTTCACAGTTTGTTCACGAAAATATTCGCGGGAGTCCACCTTTAAGTATGCAGTATACAATACATACAAAACACTATCCGATACATGATTTGGCTTGCTGAGAGTCAAAACAGGGAAAGATTTCTTATTAGTCAGTTGTATTCTTCAGAGAAGATTTATTGGTCATAAAGGAGTATACACTGTAGGGCAATGAATCTGTCATGTTTACTTATTCAGAATGTACATACGTCTACATAGGACATGATAGACATTGATTTTCTATCAAAGATTATTTCTATTGAACATTTCAAGATAAAAGAGATAAGATAAAAGAGAGAGTAATCTTTTCAGAAAAAATCGTTGAATTGATTTGATTTGATTTTTTGATTTGAAAACACATTTATCAAGAGTATGACTCTGATGCGCATGGGGAAAAGCTCTTCTTACTTCCGACAGCCCCAGAATACTGACGTTGATCTTCATATGAGCGTCTTCCGATTTCACAAATCCGAGAAGATCGACAGGCAGTTTGGAGTTGACCGAACATAGTACATATAACAAATGAAAAAATGACTCTCTCATGGAAGATTTGTAAACTATATATCTGTATGAAATTTTGAGTCTCCTAAAATTCTAGAAAAGATTTGTTGCTCGCAAGAAGTTCATAATTTTTCGCTTTGCTTTTTCACTAATATAAATTGAACTATTGATAAATCATGCATAGACTGTCTTTTGACATCAACACTAATTCATATTTCCCAACTAATACACCAAATCCTACAAAATTTTCTTGATTAATCCAATTTTCATAATTGCTGACCTATCTTTATTTGACTACACGTATTAATTTATTTTTCAAAACACAAAACAATTTTTCTTTATCTATCCTCTCAATTAATTGATGAGTACCCTCAATTACTTCATTTCTTTTGATCTCTTTCTATTCATTTGAGTGTTCCTTTCTTCTTCCATCTAATGACCCTTCTATACGTGAATGTATGCATTCAGATGAGAAGAAGGAACTATTGTCGAGATGGAGAAGGACAAAAAAGGAGAGGGAGAGGGAGAGAGGTAGAGGGAGAGAGACAAAAAAGGAGAGGGAGAGAGGGAGAGGGAGAGAGACAAAAAAGGAGAGGGAGAGGGAGAGTTCAGAGGGTAGATCAACACTTCTTCTTCGTTCATTGCAAACAAACGTGAGAAGGAAGTCATTGGAGGGAGTATTCAGTAGACAAAAGAAGAGAAGAGAAGAGGAAGAAGAGATAGTGATAGAGGGTTCATGAGAGAAGAGACGAAAGGAAGAGATAGAGGGAAGAGAGAATGAGAGAGAGACAAAGAAACAATGACTGAGAAGGTGAGAATAAGAGATAAGACTGTTGACAGATAGAGAATCTCTATCTCCATTAGAGGATAGATAGAAGATGGTGATGAAGTCATTGATAAGATAATAGAAGAATGGAAGAGAAAAAGAGCGTGAAGATTGGATCTGATGGATGAAAAGGGATTCGAAAGATATATTTTAAAAATAAAAACAGAAATCGATTTATTTTTACATACTAGCGTAGTCTCGATACAAATAGCTACTGTAATTTTGTACAACGAAATCTCTCAGGATATCGATAATATTTGTGATTCCAGTATTCTGTGAATCATAAACAGAAAAGAAACAAAGTTAAAGAAATTTAAAAAAAATGCACGCTAACGTCTACATATTTACACTTTGCTCTGTAAATGTGCACATGTTTTCATTTGCTTTTCAGTCCAATTCAAACTGAATCCACAAATCGATCAAAAATATTTTATATATTGTTTGACTTCTTTTTCCATTTAAAGCCAATTGATATATTTAGTATATTTTTTCGTTTATTTCTAAAAAAATTACTCAATTCTTGCTGAATTGAGTAATTTATTTTATATATGGTTTGCCTTCAATGTTTCAGAATAGGTGTGACAATTGGGTAACGGCAACCGGCATTCACCAATGATATAGTGATATGAATGACATCATGATGCTGGAACTCCGAGCCGAAATGTCGGTTGTCGAATAGTCAGACCCCTTATTTTCAAAATCGAAATAAATACTTGTAAATGTTTCGTTCTCCGATCTTTCATTGATATTCAACGTTTTCAAACATTTATCACATAAATAAATCGACCTTGATAGATAGGTGTGGACATAATGCGAATGTTCTTCACTCATCTCAAATCTTCTTTTTGCATTGGTATCGGTGCATTTGACGCATACAAATGGATTGGCAGTGGGTACTTCTTTAGATCATTCTTTTGATGGAAATTATTTCACTGGAACAATAATGAAAAAAAATGATATAGATTAATGAATACGTTAAAGCCACGTACACCCCAAGCGGTGACACATACACCAAGTTCACTCTATGTACATTCTGGCAACGCTCTCTCGTAGACAAATTAAATTTTTTGAAATCGAAGGATCATAGCCAGAGCGGAGAGTTTCAAATTTGCTAGCGCAATGTCTTTAAAATTAAAAAAAAAACTTTAAAAAAATCGTATGACTTTTCACAAAGTGAACGATAAGTACCCAAGGATAACGAATTTTAAGATCGATGCATAGATGTTCTCTGAATAAGAAGTTAAACATTTGATCTCGTGATGAAAGACCAAAAAAACGCTAAATAGCTAGAGATTGAACATGATTGACGCATCAACTGTTGTATGCGAAATGTTGAGTCTTCCGTAATTGTGACCATGTTGATGTTACGAAACTTTTTTGTTCGTACAATACGTTGATTTTTTTTGTTTCAAGCCGAATTTGTGCCCGGGAGAAAACGATCATCCCGAAAATCGGGTCCACATTAACTGAAAATGTTAAATATTTTCAAAAAGAAAAGCAAAAAAAAATTTCGTTTAAAAGACAACAATCTTGGATAACAATGGAATAACTTTTATTTTATGCATACATTTTAATTGTGTTTAAACCCGTTTTAACGTTATTTTAAATTCAGAAGCTGTATCTCTCTAAAGGTCGAAAACTTCGAGACAAATTAATTATGTATACAAAAGTTCTTGTATTCCCCTGAGGTCAGTGAATATGATGTTGTAACGAAAATACATTAGACTATTACCCCTCGGGAACAAAACTGACGTAATTACTTTCTATTTATATTATTGAATATAAATATTTGTGATGAGTCAGACCATTAACATTTACGGTATTTATAATAATTTATCCTTGAGAATTTGATGAGATCAGCTATAACCCGATGGATAATTATGCAAATTCAAAATCTACAATAATATAGAAAGGAGAGGAGAAGGTCTATTTTCCTGGAAGGAAAGACCATGGATTATTGGAGAATATATCCGCTCTTTGTGGTCGACTCGGAGCTGGTTTGTGTTGACTGTATAGGGCTAATTGATTCACGAATTTCTCTTCGAGACTCAACGAGGATACTGTAGACGATAGCTCGACTGAAAATTGATAACAGTAAAGATATGGTGAGATTATATGTATAGGTTAGATGATTACGTCATAAAGAATTTCGGTATAAACGACTTCGGTATAAAAGCTCTCGGTATAAAGGAGTATGGTACGAAAGATTACGGCATTAAGAATTACAGAATAAGAGATTACGGTACCCCCCCCCCCACAATTTAAATAGAAACTCACAGGAAAATAGTGTGACAGGCTTCTCTTTGATATCTTCTTTCTCCATTTCTTCAATAATCGGCGCTTCAGTAGTTTTCCGTGTCAATTTGAAACTCTTAAAGGTTATCGATCCAGCGGATCGTCTGGCACGAAGGGCTAAAAATTAAACAAATTAAAATATTTAAAAAGAAGACTAGAAAATAAGAGAAAATTACTAACCCATCTCAGCAGAGATCACAGTAGATATACAGAACAGGAATAGAAGTGAAATCCTCCTCATTTCAACGTCGATTCTTACCGTTCTATCACTTTAGCCACTCCTTATATCGTAATTAGATTGGTTCACTTTCTCCCTCTACCTCTTGAATCTCTCCTCTCCTTTTCTCCGTCCTCTTCCTCTTCCTCGTCTTCACTATTCCTACTTCTCTCTACATTCCAATTTGCACAGTGGAACCGCAGCTGGAACGAATTACTGCGCGCTATCTACTAATTTCTCTTCCTCTACCTTTAGTCTCTCTACCTCTCCGTCGCCCATCTATCATCTCTTCATTTCTCGCTGATTTTCGTGAAGGGTCAATTTGTCCGATTCATAGTCGTTGATCTATGACCATTGATTCAATAGTTAGTCAAAGAGATGAACGGGTCGGATTGAGTCATCAGATCATATCATATCTCATACAACGAATTGATCTGCATTCGGGCAAATGACATAAACAAAGCATGTAGGAAGTGAACATCAATTAGTATACTGTAATGGTTGCTTTTAACATAATCGAAGATCATCCAAGTACACTCTCTCAGACATTCTTATTCATTAACCGTTTCTCATTGTTGAAGATCATTGAATTGAAACGATCAGCCCACGCAAACGTTTTTAGGCAAAAAAAGGAAATTAAGATCGTCTCGCCATACACGATTAAAGGACACCGAGATAATGTTACTCTCCACTCTGGCAATGCTCTCTCATAGACAAATAAAGCGAGAGAGCATTGCCAAAGCGGAAAATTTCAAATTAGCTCGTGCGTGCCATAAGTCAATTAAGAGAAAACAATCAATGAAATGATTACATTTAAATCATCTAGAGATGATACGAAATCAAAAAAAAGCAATGGGATTATTTTTCAAGGTTATGTTGGAGAACATTTCGACGTATTAAAAATGGAACTCGTTTAATTATCAAGAGCTATGCGATAAGCAACAAAAACTGGCAGCAACAAAGCACACTTACAACATTCCTTGTCCTTTTCGTCGCTTCTCCTTTCTAGATACTTTTACATCAATCGTTCATTGCACTTTCAACATTCGCAGTATTGATTGAACTGAACTCAAATGATTGAACACAAAGATCTGTACTTAGATGTTCTTGTACCCTAACGTTCTTCATTTGTTGATATTATTTATTTATTTATTTCTTTATTCCATCAAATATAATAATAAAAGGTGATATGTATAGGATCAGAATGTAGAACACTTCCTCGATCACCCAAATGATTACTTGATTCGATCAGAGTAAATAGAATAGTCTTTCTACTTGATTAACTAAAGTAGACTGTATCGCACGTAGTGACAGTGAAGTGAAAGAAAGTAATTATTTATAATGTTGCTTTATTCCCGGTGGTAAAAAGTATTAAAATAATATCTTTTCCATACTGATCTATATATTTCTTTGAAAAATCTATTGATTTGTCTATTATCTATATTCTTAAATATTTGGATATTTTGTTCAATGGTTTCTTAATCTCTGAATAATTTCAGACAAGCGATAGCGTTCGTCTAGTCATTGAATGTCGAACTGCACGAAAAAGGTCAAACCGGTTGATTTGTCTCATCATTTCAACATTTTTTGTCGCGTTTTATCAGTTGAATCGTTTGAGAAAGAGATCGAGAGTGATCGAGATTGGAAAAGAATGAAGGCGACAACCTTGATCTGATCACTAACATTGATATATGTCATGATAGAAGAGCATTAATCAATCTATATCTTAGGTTGGTGGTTGCAGTTCACACTGTGGTTTGAGTAATTCAGTCCAAATGATTTATGAGAACATTTTATCGGCATTTTACCTCATGACACAAACCTCATTATGAACTTGCCCTACTATAAGAATCATTCATATTGGATACGGTAGAAATTTTTCGCTTTCTAGATCCATCCCAGAACATTACGAACCTGAAACAATAATGAATATTTATACAATTTTCGAGAAAAACCAATCCCCCCCACATTTTGTTTCTCCTTGTACAAAATTCCTCGCTTCAATCGTATTTTACTTTTTAAAACATTTATGATAAATCGTAAATAAATAAATAAATAAACACATAAAGTGTGTCGTGTTACCTTCGATATGGTTCCACATAATAAATGGTAAAGAATGCAGATAAAGTTGTTGGTATCGCGTTAACCTACACGATAAATCAATTGGTGTTATATATCACAAGATAAAGAAAAGCATACAAGGTATATCATCTTTTCCAAAACGGGACTTCTGTATATATCCAATAGAAGAATGAAATAAATGGAGACGCCAATGAAATAGATTGGAGGTAGCATTGCATGATAGGTTAGTATCTTTAATGGTGGTTTGCTTTCTTTATTATTTTATGATCAAACTATGTTCCGAAAATAGTATTGTTTACCTTAATTAGTGTTCTGTGCATATCTTTGGTTTTTATAGACATTTTCCTCGAACGACGTTGAAGTATTGATAGAATCTATATCATAATAATAATAATACTTTGCTATGCAGTTTAATTATTATGAAATAATACTTTATATCATGTCTATGCATTCATTAAAATTTGGTCATAAGTAGTTAAGTACGACATTTTCTTCCAAATGAAGAGATCCCAAGTGTATTCAAAATACTTTAAAGAAGGGGACCCACGAGTTTTTTCGTGACTAAACTGGCCAGACAGAACTATAGATCTCCTTGTATACAAAAACAATTTTCTCTAAAACTTTAGATGCCCCAGAATACCGTAATTCGGACTTAAAGTTCATTGATATGCCCAGGGAAAGGAGCGAGTTTTTGAAATTGAAGCACAAATGTATAGAAAATTGCAAACGGGAATCGAACCCACGTGGCGCGGTTATAAGCGCTGACTACTAACCACTGAGCCACACGCTCTACGCGGTTAACCAGTCAAATCTAATAGAGAACAGAATGTCACTTCCGATGTCCCACGTTCTTCATGTCAATAGCGCAGCCCAAATCTCGTGGGTCCCCTTCTTTAATTAAAAGTCTACATGACCTATTCGGTCTGTGAGACTTTTTCGAATACGGTAGAATATTCATTCTTGCAAGATAAATATGTAAATGATGATCTTACTCTGTGTCTGAGGAATAAAATGAGTCCATAACAAGGAAATGGTGATAAGATCATAAAAACAACTGTTAATATTACAATAGGAGTGATACCGTTATGACCTTAATGAATGGACAATTTGTGTTTTGATACATTTACAATGGTACTAGAGATACTGTGTCCTGATAATGGTATCTTACGAAATGAGATACTTTTATTGAACATCGCATTTTCATAAATCAATTTCAGGAAAAATTTTTGAGAACTAACCTGTTAGGCAGACAGTGTCTTTCAAGTATTCCGGAAAATATCGAAGAACATACTCTCGTACTGTATTTGTATCAGCTTGTTCTAGAGCGAATAAAGTCTGCAAATGTTGAGTGTATTTATTCTTTCGTAGATATTTCAAGTGTTCACTTACCAAAACAGTTATACATGGAATGTAGAGAATTATCAGAAGAGCAAAAATCTGCCACTTTTGTGGCGTAGAATGTGATAGAATCCACAACCTGAAAAGAATAAATGAAGTAACTAACAGATTGAACTTCATTTTAGTTTATGAAAAAAATAGGAACTAATTCTTTATTGCAGATGTTCACTTTGTAGATTTAACAATTCTAGTAATAGAGAAAAAAAAATTTCAAAAATGGATGAAAGTACTTACCGATATCCGAAGGATGCGATCATAATCAAAAATGAGAATGAGAGTGTATTCAATTGTAGTGAATAGATGAGATAACACGCTCTAGGTGATATCAAAGTACACGGTCCTGTTGAGATATAAACCAGATTTCCCGGAATCGGAATTAATCTGAAATTTCGGAATTTAGATTTGTTTGAAAATGATATAGGAAACCGTTGCATAGTGAGGAAAGTTGATAGATCAGAAGTGAAGTCAGTTAGTGCTCCTGCTTTGATTAGAATTGCATAGGTCTGAAGTGATTTGTTTTATATTTTAAGTTATCTTATTTATATCGTCTAGGCAATTTTTCTATAGCATTTTTATTCAATTTCACCTACATAATGGCCAATATAATATGTGTCAGGAGCCAAGCGGAAATAATTTTTGTTTTAATTTTTATATACCTAGAAAATATGTTATAAAGTCAAACAATACGAAAATTTATTTGTTCCAATCAGATCGGTATAAACAACTTTATGATATTTAATCTTGACTCTATACGCGGAACACTTTCTTAGTAATTTAATTTTGTATTTTGTTGTGACTTCATTTGTATTACGTTTTAGTTGTACCAGCCGATTATTCAAACATTCAAAGAAAGGATTTAATGAATTCAAACGGCAAAATCTTTAGGTACCTAGGATTTGGTGAAGAATTTGATTAAAATGCTTTCTATTTAAGATAACAAACATTATTGCAATGGTAAAACAATGTTCATGTTAACATACGGGGCATTAAAAATGCTGTTTTTTTTAAATCTAGACTAGTGAAAATTCACTGTGCTGGTTCTAGTGATTTCGCTCCAAAACACAATTGAAACTACGCTTTCTTATTACCAAATAAGCTACGGAAATAGTCTGTTACTCATTGCGTTAATATCATTATGCAGTTACGATTTATGAGAAATCTCCTTCCTGAATATTGGATCAAATTCTTTCTTAAATGACGGTGTTAGATTTTTTTAAAATTTGATCCTTACATGTTAATTGTAAAGTAGCAAACCCTGAGTTTCGAAGGAGTTTTGATTATCGCTGAGAGGAATAGAATGATATTACTCGTACCACCAATTATGAATAAAAAAGTGTGAAAGAAGTAGAAAAGTTCGTAAATCATCTTTAAAAATATTTATTGATAAATTGAATACATTATTTGAATATCGACAAAACAATTCAGATGGCGTTATTAAAGAAAAATAATTAAAAAAAGATACAATAGGCGGATTCGCATAATTATCATCGAAAAGTGATTCCGACGTATTTATGTGACAAGTTATTTGTCTAAAGACTGCGAATATTTATACAAACATAGCATATTCAAAAGGACAATTGATATGCAAAAAGTTAGAGAGCACTCTCGCCGAACCCTTGAACCAAAATATTCGCCAGACTCCACCTTTAATTGGGCAATTCCCGAAGGGACCCAATATGACGTCATTTCAGTTCACATGAGAAACTTGAACTTGTTAATGATAATCAAGTGTCTTATTTTGGTATAGGGCAAGAAAGATGAAAGATTCAAATGAGCTCTTTTGAGTAATATTGAGCTGCACTTTTACGATTTACAGACGATGACTTCTATTGAATTCCCAATAGGATAACCAAAGTAACGAAGATAAGCAGAAGGTACTAATTAACACTTGACAAGTCATAACCAATAACCAAAGACTCAAAAGTCTAGCGTATCCTATGAAGCAATTAACTACACTAGAATATATCACAATGTTTCAAGTGTTCTCCACCCCTTCCTTTATTACCGTATCCACTAATTGTTTGTTGAAAACAAAATTTTATTTTATTTTTGACTGCGTCAAATTATCTACGATGGTGTACAAGCCTACTCGGATGGTTGGTCAGAGGACTTGTTACACGTGTATCATTGGAATATGCGAGACGTGACAATATAGGGAAATAGTTTCCTTTACCGTTCATTGTTCCTTCTTTATCGAAATCGCAGATAAACACGAGTGTAATGAAGTTTCGGATAATAGCTCAGCACGAGGTGATGGATAGTGTTATTGCCGGTACAGAATGTACTCGTTTTTCACGCATAGCCAAATAGCTAAACACGTGGCCGAAAACACACAAAAATATTCTGGGAAGGGAATAACTTCAGGTGCAAATTTGGCGCCAACTCTCATTTTCAGTTATCGATTGTCATCTCCGATTCACGAACTCTCTTACAACTCTCAAGTCTTAACATCGCCAGATATTTCAACGAAAATATATATCACGCTATCTTAGAAAATCGACATATGTGCGGTATCGATGAAAAATGAATTTTCCTGTTTTATGTGTGATAATTACAGGCTCCATAAGTGAAGTAAACTGGTACTTGGAAATTGCTTCCAATTGAAAATTCGCTTCAGGGGGTGACCACACAACGATTTGGCGCCTTTTCCTAAAAGGTTTATTTCGATGCCAATCGATTCGGGAGTGGGTGCAATGGACTCCTTGGCTAATTCTAAGAAACTATTGTCCAGGGGAGTTTTTTGATCAATGATCAACGAACGCCGGAATCGGGAATTTTCGAAAAAAATTTCACATTTAATTAATTTTCACTAGTTCACCATAACAAGCCTACAACTTTTTATTTGCTCAATCGCCTCTACATATCATAACACAGCTTCAGTTTAAAAATCATAATTTTTTAAAAATACATTTTTTGTGAAAACATCGTTTTTATAACGAAAATCGTAATTATGGTGTGCACCTACAGTAATCCCAAATCGGTTAATTTGGAAATTTGGTAGTTTTAAACATATTTCACCGCTGTTCTTGACATGACTGAGGTATACGACTACTCCTCGTTTTCGGAGTGCATCTATTCCCAGGTGCTGATTTCGCTGAAAATTGACATTTGATCATTATTCCGTTGTTTGTTATTCATTATCGTTAAAATTTGGATCGCTATACCATAGTATCATCTATACAAACATACTAAAAAATGAAGAGAAACTGTTGACTTTGAAGAAAGTTATTGCTGAAAAACCAAAATATCATAAAATGTTGACCAGCACTGAACCGTGCAGGTGCACTCCGAAGACGTGGAATAGTTATATACCTCAGTCATGTTAAGAACAGCGGTGAAATATGTTTAAAACTACCAAATTTCCAAATTAACCGATTTGGGATTACTGTAGGTAAACGATGTTTTCACAAAAAATGTATTTTTTAAAAATTATGATTTTTAAACTGAAGCTGTGTTATGATATGTAGAGGCGATTGAGCAAATAAAAAGTTGTAGGCTTGTTATGGTGAACTAGTGAAAATTAATTAAATGTGAAATTTTTTTCGAAAATTCCCGATTCCGGCGTTCGTTGATCATTGATCAAAAAACTCCCTTGGACAATAGTTTCTTAGAATTAGCCAAGGAGTCCATTGCACCCATTCCCGAATCGATTGGCATCGAAATAAACCGTTTAGGAAAAGGCGCCAAATCGTTGTGTGGTCACCCCCTGAAGCGAATTTTCAATTGGAAGCAATTTCCTAGTACCAGTGTACTTCACTTATGGAACCTGTAATTATCACACATAAAACAGAAAAATTCATTTTTCATCGATACCAAAAAATATTCCAGTTATTGAATTCTCTCAGATAGTGCTTTATATGGAATCGAACATGTGTGCAGCAGCTTATGAATCAATGATTTATGTATGCTAGTATTGTAATACGTTGTGAACTAACATGATACAGCTATACATTATTCTTTACTCTTTTGATAATAAATGATTCTATCATAATATGTACAGTAAATAAACAGTCTAGACCCGTCGTTCTGATATAGTAATATGTCATAAAAAATATAAGAAACAATGTATGCTTAATCGTTTTTTTTGTATTATTCGAGAGTTTCATTAGTGGCGTGAGGGTTGTCCATTTCATTTCCATATCAATGTTAGAAATCAGGGGTGTGCGGCAACCACTTTTATCGGCAATCGGCAATTGCCGGCAACCGGAAAATAAAAAATTCGGCAATTGCCGGCAAATTCGGCAACTTCGGCAATTTTGAACTTAACTATTTAAAATGAGCCAACGATAATTTGTATGAAGTACTTATCAAAAAATCGTTACCAAACGAAACCAATGGCAATAAAAAATTGCAACAACGAATGAAATATCAATATTTTTCGTTACTTATGTACAAATAAGTAGAATATTCTGTTGAGTGATATTTGGAAAGATTCTTTCTGCATTGTTGAGAAAGATTCCCGCCGTCCCGAATAGTCTTTCTGCTTTCGCAGATCCGGATGGGCAAATTAGATACTTCGTGGCTACTCGGGAGCAGAGATGTTCGGTAATGAAAATTTTCGTTAATTCGTTAAGTCGTTAAATTAACGAAAAATAGGTCGTTAATTTTCGTTAATTTCGTTAACTTTCGTTAATGCTCAAAGTATGAAATTTTTCTCCAAACACGTTTATTTATTAGAACAACATAAACAGTGATGTTTCATAAATCGATATATCAATTGTTTTTATACGAATACAGCCTTGAAAACTGGAAAAAAAGAATTTGGACAAAACAAAGATTTTGCCTAAAAGTGAGGTGGTAATGTGTAAGAAAAAATACGCCTCTCCAGCATCCAACCGCTCATTTTCATTAACGAAAAAATTATCGAAAATTAACTTATTTTCGTTAATTCGTTAATCGTTAAAAATTAACGAAAAATATCGTTAAAATTAACGATTTTCGTTAATTCGTTAATCGTTAATACCATCTCTGCTCGGGAGATAAGAAGGTGTTATGCCTTCGTAAGATTACTAGTCTAATTAGAGAATGGTTCAATCTCCGTGTCTGGTGCAGTGGCCAGAAAAATTTCGACTTCCTGGAGAAAACACAAAGGCTAACGAAATGTCATTCTCAAAACGACACGATTATTCGTTTTGGTATACCGTATATTTCAAATTTCTAAGATATTGCACACAAAACTTGCTTATCTGACTTTTTTTCAATCATTTTTTGCTTGAATTTTATTTCGGCAATTTTTCATAATTGGTTGCCGTTGCCGGCAATCAATTTCGGCAATCAAAAGTCGGCAATTTCGGCAATTCCGGCAATCGGCAACTCAGTTGCCGCACAGCCCTGTTGGAAATGTCATTTAGCTTGGACTAAATGCAAACTTTGTCGAGACTAACTTTTAATTTTAGTTCAAACTAAATACACCGGTCAAATGAAAAGCAAAATGTTATTCGAAAGAAAATATTCGCATATTTTATTTTGACTAAACAACAATAGCCTCTATCACAAAGAGCTCTGCATTGACACTTAATACTTAGTCCTCCTTTCCCTCTGAGGTGCGGTCGGTAGGTCTATTTTATCTACTTTTGTTCTACTCCATTCTCTATTACTCGCTCTTTTATTCAATTATTTATTGAATAAAAAAATAAACTAATATTATTGATTATTATCAACTGTGCCGCATAGAGAATATTCACATTTATTCACTCTGTTTTGTTGAAAAAACACTGCAATATACAATTGTACCTTACAAGGGTAATGTTAAAATAAATGAATATGACTGAAAGGTACAAAATTTTGAATTGCCTGCTCGGTATAAATTATAATTAGAATATATGTCAAGATGAAATACGCTTTTTAGTGTTCAAATATATTTTAAAAATTCAATTAATTTATATACATTTTTTCCTCTATAAAAATAAAAGTATAGTTTTAGTTAACTTTTGTGCTCAATCTGTGAATTTTTAAGCAAAAAAACGAAAAGTTATTTAACATCGGAGGGTAATTTGAGATTTGGCGGATCCCTGAAAGCCCAACAAATCATCGATATTTTGATTACTATAAAACCCTAGTTGGCATGCTGCGCTGTACATAACCCTTACGGGTAAGGGTTTCGATACCCTTACCTGTAAGGCTTTTAAACCCTTACATGCTAGGGTTTGAAAAACCTACGCGATCTGGAAAATATGCTGTTCCAAAGATACAAAAGATGTTGCTCCGAAGCAACATCTCACTTACAAGTTATGACAAATTTTATTTAAAAATTAGCCATGTGAACGTTTCTCGAGATCCTACACCCCTTAACTGCAATCCCCCTCCTTTTGATGATCCATTTTCTCAATTTACCACTTAAAAAGTGGTGTATGGGGCGCCTTTCTATCTCTCCTGGGTTCGATTCCCGGTCGTCACACCGCCTCCGCCCCGCTAAGGCGTCCGAAAGGGGAATTGGTAGTGACTAGATCACGCGGTAAAGTAGCTCCGAAGAAGAGATTAGGCCCTCCGGACTGAATTTGCCTTGAATTATCACTGGCCTAGCAGAGATCACCCGCAGGACTTCGTTTCCCTTGAGTAACGGGTGGTACCTTTACCTTTTTTTTACCTTTACCCCTGATATTTTTCTAACACTAACGTCACATAAGTAAAATACGGAGAAGTCAAAAATGACTAAATGTTCCTCTAATTGTCTTAGACAGCTAACCAATGGGTCATGAGAGAGTTTATCGTCAGTGTACAGTCCATATCAACATCATTGTCAATTCTTCTCATACATCTGCTATAACAATCACATGACAACGATTGTTTCTTGTTTCTCCCATAGTCAACGGTGTTTGATATAAATGTTACTCGATTCAGACATCAATGCATAGATTTACCGTATATGATTATACAGTAACCAATAATCATAGAGGTCTTTGTTATTGTGTCAGGCAGTCCAATGCACTAGGGCGTCACTTCACCATCATTATTGATAAGCCTAAACTAGTATTTTCGGAGAGTCATGGCGATGCACGAACTGCGAACGACATTTTTCACGTTTGCAAAATGTATGGGGGCGGCTGAGTACGTGAGAAGTATTTAAAGGTACATCCGAACTTATTTGCAACTCTCCTGTTAATGCTCTCTCGCTTTCTTAATCGATGAGAGAGTGTTGCCAGAGCGGAGAGTTTCAAATTAGCTCGGGATGTGCCTTTAAGCCCCTTTGACATTTGGTGACCTTCTCTGAAGAGGCATCTCGGTATGAATACACACTAGCCATTTTTTCTTCATGTTTTTTAACGCTCTTCTATAAACTTATGTCTTCTTGTGGCACTAGGTCGGATGAGAACCGAATAATAAGAACCGATTGAATGATAACCATTTACATACTTTGCCTATTCATTAGTGTTTGTCTCTCATATGCAAAATTTCATCCAGTCAGTACTCATTCATCGGTTCTCATCCGACCTTGTGCCCTCCTCGCCTTTTTACATCATATCCATACACCAATACATGTGATCATCTTGGTCTCGTTCTTTAATCTTTCATTTTCTTCTCCGGATATGATCTTCTTCTCGAGCCATGTTGACCTCTAAAACAATCAAACATTCGGGACTAACATCACCCAAAATGGGACTAGGTAGGTGGTTTCACTGAAAAGGACAATATTATATTTCACATGAATTATGAATATAAGAAATGTGGCCATCAAATCTACGTATATATGTACAAATAATCTCGGTCAACATATATACTCAAGCGTTGCCAACATAAGTTTTTTCGTTCCGGAAATGCTCAGTTTTACACCTTTAGGCGCACTTTCACATATGATTATATAGTACTGATATCTTCAGAATGATCTGAATTTGACCTTATATCTGCTATTATGACGTAGAGTTAATGCTTCAAACGGTGAAATCTTCACACTTTTGAAAACGGATTCGTGATCAGTATCGAAAACAGATTCTAGTCACTATAGTCCACGCCGAGCCGTTGTCAGTTGGAATAATCTCTGATTGTATGAAAGCATTCCCCCATCTGTCTCATTCCATTCAATAAAAAATAAATTAGATCTATATAAAGATTGGTCAGGATATTCATCAACAAATAACTGCCAATCACCTGTTACTCCGATATCTCCCATGAAACCTCTGTCTATACCCTCACATATGGTGATTTCCGCCCACGATTGTTTCCCCTGATGAAATGTCTACTAACTTTGATTATAGATGAAGTTATTTTTTAAATGTTATATCTATTTCCATCTCTCCATCTCGAGTTGATATACAAATGTCGGAATCTAATCACAATTATCCCTTATCAGACAGTATTAGTGACAGTACGATTCCTAGGTTGTCAAATTGGTTCAGCAACTTCTATATAAATAAGATTTATAGAAAATGCATTCACCCCCCCCCCTTCTAACGACGCCGTTTATATATAAAAGTTATTTGACATGAACAATTTTCAACAAGTGAATGTCCTCGGGGAGTTTGAACCAACTAGAATTCTTTAAGAAAATATTTATTTCGTCATTATTTCGTCATTAAAACTATATCATTTACCATATTTTACTTAACGTTTTTTCTGAAACTATCACTGGGGTACGTGTGTGCGGCTTCTTTCTGTCGGGTTCCACGATTCTGAACACTCCTGACTGATTTTAGCTTGTAATGTACAGTGTAGCCTAAAAGTCATCGGACACTTTTTCATTTTTTTATAACTTTTGATCCAGTAAAGCAATCAAGCTGATCTTTTGAGTCAATGTAGAGAATTTATCAAGGGATACAACCATGATGTGTTGGTGATATTGCATTAGTTTATTATTGCGTAGTGATGACGCAATCGAATTACACTTTTTTGAAAAATTACATTTCTTTGGTGAAAAGCCCAGTTCTTCTGAAACGTTGTGAGAGTGGAGAACCCCAGTAGGGCTGCACAGTCAAACAATCCGGAATGGCTCCGACTTCGATTTCAAGCTGTAGCAGGGTTGCAACTTTGACCTCCAAAATTTATAACTCAGCTTCTAGATGTGCTAACGACCCGTTCTAAGTGCTAAAATGACGCTAGCGGCGAGTAATGTTTATCCCCAGATTACGGTAGTCATAGCTCGTCATTTGCCCTCAGGGCATAAAATAATTTTTTTGTAGGGATGACCGATTTTGAGACCCTACCGTTCAGAGGACAGGTCTTCTAAAATTATGGTTCCTGGGCAAGCAGCTTTGCAATGCATCATATATGTATTTCCCTTATTTTGGTTTAATTCCGATTCCTTTCAGACCCGTCGCAAAAGTTATGCTGAGGTCTACTCGGTGCGCGCTCTTGCGCTTTCTCTCTTACTGCTCTCGCCCCTGGGCCTTTATTGATGAAATCTCTTAGTTTCAAAGTACCAATGCATGTTAGAGATGTTCACAAAAGTTTTTGCACTATTGCTGAACTCCGATCTTTGATCTTTGGATTTTGATCTTTGATCGCTGAAACCGAGTAGACATCAGCCTAACTTTTGCTACGGGTCTGAAAGGAATCGGAACTAAACCAAAATAAGGGAAATACATATACGATATATTGCAAAGCTGCTTGCCCAGGGACCATAATTTTAGAAGATCTGTCCTCTGAACGGTAGGGTCTCAAAATCGGTCCTCCCTACAAAAAAATTATTTTATGCCCTGAGGGCAAATGAAGAGCTATGACTACCGTAATCTGGGGATAAACATTACTCGCCGCTAGCGTCATTTTAGCACTTAGAACGGGTCGTTAGCACATCTAGAAGGTGGGTTATAAATTTTGGAGGTCAAAGTTGCAACCCTGCTACAGCTTGAAATCGAAGTCGGAGCCATTCCGGATTGTTTGACTGTGCAGCCCTACTGGGGTTCTCCACTCTCACAATGTTTCAGAAGAACAGAGCCTTTCTCCAAAGAAATGTAATTTTTCAAAAAAGTGTAATTCGATTGCGTCATCACTACGCAATAATGAACTAATGTAATATCACCAACACATCATGGTTGTATCCCTTGATAAATTCTCTACATTGACTCAAAAGATCAGCTTGATTGCTTTACTGGATCAAAAGTTATAAAAAAATGAAAAAGTGTCCGATGACTTTTAGGCTACACTGTATCCATTTAAAAAAACGTAGTATAGGTTTACTCTTTGTGAGAGAGTGTAGTTAATTAAGGATTCAATTACGTCTGAATCGTCAATGATTATTCTCATTGTCATTGTGTGATAGATTCGTCAACAATCGTACATATCAATTACGTCATATATATTTATTGTTATTACATTGAGATTGATATTATAATTCTATTTAATCATATCTGATATTGATTCCGAATGTCATATCGTGAAGAGCGTAGCAATTCACTCTTCCCCTCCGTTGTTCTTCAAAACGTGATAATGTCCGATTAAGCATACGTAGTAATTCACATTTCTCAATTGGATGGTAAACAGGGATATGATTAGAGATAACATCCATAAACTTGAACTTTCTTTTTCCGTTCGTTGTTACTCTTATCTGTTGATATCTTCTTCCATTTAAAGGAAATCGTGCGCATTTGAAGGTAACCGTTCTGATTATCGATCGAAGACGTGGAAAGTTTGATCATATCTTATGCAATGTTACATTTGCCTTACGTGTCTATACCGTATCCTCCCCCGCTGCATCTCCGTCGTTACAGCGGAGGCACATAAGGCAAATGGAACGATGTATTATTACAGTTTAAAGAGATTCTGAACTATTCCTTTATTTTTTACATCACTTTTTTGAATGGTGATATTGTAGAAAGCATATTGAATAAACGGTGAACGTTTCTTGGGATAATTATCTCCTCAGCTAGTTCTAAAAAGAATAATGCATTTTATTCATTTAATTCGTATTTAACAAAATTAAAATCATACTCGTTAACGTATTCGTGATGTCATTCGTTGTTCTTAACCGCACTTGTCCACTTTTCAATATTATTCGATATTCAATTACAAAGTAAACATTATAACCTAACAAAGAGTACATTTATTGATCAATTAAAATTACGTATTAGTGGGCAAATGAAAATAGTAAATTTTGTCTTACCTCATAAAGAAAATCAAAGTGACCTCTGTCTATCCTTCTCAATCCAACATAAGTATCCCTTCTACTCCCTTCTTCCATTGATGTCAAACTTCCTCTTCTCTTTCATGACGTCTTCATCCTCATTTTCATTGTGAGAATGTCTCTCTTTTTCCGATATGAGACCTCTTATATATATTTATCTATTCGTTCCCTTTACATATTTTCACAAATGAGGGCGTGTTCAATGAAATTAGGGGAAATCTCAAGGCATACGTTTCATTGTTAATTATTAAAATTTGAGTCCAACGTGATAGTACTGATTGATCTTATCTTATTGCCCTGACAATATCCATATTATTCAAATGATAATCCATTTCAGGTTTGACGATGTTCCTCATCTTTGGTGTATTCAATGTCTTGATGGCAGTTCAAGCACTTCCCATTAATTCGGTCGATTTCCTTCCGAGCGATCTGGACATGTCAGTTTTGAAGAAAATCAGTAATGCTTTAAAATATGATTCTACTTTCAGTGGATTTTCTAGTGAGCTGGAATGTTTGAAAAAAATCGACGATTATACTGAGGAACATCGAAGTGTTGATGCTATCTTGGAATATTCTGATGATATCAGAGATGGAAGGGCTTGTGACGTTGTATTTGCACTTGAACAACGGGCGAATCGAGTTCAGACTCGAGCTTCGGATGAAGAAAATGAAGACGAGTCAGTCAAATTATTGGTTTCGTAGAGGCTCGAACTTATGAAAAAAAAAGAATATAAAAAATATTAATTTTTTATCAGTAAATTCACGGACTCCGAGAGGGACAAATGTCTGAAAGTTCTTGAAGACGGAAAGAAAGCCCTTGAAAGTGAAACTTATGAGAATCTCAAAGCGTGCTACAATGACAAAGGTAAGAATATCGATTGGTTTCGATAATTATTGATTGTTTATTTTTCAGAATGCTTCAAAACGATGGGACTTTGCCAGTAAATTCCCCTTCCATCCCCTAAGAATAAATGTGTTTGGTAGAAAATGGCTTGTTTTGTAAAAAGTGATTTGTGAAGAAAAAAATGTGAAGAAAAAACAGATTGAACATATTCACTGATTTATGCTATGCTATGATTATTTCTATTAATATTGGGTCTAATAATTTATTCATTATTGTTATTTTCGTTTCTATTATCAATCCGTGTCATTTGGTAAAGATCTTGTCTCTTGAGATATTTTCGTACCAGTCTATTTTTATGAATATAACTATTTTGTAAATATTTTCATAAATATACCTATCGCAATTACATTATCAAATTACATCGCAATTATCTGAACAATACCAACACTAAAGTATTTTTTTAAACAATCAATAAAATGTTTGATGCCATTGGCACCGTACAGAACCGGTTTAATCGATAATTCAATCGATATTAAGAACGCGTACTCTTCAGTGAGGGCTCGAACGACTTCGATGTTACACTTTCAGAGATTTGATAAGGAGGACCGCATGGGGTTCGACTCCTTCAACTCGATCCGAATATGCATGGAAAGGTTGGGTTTGAAATGAATGAAGTGATGACCGACCAACTGCACGACAGAGCAGGGCTTACAGGAACTACGACTAGCGTTGTCCTCGGATGGGCATCGAACTTGCGTGCAGTGTATTGCTATACGACTGTCTAACCGCTTGCGCCACCACGGCCGATTGCGAAATGTGAAAATGAGTAAGATAAAGTGAGAAATTATATATGCACTCATGTTTAGAAATTATATCTCCATTGCTATGTATAAAGTAAGCGGTCACTGATGTTTGTCCACGTTAACGATCACGTCGTTAAACTGCTCGGCGTATCCCAGACGGGATTGGTTCAAAATTGAACTGAGCTGCGGAGAGTGGGGTTCTGCAATTTTCTAACAATTGCTGTTAACTGTTTCAACAACGAACATTCACCTCTTACTACCTCCATAATTTTAGAGAAAATTGTTTTGCAATCAGAGATCTACAGTGCTAGCCAATATTCAATTATTCAATTATTTATCTTATCAGCACATTAAATGCAGAAGGGGCCAAAACAGGGGGAATCTTCTTATCCACAAGATTTATTCTTTCGCTTCTGAGAGAATTCATCTCCTTTTAAGAAAACGTCAGCATATGAAACTTGATTAGAATAGTCAAATAACCCACGAAAACTTGATGTTGCTCGTCCAATTGGCCTGCTTGACATATTCATTGACACTTTTTTCAGCCATAACTTTCTTCTGCCATAACTTGCATAATTCTGCCTGAGAAGTATAGAAGCGAAAAAAACTCGAACGACCCCTTCATTAATTATTTTATCGTAGAAAAACAAAATGTTTTGTTTGTTATAATACATTTATTCACAACTGTCAAATGAATTGATACAATTCATAAATAAATAGAGGCCAGCTCTATTATTTGTGATTTAGACAAGGAGATGAAATTGGGTCAAGTGAATACATCTTCGGATTATCATACAATGACTTCTCACACTGGAGTTTGTTAGCCTCATTGAGTTTGACAAAACGTTGAGGATAAAAGGAAGGATCGAAATATGAAATCATTCCTTAAATGAATTAGATAAATTTTATGTTATTATCACATTCTTTGCGTTTGTCTCGGTTGTGAGCGGTTCATCTCTCGTTCGTCTGTTCTTCTCTCACCGAATAAACATCAACAACGTAAAAGGATCCCCTCCTAGAAGACCATAGGCAAGTCTGGAGTGGTATGCCTTCCATAAAGCAATTGTTGACGAAGTATTGAGCGAGGACTTCGTGGGCTATCTATATCTATTTTCTGAATTCTCTTTCATGATTCACTACTCGAAAAGGATCAAGTGTAGCGGCTTTGATTTTGAATAAAGTCTTCAGTAGCTGATCACAAGAAGATGAACGAAGAATTATTTAAGATAGAAATACCCCTTGTATGGGACCTCAGCACGCCCAGACTAATCAGTCGTTTAGTGGCAACCATTCCCTCCCCTATGGTTCTGTGCTTGATAAAGGTCGATAAACTGAAACTGATATCACAACAGTAATGTCCTTGTCAAATAGGCCAATTGGACGAGCAACGTTTTAATGAGATTTCGAAGGTTAATTGACTATTCTAATCAAGTTTCATATGCGGACGTTTTCTTTAAAATGGCGACGAAAGGATAGATCTGGGATAGTATGATTATTAATTTTAACAAAAAAAAACACTCTTGCTGGGCAGTTCATTTGTAGGCAGTGAAGTGAGTGAATTTGCATGATAATGTCATAATATGTCATAATATATACCTCCATATTCAGCGGGTGCACATTTGCATGGTTGTTCTTTCCAAGTTGAACTCCAATCAGGTTGATAACTCTGATTTTGTCTAATCATATCCAATTTCACAGGCATTTCTGAATTTAAAAGTATTTCAAATGACTACATGGAGTATTAGTTACGTTTGCATGAAAGTGTCCTATCTTCTCCTGCGGGTACATTGAAATATTTACAGAACCATTTGAATGCCTTTATTCTTCTCGATTCACCGGGTCCTCCGGGATTTGAGGCATCCTTTTGTGAGATCAAAATTAATCTTGAGATGTGAACTAGTAGTACATACCTCTCCATTGCATTCATTATTAATAATGAGTGAAGTGGGACCAAAGATAGGACCAGAATAACCAGAAGCTTTGTTCTTATCACCACTGTTCCAATCACCTAAATCGATCAATAATTCAAATTTCCACTTTCAGGATCTACAATTTCCACTTTCAGGATCTACAATTTCCACTTTTAGGATGTATAAACTAACCCATAACGATATCGTGCATAGCTGGCTTTGGTGGTTGCGGAGTCATATAGAACCAAAGAGAAGCCATAATGGCTAGAGGTGGATCCATTTTGGTCATTACGAGATTGGGATTTTTGAGAAGATCAACTTTGATTCCCTAAAGATAAAGATAATTTAATTGAAGTCTAGATGGGATAAAGTGTAAAACCTGCGACTGGAGCCAGTTCTGGAACATTCCATAGTTGTAATTGTACGAAATCTGAAATTATATTATTCATTTTGTTATTGGCCAAAGTGCAATCTTACCTGAATAGCTCCTCTACCAAAGTAACATCCTTTATACATTCCAGTCTTTGATCCAGCCTCTTGTGAGCAGTTGAAGAAATAGTTCAATTCAGCCGATTCAGCACAATATCTGATCATGGATACTATAGTCAATATAATATTGATTTGGTTACAAACCTTCCTCCAATACTGCATTCATTTCCATCTTCTGGTTTGAATCCAGGAGAAGATTTATCCATGAATGATGAAACTGGACCTCCCTGAATCAAGGAAAAAGATCAATATCGATCAATAATATCGTACCAACCTCAAACCAATTGTAGAAACCTCCTCTGTAGAAACAATTATCAGCTGCTTGGTCTTTCATTGTACTGAAATCGATTTCATTTATTTTTTTAAAAAAATATCGAATTTCTTACGTGTAAAGGTCAGCGTTGTTTTCTCCAGTTTCTTGGACGGAATGAGCAAAGAAAGCGGCCAAGTCTCGCTTATTGTTTTGAACAGCAGAATATATCTGACCATATTTATTATCATATTGATTAAATGAATATTTAACAGAAATTACCGTATTAGGGGAAGAAGTTCCGAATTCGGGAAAATATCTAGCGGCAATTACAAAAGCCTCATATGAATAAGGGGAACACTTATTTGGTCCCCATCCAATGTTTGCGAATGGAAAAAGATCCTGAAATATCGATTGAGATTCTGATTTATTATTGATCTTTGATCTTACATCGAACATTTGTTTAGTGAACCATTTTTCCATTGGTGAGGCTGGTTTCTTCAATGGATCTGTTGGACCGTTACATGAAGAAGGAGGTCCACCACCAAATTTCATTGCTTTAGGACATTGTGAGGCAGATCCAGTTACTGAATTAAAGATTTTAGAAATGGATTTTTCGATTCTGAAAATATACCCGTCGATGATGGCTGGTTGGGCATTTCATCAGGAATTGGTGGGGAAACATCCTAAATTTCGAGAATATTGATTGATATCGATTAAAAAGGAAACATACATCAGGAATTCCATTTCTTCCTCTGTAAGAGGATACAGATCCAATTAAGAGAATAAGAAGACAAGTTTTTCTCATCTGGAAAGATGAAGAATGAAGTTGATTGACTCTAGGCTATCTAGAGATGGACAGTTTGTTTTACTTCTTTGTAAAGACAACATAAACCAAACCAAGAAAAGCTAGATAGAATCTAGTGAAAACAAGAGAAAATATGAATACTGATGATATTTTCTGGGCCGTACCTTTT
Source organism: Parapristionchus giblindavisi (assembly GCA_943737045.1). Taxonomy (NCBI): domain Eukaryota; kingdom Metazoa; phylum Nematoda; class Chromadorea; order Rhabditida; family Diplogasteridae; genus Parapristionchus; species Parapristionchus giblindavisi. The sequence continues at coordinate 308,862 of CALSFV010000034.1, forward strand.
GCTTTTATAGGCATTTTGTACATGTGTGTAAACGGAAAATGAGGTCTTGATGAAGAATAAATGGTTCCGTGATAGATTTCATGTCTCTCTATAATATATTGTCTATCGTATTCATGTATCGTTTGGTTTCCGATTTCTTTTGTTGTCTCTCGTAGTACAAATGTGATTTCAGCTGTGAAACGTGAAATACGAAGAATATCTGATCAAAGATTCAATTCAAACCGGAAATATATACATCACCGGAACAATGTAATCAGTTGATTGCTTATTGTTAATGATATGATGATCAAAGCCGCTCCCCAATCTTATTTTCTCTCCGCTCTGGCCATACTCTCTAGCTTTATTTGTCTACGAGAGTGTGTTACCAACGCAGAGAGTCTCAAATTTGCTCGGGGAGTGTTAATGATATGATGATTAAAACCGCGATGAAGTCATTTGTTTTTATCACTCGTGATTAAGACCAACAAAGATATTTTGAAGTGCACAACGTTTTCTTTTCTTTTTGAAAGCCTGTCTTTGTACCAAATAATAATTACCAAATATTATTAAATTGTGTATCAGTTCGCCAACAGTTATGAACTGCTCTTCCGTAATGTCGCCACGGGCGACGGATCCGTCTACAGGAACTTTGTAGTGTGTTAACTCTGGAATGGAATTTTGCCATACTAAGGGCAGTTCAATCCTTGGCATTTTGCCAAAGAATAGTAAATATTTTTTCATCCTAAAATGTCTGTGTTATGTGATTTTGCATTTGTTCCTAAAATTTGGAAACGGAGAACAAAAGGAAATGCAAAGGATTGAAGTACTTACAGTATGCCAAATTTCCATTCGAGAGCTACCGCACTACGAAGCTCCAATTGACGGGACCATCGCCGAAGGTTTTACGCTACGCCCTACATGTAACGCCAAATATAAACCCTCATAAGCAATGCAATTAGATAATTTTAAACTTGAATTTGAACTTTAATGAACTATTGTTGTGCAATATTCCACAACCATCATTCATCACGTTCTTTCTTTCTTTTCTTTCATCGAGTCATTCGGTAACCATACACTTTTTCATCTCGAATAGTAGAGTAGTTTTAAAATTTGTGAAATTCATTGCAACTATAAATTGTCCAAAAGTTTCGTGTTTTTTGTTAATTTAGCCAACGAGGTTGTGGCATAGTATTTTATGTGACCCCGGAGTAATCATTCTGTATTTCATAATCATAGCTTTTACTCAAGCTCACATACAGTTATTAGTATAACCAACGTAAGATTTTAAGTCGTTTTTCTCCCTTTAACGACTTCTTTGGTGTGATATTTATCAAAAGATCAATCACATTCAAACATCGACGACAAAAATGTTTAGAAGAGAGTGAAAGGAATAGAAGAAATGAAGATGATCAGAGAAAGAAGAGAGAATAATCGCAAAACGTGCGTATACATTCTATATCAAGACCATCTTTTCTCATTCGATCACCTTCTTCTCTCTTTACTTTGCCTTTTTCACTTTCCTTGATTTATTTATATGAAAATTATAACAACGTACAAATAAGTATATGTATGTACGGATTTAAAATAGCTTGCAAACATTAGCAAGATTAATAAATAATGTGCTTCATGATGTTTCGGTGTTATGTCCGTTGATTTTCTATACCAAATTCGATTAGTCAATGTTTCAGACTCATGGATGATATCCCAGAAGTGATCATACTGTCAGTCTGTCCATATCTTCCCTTATCAGATGTTTTTAATCTTCAATCAACATCGAAATCAATCAAACAAGGAGTGGATGTGTTTCTAGAAAAGAAGAAACAAAAGATTAACGCGGTTAATGTAAAACTGGTATGACTCATAATTTAATCCCCGATAATTGTATTTGTTTTTTAGGAAAGTGAGATGATCGAGATAAGCTTCACGTTTCCTAATGGAGAAGGTTTGTTCAAATCGCATCTGACACCCCAAAATAATTTAACTTTCTGCTTTGCTTTCATCACATATGAAAGTTTTTCATCAGACGGATAGTTTAAAATTAAATTGTGTTAAATTTTTTCAAAACTTCTTATATAGTTATTAAATTTCCTTCCAGCATTTGAAATCGCGAAAAGATTGGTTCCTCATGCCACATCTATCAGAAAAGGAAAATTTAGAGTAAATGTAAGTACGAAATCCAATTTTTGTATTGGTTGAATTGAATAATTAAATTTGCAGTACTGTTTCTTGATCCTTTCTTTTGCTATCGACCTGGCAAATTTGGACCTAATCAAAAATTCCTTTTTGAACATTTCTTCTATCGATTTGCTTCGGCTTCATAATCTGGAGGTTGGTTTTGAAAACATGAAATATGAAATGACAATATTTCTCGAGGTTGATGATAAAACAATGACAGCTCTCGAATCGATTCTTCACTTTATTAGTTGTGATGAAATTGAGATAACTATTCGGAATTGTGAGAATGAATTATCGCTGTAAGTGTATATTAGTTTATTAGTTAAGCAATACATCCCACACTTATTTGAAACTCGGCGCTCTGGCTATACTCTCTCGTTGTCATAGATAGTGAGAGAATGTGGCAAGAGCGAAAATTTTTAAAATTTTGAGTCCTTGGTTTCACAACAATAACTGTTTACAGTGATCGTTTCTCGAATCTTCTCCATCGACTTAAATCTCAGAATTTGAAATATCTTTCTCTGACTATCAGGGAATTCTTTCCTCTTGTGGATCATCTCATAACCAAGATTGTCAATACTGTAAATTATATCAAGATTATTCTTGAACTGAATAACAGAGATAATCTGGTAAGTTTATTTACATTCACTTTCGTTCGATTAAAATAAAGCAGAAAATAATTTCACACTTCATTTCTTTATTTTTATTTATATTTCGCTATTGATTTAATTAATTATAATTTATTTCAGCGGAAATTCAGTGAAGTTTTCTCATTTGCCCTTATAAAAGATCTTGCACTGTCTTCTTGTGCAGATGTAATTGTGGAGAATTCTGGTTCGAAGGTGGATCTATCTGCTGAACAATTGGATGATATCATACATGTAATTTGTTCAAATGTTTACAAGAAATATCGATTGATTTCTCAGACTATTACGTCATCATCGAACAAACGGAGATTATGTTTTTATGTGAAGGAAACTCCTAATCAATTGAGCCCTTCTATTTCGTCATCATTGGGAATTTACACAACAATCAAAGAATCAGGCGATGCGATGTTTCATGTAGATGGATTGCAATGTGATTGTCCATGTACCGCATGTATCCTTCTTCAATCTACCAGAATAGAGTTTTGAGTCAAACGAAAATCGATAAAGATATTTCTGGCATATATGGTAAATTTGTTAAGAAAGACACGAGATTTTGAGAGCAAAATAAAATGCTTTATAATACAAGAAAAATCAAACCGAGTTACGATAGGTCACTGAGTTCACAATCACATTCCTTATCACGGGTCTCCTGTAAAAGTGTATCAAAATCTCCCCCTGTTGCCACTAGGAAAAATTTTTCTCTCGGATTTGGATGAAAGTCGATAGGTGGATGTGGTTGGGGGTCATGAGAAGGCTTATCGACTTGATTTGGCCAAAATCGCAGATTATCGATTTTTTGTGATCTACCACGGAAATTGCCATAACTCGGTTCATTTTCATCGTACAGAGACCGGACAGGAGTCATTCGAATCCTATTAGTATGCTATACAAAAAAGGTGTTCGGAACACAATGGCGGAAAACCCGTCTTCAATGTGTTTCACCCAAAAAACTGATTTATCGACAAGAAAAGTGAGTGTTTCTCGAAAATTTCTCAGAAACACAATGAATTTTATTGCACCAATGGAATCGCCGCTCGTGATATAGGGTAGGCATGTAGTTCATTTGACTCATCTCTCGCCCCGGGACATCGAAATATAGAGTACTCCCGGACTTAGTCATTTTTTTCAAAAAAAATGGTTTTTTGACCATAAATCGCTTCAAATTGGTCGTATACACTATTTTAAAAAAGGAAAATGAAGCTCTCAATAAGCCCAACAAAATATATTTATATGATTATCACGCCGCTAGAGATCATCATTCCCGAGCTATAATACGATTTCCTCAATTTGAAGGAAGAATACGAATTTCTGTTGTAATTGTTTACATTCGAGATTTTATTATTAGTAGCATAATTTTATCGAAAATAGCATGAGTTAGATTACTTTTACACAACTTAAAAAGTTTACAAAGAATAGAAATTGAGAATACAGAGAGGGAATAAATTAAATTGAGAATAAATTGAGGATATTTGAGTTTAAATTGAAAATACATTGAGAATAGAAGAATAATTGAGAATAAAAGAAGTAGGCAGTGACGGGGCAGAACCAAAAGAGATGTGGCGCTCGTCAAGAACTTAATCAATGAGTGGGAGAAGGAGGTAGAGGAGGATGGAGCATTCGTCGAGGATGAAGTGACAGCGCACGAGGATGATCGGATTATCACCCCTGATGAGATCTTCGATTGGATTCACAATGAGAAGGACAATCTGTTCGCGGATGATGGCCCTGACCTATCAAGTGAACTCGTATTCGATCAGTAAACGAATCCGCTGTTCTATACTCAATTTCTATTCTTTGTAAACTTTTTAAGTTGTGTTAAAGTAATCTAACTCATGCTATTTTCGATAAAATTATGCTACTAATAATAAAATCTCGAATGTAAACAATTACAACAGAAATTCGTATTCTTCCTTCAAATTGAGGAAATCGTATTATAGCTCGGGAATGATGATCTCTAGCGTGATAATCATATAAATATATTTTGTTGGGCTTATTGAGAGCTTCATTTTCCTTTTTTTAAATAGTGTATACGACCAATTTGAAGCGATTTATGGTCAAAAAACCATTTTATTTGAAAAAATGACTAAGTCCGGGAGTACTCTATATTTCGATGTCCCGGGGCGAGAGATGAGTCAAATGAACTACATGCCTACCCTATATCACGAGCGGCGATTCCATTGGTGCAATAAAATTCATTGTGTTTCTGAGAAATTTTCGAGAAACACTCACTTTCTTGTCGATAAATCAGTTTTTTGGGTGAAACACATTGAAGACGGGTTTTCCGCCATTGTGTTCCGAACACCTTTTTTGTAGAGCATACTAATAGGATTCGAATGACTCCTGTCCGGTCTCTGTAGGATGAAAATGAACCGAGTTATGGCAATTTCCGTGGTAGATCACAAAAAATCGATAATCTGCGATTTTGGCCAAATCAAGTCGATAAGCCTTCTCATGACCCCCAACCACATCCACCAATCGACTTTCATCCAAATCCGAGAGAAAAATTTTTCCTAGTGGCAGGCGCTCATACACTTTTACCGGAGACCCGTGTTATACTTGGTGTACATTATCTGGTGATATCGTAATCGATGATGTGCGACGATGTGTTACAGTAATCTGTAACATGGTATGTGGTACTAATCTTAACTTATCATCTTTTCCTCAAAATAATAAATGGAGACCATCTAAACGTTTTCGTAATAAGACTGTTTGTGTAGAATGATACATATTCAGCATATGAACCGAAAGACATTTGATATTCATTCATAATATGTTTAAAGCTTGCCATGCGTATTGAAAGCATAACTTTCAAGGCATGTAGAGAGTGCCTATCCGATTTGCATACTTGACTCTCTCAAATTCGTATATCCCTCACTCTAATTTACATACAATAGAAACAATAAACGCTGCGGGAGTACTCAAGGGTTTCCTTCTTTACCTTGTTTTACTTCAATACATATCACTTAATTTAACTTTGTTTCCTAAACTGCACTTAAATTTCTACTCATGACATGACTTATAAGCCTTATAACTTAAGCAATGACGTCTTGAGTTGAGATGTCTCATGAATGAGCTAATTTTTCATCGGTTGGAAGCGACTCACAAGTTCATTCTTGAACCAATCCCGTCTGGGATGCGCCGCGCAGTTTAACGACATATACCCGTTTGACGTTATCGTTTGCGTGGACAAACATCAGTAGACCGCTTAATTTATACATAGCAATGGAGATACAATTTCTAAACATGAGTGCATATATAATTTCTCACTTTATCTTACTCATTTTCACATTTCGTAATCGGCCGTGGTGGCGCAAGCGGTTAGACAGTCGTATAGCAATACACTGCACGCAAGTTCGATGCCCATCCGAGGACAACGCTAGTCGTAGTTCCTGTAAGCCCTGCTCTGTCGTGCAGTTGGTCGGTCATCACTTCATTCATTTCAAACCCAACCTTTCCATGCATATTCGGATCGAGTTGAAGGAGTCGAACCCCATGCGGTCCTCCTTATCAAATCTCTGAAAGTGTAATATCGAAGTCGTTCGAGCCCTCACTGAAGAGTACGCGTTCTTAATATCGATTGAATTATCGATTAAACCGGTTCTGTACGGTGCCAATGGCATCAAACATTTTATTGATTTTCTTTTGAAATACTTTGGCGTTGGTAGTTAGGATAATTGCATAAACATAGAATGTATCTCACGAAAAAATACGAAAATATCTCAAGAGACAAGATCTTTACCAAATGACACGGATTGATAATAGAAACGAAAATAACAATAAAGAATAAATTATGAGATAGCATATTAAAGGTAAAGTAAAGGGGTAAGTAAAGGGGTAAGGTAAAGTAAGTAAAGGGTTCGTAGAAAAGGGTGGAATAGTAGAAAATGATATGGAAATCAATGATTATCACTATCTGTTTTGATATTCGACAAGTATTGATCGAATTTATACCTTATTGATCGCTAGAAACATCAATGAACAAAAAATCACGTGCAGGAAAATTCGCAGTTTCTGAAAATTGTGGAAATTAGGTTTCGAACATGCGACAAAGGAGTAACGAGTCCGAACGTTTACCACTGCGCTAAGGGATAGATGTGTGGGTGCGCTAACTTCTCGAAATAAAACATGAATGGTGTGAGGTATTTTCAAGAACATTGGGGACTCATCTTTAAAGCCCGTTATGAACTCTCTGTTTTTATCATTCGTGAGTAAGACCGATAGAGTACGTAGCATATTTTACCTTCTTTAAATCACGATGACAACTTTTTTTTGTTTGCGAGAGAGTGTAGACTGAGCAGAAAGTAAAATTAGCTTGGGATGTGCCTTTGATCATCGTATCATTAAGCAATCAACTGATTATATTGTTCCAGTGGTGTATTTAATTCCGGTTTGATTCTTTGATCAGATATTCTTCGTATTTCACGTTTCACAGCTGACATCACATTTGTACTACGAGAGACAACAAAAGAAATCGGAAACCAAACGATACATGAATGAATATGATAGAGTATTGTAGAGAGATATGAAACGTATCACGGAAGTTTTTCTTCTTCATCAAGACTTCATTTTCCGTTTACACATATGTACGAAATGACTATAAAAGCAAAAGATACGGCCCAGAAAATATCATCAAAACTCATATTTTCTATTGTTTTCACTAGATTTAATCTAGCTCTTCTTGGTTTGGTTTATGGTTTATGTTGTCTTTACAAAGAAGTAAAACAAACTGTTCACCTCTAGATAGCCTAGAGTCAATCAACTTCATTCTTTATCTTTTCAGATGAGAAAAACTTGTCTTCTTATTTTCTTCATTGGATCTGTATTATCTTACAGAGGGAGAAATGGCATTCCTGATGTATGTTTCCCTTTTTAATCGATATCAATCAATGTTCTAATGAATTTAGGATGTTTCCCCACCAATTCCTGATGAAATGCCCAACCAGCCATCATCGACGGGTATATTTTCAGAATCCAAAAATCCATTTCAAAAATCTTTAATTCAGTAACTGGATCTGCCTCACAATGTCCTAAAGCAATGAAATTTGGTGGTGGACCTCCTTCTTCATGTAACGGTCCAACAGATCCATTGAAGAAACCAGCCTCACCAATGGAAAAATGGTTCACTAAACAAATGTTCGATGTAAGATCAAAGATCAATAATAAATCAGACATTCAATCGATATTTCAGGATCTTTTTCCATTCGCAAACATTGGATGGGGACCAAATAAGTGTTCCCCTTATTCATATGAGGCTTTTGTAATTGCCGCTAGATATTTTCCCGAATTCGGAACTTCTTCCCCTAATACGGTAATTTCTGTTAAATATTCATTTAATCAATACGATAATAAATATGGTCAGATATATTCTGCTGTTCAAAACAATAAGCGAGACTTGGCCGCTTTCTTTGCTCATGCCGTCCAAGAAACTGGAGAAAACAACGCTGACCTTTACACGTAAGAAATTCGATATTTTTTTAAAAAAATAAATGAAATCGATTTCAGTACAATGAAAGACCAAGCAGCTGATAATTGTTTCTACAGAGGAGGTTTCTACAATTGGTTTGAGGTTGGTACGATATTATTGATTGATATTGATATTTTTCCTTGATTCAGGGAGGTCCAGTTTCATCATTCATGGATAAGTCTTCTCCTGGATTCAAACCAGAGGATGGAAATGAATGCAGTATTGGAGGAAGGTTTGTATACAAATCAATAATATATTGACTACAGTATCCATGATCAGATATTGTGCTGAATCGGCTGAATTGAACTATTTCTTTAACTGCTCACAAGAGGCTGGATCAAAGACTGGAATGTATAAAGGATGTTACTTTGGTAGAGGAGCTATTCAGGTAAGATTGCACTTTGGCCAATAACAAAATGAATAATATAATTTCAGATTTCGTACAATTACAACTATGGAATGTTCCAGAACTGGCTCCAGTCGCAGGTTTTACACTTTATCCCATCTAGACTTCAATTAAATTATCTTTATCTTTAGGGAATCAAAGTTGATCTTCTCAAAAATCCCAATCTCGTAATGACCAAAATGGATCCACCTCTAGCCATTATGGCTTCTCTTTGGTTCTATATGACTCCGCAACCACCAAAGCCAGCTATGCACGATATCGTTATGGGTTAGTTTATACATCCTAAAAGTGGAAATTGTAGATCCTGAAAGTGGAAATTGTAGATCCTGAAAGTGGAAATTTGAATTATTGATCGATTTAGGTGATTGGAACAGTGGTGATAAGAACAAAGCTTCTGGTTATTCTGGCCCTATCTTTGGTCCCACTTCACTCATCATTAATAATGAATGCAATGGAGAGGTATGTACTACTAGTTCACATCTCAAGATTAATTTTGATCTCACAAAAGGATGCCTCAAATCCCGGAGGACCCGGTGAATCGAGAAGAATAAAGGCATTCAAATGGTTCTGTAAATATTTCAATGTACCCGCAGGAGAAGATAGGACACTTTCATGCAAACGTAACTAATACTCCATGTAGTCATTTGAAATACTTTTAAATTCAGAAATGCCTGTGAAATTGGATATGATTAGACAAAATCAGAGTTATCAACCTGATTGGAGTTCAACTTGGAAAGAACAACCATGCAAATGTGCACCCGCTGAATATGGAGGTATATATTATGACATATTATGACATTATCATGCAAATTCACTCACTTCACTGCCTACAAATGAACTGCCCAGCAAGAGTGTTTTTTTTGTTAAAATTAATAATCATACTATCCCAGATCTATCCTTTCGTCGCCATTTTAAAGAAAACGTCCGCATATGAAACTTGATTAGAATAGTCAATTAACCTTCGAAATCTCATTAAAACGTTGCTCGTCCAATTGGCCTGTTTGGCAAGGCCCTACTATAGTGATAATAACATGAAATTTACCATATTCATTGCAGGAATGATTTCATATTTCGATCCTGCCTTTTATCCTCAACGTTTTGTCAAACTCAATGAGGCTAACAAACTCCAATGTGAGAAGTCATTGTATGATAATCCGAAGATGTATTCACTTGACCCAGTTTCATCTCCCTGTCTAAATCACAAATAATAGAGCCGGTCTCTATATGAATTGTATCATTTCATTTTGACAATTGTGAATAAATGCATTACAACAAACCAAACATTTTGTTTGTCTACGGTAACATGATTAAAGAAGAGGACTGGTACGTCAGAATTATACAAGTTATGGCAGAAGAGAGTTATGGATGAAAAACCGAAATTTCATAATTTATTAGGGTGTGCCAAAAGTCTTTGCACTTTTTTCTCGCCCTACTTTCGACCCCTCTTTCTCGGTCGAGAGCAATTGTTATCCCATGAGGCATTAATCCTATATCGGAGACTTATAGATCAGTAAATGCGATTAGTCTGATTTGCCAACTCTCTTTCCTCGACTGAAATTTAAATTTTTACTTATGACACCATTACTCAAAGTTCGACATGTCCTTCTTGACTTGCACCGTACGGAGTGGACTGCAACAGAAACGTATCACCAACTACCTCAGTCAATGAAGCCAAGGATGAAGTATCCCATAACAGTCTTCTCCTTGTATCGTCATTTCAAGAACAACCATTTTTCTTTGGTTGAAAACCCAAGGTCATGACGTCCTACCAGCTAAAATGAAGGCGTGGTTCTTCGAACTGACAGAAGTTGGCCGAAGCAGAGTTTGTGATACCTGGAGCAGACAAATGGTACTCCAGGATCCACTATCCATCACATCCTCATTCGGTCTTCCCTTCGTCCCAGGGCATCTTAATTGGTTCCCCATGTGCTCTTGTTCCTATTCTCAAAACAGCTCAAAAACCGAGTCGACATCTCCACTTCAAATCTCGGCCGTTCTCGATCCACTGATTGGGTGATGTATATTGTCTACCAAGTTGATAAGTGGGTCTCGCACGACAACCCTGATATAATGATGGAATGGCTGCCCGCCTGGAAGGATGCTAAAACCGTCCCTAAACCCAATCCGAATGGAATGAAAGAGTCGCACTAATTCTTCCTCTGCTCTCTTGGTGTGGTTTATTACGAACTGCTACCTGATTGGCAGATTGTTAATACTAATGCCTTCTGCAAACAACTACAGGAGATGTAGGGCTCAGTCCTTCTCAGCCGCTTTGTGTGAGGAAAAGTATTACTTTTAATGAACAACGCGAGGACACATCACTCTAACAAGACGTAGATCAAACTGAAGAATTTAGATATTGACTGGCTTCCCCGTCCGCCGTATACCCCCTACCTATCCCATTGTGATTGCAACGCTTTCCGATCTCTCTAGCACTGCTGCAGAGGGAAAACCTTCCATAGTCTGACCGATGAGAAACGGGATATCGACCTTTGGATTGCCTCGCTCCCTAATGAGTTTTGCCAGAACGGTGTCATGCAGTTGCATACTAGATGGAGGACAGTTGTTCATAAACGTGGACAGTATGTCAGTATTTGAATGTAGTTGCTTCGTTTGTTATTCGAAAAAATATGAAGTATGAAAAAAGTGCAAAGACTTTTGGCACACCCTAATACTCTAAAAATTCGTGTGACGATTATACTAAAACGTTAAAAAACATTTTTTTACGAAACCCATCATAATTAAGAAAATGAATAGAATTTGCATGCAATAGTTTAATAAAAGTGCATAATTGCATAAACAGAAAGATCCAATGAAGTCTACAATCGCCATTTCTATTTCATTTTCTACTATTCATTCCATTCTATGCGGTCGTATCGCGATTCACTTCTTCTCAGTTATTAAATTAAATTCTTCCTAAAAGATTAATTATAACGTTTTGGGAATCGCTGAACGATGTCATTTTTGGATGGCATAACGGGTTTGATTTAACTTCATTTTAATATTAAAAATATAATATTTATATTATAGGATGTTGCTTCCCTATGACACAATTCATTATCTACAGTGCAATTCCTCCTGTTCTATCTATTTTCGTTTGTATTGTTATTTACAAAATATTCCGCCAAGTTTCAATGGTAATATTTTGTGCATATCTGCAAAGTTTGATTTTAAATCATTAAATTGTTTTTTAATCAACAATTTGAAGGCAAATCGCATTCTTGATGAAAAAGCAGAGACGAAAGCGAAAAGAATCGTGAAAGCTATTATTAAAAGTTTAGAGTCAAAAGTAGTAGAAGAAAAAGAAGATAAAGTTGAGAAACTATCGGATCCAATCTATCCCAGAGGTATGATTGAATAATATACGAATGAATACACTTCCTCATCAATCTCATTCGAGATCTAGAAGATTTTATTGCTGTAAATTGTTCTTGAATAGCGAAAGAATAAGCTGTCTATATAAAGTCCTCGATTAATCGATAACTCGAAATTATCCAAAATTTAGAGATCATAAGAGAGTGAGAACAAAAACCTTGAATCATCCTCGATGTCAAAAGTATACACGCGATCTCGACATAAATATAATTTATTTTGCTTCTTGATTAGAGACTCAAAAGTAATAGATGATCTTTTGAGATCTAACTTCTCGAATGTCCCCTATTATGTACCTAGCGATAATATCTACATTTTCACTCATAGCTTGCTCACAACATTAAACTATATTGAAAACATTTTCAATCTATGTCTTTTAGGTCCACAAAACCCAAATCCATCTCAATTAGCAGTCCAAGTAAGTCATAAATCAACTTTTAGCTGACACTAATGTAAATGAATCGTTTCAGTTTAAATCTGCAGAGACTATTCGATCTGAAGTTGCACTATCTCCTAGAACTCCTTCCAAGCAACCCGTATGCTCAATATCTATTTATTTATGATTAATGGCACATCCTGCTAATTTTAAACTTCACTCTGGCTATGCTTTCTCGCAGACAAAGAAAGCGCGACAGTGTGTCGAGGTTCAAAGTAACTCGCGGTTTGCCTTTCAAATAAAATCCCAAGCTTATTTGAAACACTCTGATCCAACCATACAGGAGTGTGAGAGAGTTTACCTTCTTACAAGGGAATTATCTCATTGTCAGCTTTTTGCAAACTGGATGAAATTTTGCATAGGTAGAGCTGAACGTATAAAGGGGGTATAAGGTCAATTGTGAAGTGTTAGTGTACAAAAGTTCTTCTTGATTTTCTTAATCCATTGAAGGAAGAGGGAGTGACTGCGGTTTCTGGTTACTCTACCCCGTTAACAACAAGCTTATCCGCAGATTGGGTCAATGTTTCACCACAAAACGATCAATCGACGGTATCATGCTTATCGATTGATTCAACGTAACCATACAGTATTCTTAGTTACTCTCTGATGCTGTGACCGGTGCGACTGTTACCTTTGCCACCTCTGAAGATCCATCATCATCTTTACTTAACTCCATTACTGGTGTACCTCAGAACCCTCGTGCTGTCTCACCCCAGAATACTGTTGATCTACTTGGTATCTTCCAATCGATAATTCGAATTGATCATTTATCTTTCCAGATGATCCTGTATACGGTATAAAGACGTTCCGATACCCTCCTTCGGTGAGAAGATATTGATTTCAGATATTTGTAAGATCTAATTTCAGCCGCCGGATAATCGGACCTTTCCTGAACGGAATTCTGATAGTGAAGTATTCCCTGAACGGAAGATCGTTAACGGAGTTCTTCATCAACAAAATGTCGATAAAAGTAGTACACTATCGGAAGGATCTTTCGATCTCCCAAATAGACCCGAACCGAAGATCGATAATCGAATATTACCGGAACGTGGTTTGGATAATAAAACTGTCCCTGAAAGGAATTTAAATCTGAAGAGTTTCCCTGAAATGAAGATCGATAACAGAACTTTCTCGGGACGGAAACCTGATAACTGGACATGTCCGACGAATGAAAGGGATTTGGATAATCGAACTATTCCTGAAAGGAGCTCCGAATTCCCCTCACGACGAGGTGCCTACATGGTTGAAAGCATTGGTTAGTTAACTATTCGGTGTTACATTTTCGAGGGAGGGGCACGCTGTCTCGAGTGTGAAAGACACTTCTACGTCCATTTTTCAGTGTGTGAAATCCGTTGGAATCTTGGCATTCCAATCGAATAGAGGGTAGAATAACGTTATTCTGTGGTTCTATATCTCTTATAAGTTTGTCAGATCACAAAATATAAAATGGACGTGGGCGTGTCAGTCACACAAGACTTCGTGCGCCCGTTTCGGAAATTTCAATTCAATTCAATTCAATTTATTCATATCAAGTATTATACAAGATGAAGGGAGGGAAATTTAACAGCGCATAACAAAGAAATCAAAAATCGATGTTCAGATCCTCCATCATCAACCAATGAATCAACCGAATCATCGATTCGTCCCGCAAAGAATGATGTCATTGGAAGAGTACTGTATTTTTATTTGTGAAGTATTGACTGAACAAATTTAGGAAGTCAATCAAATTCCTTGGAGCGAACTACCGCTGAAGAACACTTCTGCCAAACGAACTGGGTAGGTGTTTGATCTTTGATCTTTAATATTTAATCTTTGGTCTTTGATCTTTTATTGTTATATGTGTTTTCTTTTTTTCTCATTCAGTAGCTTGACGAGACGTGCTAGAGAATGGCTGACGGCTAATCGAAGTTCATCGAATTCTGAAATAGATCCTAATTCGTCCCAAAGATATTAAGAGTAATAAAGTTGTGTCTCAATTAGAGTTAGTAATAATTATAAACAATTTTAAACATACATACAATAAGGATAAACATTAATGTTTAATGCGATAGTTGAAAGCCCATTTATTTACATTCAAAACGTAAATGAAATGTGCCAAAGAGAGAAATGATCGTTGAAAATACAAAAGAATCGGTATAAAGGACAATAAAAATCCATGAAGGAACGGATACTGTTGGCGAATCGATTGTTGGGATACTGTAAGTATACTGTAATGGAATCGAAGGTAACAACTGTTGATAAAGCTACTCCTATAGCATATTAAACAATGGAACAATGGAGAAGGAGAATGCACCAAGTAACGAGAATCATCATAGTGGGAGGAGGAATTGTGGTGCACATGCTAGATGGAGTGATATTGTAGTGTGAGGTGAAGACGAAGTTTCACAATCGTCTACCCACACCATGCACTCGCTACGCTACTCGTGTTGTGCGACTAGATTTGTATAGATTATGATATAGATTAATAAATGAAAATGATTAGGCGATATCTGCGATTTGCATATCCGTTTGTACAACACGATTGACCACCTGTAAAGATCAAAGATCAATATACGATTTTGTCTCACGGTTCTACGATGATGTCGATATTTCGTCCTTCTACCGTAGTTTAGCTACAGTACCCTTGTTGGTCTAGCAATAGCCATCTTCGCAGGTCCTTCGCTTTCCTCTTCCTTCACTTCAACTTTCGTTTGAGCAGGTTCAGGCACAGAATGAGCATCGGTTAAGAATGCCACTGTCGGATGAGCAGACAGTGATGGTGCCTAGAATCATTCCATAATATTTAAATTAATCAATAAATCAATAAATGAATGAATCAATAAATAAACCTTCGTAGATGGATTACACTGAACTGGAGCACGAATAGGCTGTTTTCCTTTAGGTGGTTCAGCATTATTTGAAGAAACTGTTGACGTAACTGCAGGGGCCTCCTTCAATAAGGTTACAGTTAGAACATTTTATGATCAATAAGAGGCTACATTTGAAAACTCAAAGATCAGTAATAGTGTAAAGGTTCAACAGGTTATTTATGCAGAAAGAGTAGCAAATTCAAAGTAGCACATACCACTGAGGCAGCTGTAACGGTAGATGGATGATCCACAACGAATTCATGGAATGCTACCGTAGTCTCTTCTCGAGGAGGAATAGTCACTGATTTGCTCATGAAACCTAAACCACTCAATATAGATCAATATTCAAGCTACAGTATACCGATATCATCATCAACGGTCTTTTTCGCTTCGAGAATCGTCGATTGGAGTATTCTTCGTGCTTCTTCTTCTGTATCTTTTGGAATGAATTTTGGCGTTTCGGTGGTTGCGAATAGTGTGGTCGGTTCGGGCTGAATAATCAATAATTAGAAGATTTTAACGATCAATAAACTTACTCCGCTTTCCTCAGTTGTAGTAGCCGGAGCAGATTCGGAAGGCGATGATTCGGCCTTCAAGAATATAAGTAGTTGCATAACATCAAAATATAAATGCGAAGTAGTGGATTGTGAACAAAAAAGTGAACCTTTAGAGCATCTTCTTCCTGAGCGAGTGCGGATTCAGTAGAGTGAAGAAGTGAATCGATTGTTGTACCAGACTGATCCTATATTAGTGTATACTAATATTCATTTTAATGGGTATATGGTCTGCTGATGGCATATTCATGCACTATTCTTCTGAACAAAATATAAACTTATTTGGCTACCTGACTTTGAGCTTCTGCTACGGCTTCTTCTGTTGTAGAAGTTGTAGGTATAGCGTCCTTAATTATTAAAGATGGAGATCGTGAATGTTTAAAATCTATTGCCGAGTATACAAAAAGCGCGCCATTACTCTTCGGCCGCAAGATACTTCTTTCATATTTCCAGCAATTAAAAAACTGGATCATAAATAATGTCTTTAACAGTTTCTCTTAACAGAAAAAAATCGTGAGACTCCACCTTTATCCAAAATCCTCATTAGAAGTAAGTGATAGCAATTATCAGGGAAAACCTTCACAATAGATATTCGAGGTTAAAAGTTGACAAACCTTGACCACTGCGGTTACACCCATTTCAGTCAAGAAGTCAATGGCTGGCTTCGAGCCTGGTGTTAGTTTGGTCAATTTGGTCGGAGTAGACTCCGCCTTTGACAGATCCACCTTCGTCGCTTCCTGTAATCTTTATGTATTTTTTTCATTCTGAAAGAACTATTATACCTCCTCAACTCCAGTGCCGGGTGTTGATGAGCCGAGTGGGGTCTGAAAGATTTCCAATTCATGTATATAAAAATATATATTATTGAATAAGCATAGCAAGCAATATTTCTTTCTAAGATACAGATGTTCAAAGTACGATTTGAGATAATGCAACTATGAGCACAGTCAATCGTAGTTGCTTTTATTGGTGTACGTGCACAAATCTTCATTTTAAAAGTCTCTTCAGATTGCATCTTCTGAACAAAAAAGGTAAATATCGGATATTTGGGACTTAACATTTCCTATGCCAAACCACTATTTTCTGCACAAATTAGAAAAACTATGGCACATAGATGCATTATCTCAAATCGCAATTTGAACATTTGTATTTCAGAAATTCCGTTCGGGCGAAAACTTTGGACCGCTACTGTACGTGTTGCATTTGCTCGTGTTCTAATTCGATTATTGATTGATCTATATTTACCTCAGCAGTTGTAGTAGTCATATTATCATTCCAATCTCCAAAGTCAGGCTTCCAATCATCCTCTCCCGATCCTTCTACTTCACCCTGTAAAAGTCTCTATTGACTTTCATTTTTACTGAATCCATTTCATACTTGACAAAACATGCATTCAGATGAATCAAATACGATGAAAATAGACAGGATGCGAAAAAAAAACTCCAGTGTAGTTTCACCACACAAGATATCTCCTTATTAGAAAAAATAGTTTCTGTTCTTCATCTGGCCTTCTGACATCCGTGGTAGTTTTGAATAATATTTATCTTATGTGGGGACACATCCCCAACTACCACGAACGTGGCAAGCGCCTAATTCCTGCCACATTGGAAACCATTGACTAGTGTTCCATATTTACTTCAAAACTACAAATAGATCAAAGATCAAGGTACTACCTCTGGTAGATTCAATCTCAATGGTTTGAATCCAATCGTTTCTTCATGAGTTCGTTTGAATTCTTTCCTCCATTTCTCCTCTTCAGCCATCACTATCTATAACTTTCAAATAAACATGTGTAATGAATAAATTTTCTGAACTCTATCTCTTTGACTTCACACAATCTATCACGCTCCGAGATAATTTGACTGTCCGCTCTGGACACAATCTCTTGCAGACAAAGAAAACAAGAAAGCATTGTCAGAGCGGAGAATTTCGAAGTAGCTCGTGGTGTTCCTTTCACGTCTACATGAAATAAAGTGTTACCTGTCTCTGTTTTTCGTTTTCCAATCTCCATTTTACTCTCAATTCATCTTCCTCTTTCTGTTGTGCTTCAAGTTCATCCATACGTTGATCAGCCTCGAGGACCTTTAAATAGTTTTTTTTATTATTATTTTTTCATTATAGATTGTATCCAACATTTAAAAAATGGAACTAAAAGTGATTAATACCATAGATCACCTCATTGCTGTCCTTACAGTGTTTCTCAGCGATGCACAAATTCTCAGCACTGTCTGATTTGATTTGATCGACTTTCGTCTGAAAATTATAATTTTTTCGTGATAATCATCATAATATTTGTTTAGCAAGTCGTGTTCATTTAACGAACAAACAGATAAAAATGCACGTTGTTTTCAATTATACGTGTGATGTGACCTTATTCTGTATACTCTATTCTTATTATAGTCTATTGGAGTTACTGTATAGTCCAAATGCCCTAATATCTTATTTCATATCTTACTTTTTCGATCAATTTACATGAAAAGTGCGCCTGTCCAATGTGTCTTTGATCCTCACACGACTTGATCAATTCCTGAGATTAGATTAGAGATTAGAAATGAATGGAAATTTCGGTTTTTGTATCAGATGTAGACTACATATTTCACAAAACGAAAATCCATAAGGCACAATTATTATTTGAGCATACCTATGCATATTTACATTTTCTAGTAAATTTAACGTTCAGACAAACCAAGAATTCATTAACTACGAGATTTGTTCCTTTGTTCTCATGGCAGAAAAAAAATCATTACTTCTCACTTTTTTATTTTTACAAAAAATATAAGCAAACAAGAAAAGAATTCCATCAAGTTGGAAGATTGATGTCTTTCACACAATTTTGCCATCGCCTTCCCTTATCAAATTCTAATCAATGTTTTGAGTGATATAGGGAAGAAATAGTGTAAGAAACATTTGGAGTCGAAGAAACAGTCAGCAAAATAGAATAAAAGTGACGCGATTTGGATTCGTATCGTGTTATTGTGTTAGAGAAGAATAGAGTTGGGGTTTTAGAGAGTAGTATAGAAAAGGACTGAAGCAAAGCATAGACAAACGTGTTTAACTTTTAACCCCTTTGGTTCTACTTTCTAAGAGTGTCAACACTTATGTGATTGATTTGTCAATGAATCAATCGATAATTATGGAATAGATAAGAATCTTTTATGTACTGACTTGGGTGAATGCCTCCGATCCTTTCTTCGTTATCTCTTCTTTTAATCTTCCTACGATCTTCAGACAGAATCCACATTGAAGATTCTCTCCGATATACTTTGTCAGATCGACATGAATGGGAGCAGAGGCATTGTAGTCAGTGAAGGGATGATCCTTGTCGAACCTTAATCAATAATCAATCAAATATGGAAACAGCTATCGAATTCTTTTTTTAGAGTAGACTAGAATTCTTGAGTATATGCCAATTACACGATCGATAGTGAAAAAATAAAGTAAAACTATTCAATGTTTTTCGTTGTTTATCACATTTAGGAAAATCTGTGGACTGTGACACCTAAACGATCATTCGCATGACAAACATACAGGTTCTTAAAATTGGCAATTCACAATACTAACACTTAATTTTACTTTAATATATAATAAAACTATAAGAACTCACTCAATATGATATGATCCCTTGGGCATCGGAATGAATCTTGCATTGTTCTCATTAGGCGGTATGACAAACTTGGTCGAAGGATCAAAAACGGGAAGCGGAATCGGTTTTACTTGCTAAAATAAATCGATTAATCTCTTGATAAAAGTTCTCATGAACGGGTTTAAGAGGTGTATCGGGGTAGATGGTCAAAGAACAATTAGAGTGTTTTCACTTACATCTAATAGACCTCTAGCCTCGGGATTAGCCGGTATTCCCCAATCAGTTGTAGTCGGAGGCGAATATGTCGTTCCGATTATCTCATCCAATGTTAACTGTGCAGCATCTTCGAGAGCCGGAAGTGCGATGACCGGGGAATAGAAGAATGTACACGAAGTTATAAAGAGTATACGAAGAGAAGAAGAAGACAATACCATCTTAGTGTGTGTGTGTCGAAAGAGGAAAGAGATGGCCAATACAATTCCTCTCTCTCTCTCTATTACTCGAGAGTAGAGGACGAGTTAGGTAAGTGAGATGAAGAGGGAGGGGACAGAGGTAGAGGTAGAGGCAGAGGTAGAGGTAGAGGTAGAGGTAGAGGTAGATGCAGAGGTAGAGAGTACTTTGGCATCTAATCGGCTCCCGTTATGGTCTTGCTACACTTTATGAGTAGAGTATTGTCAATACTCTATTCAGCGAGGATTGTGGTCTAGATAGCTATGATCAAAGACTATAAACAATGGAAAGAGGATCGATTGCGAGTAATTCGCCCGATTTAGT
Organism: Parapristionchus giblindavisi; assembly: GCA_943737045.1. Lineage (NCBI taxonomy): Eukaryota > Metazoa > Nematoda > Chromadorea > Rhabditida > Diplogasteridae > Parapristionchus > Parapristionchus giblindavisi. Next base: position 329,101 of record CALSFV010000034.1, read on the forward strand.
TACCTCTGTTATTAACTTGTGAGTGGTTCCCTAAGTAGATAATAATCCTACCAATAGAGAAGAGCCTTCATCTAGTTGCTGGGAATGTTGTTGTTTTGGCTGCTTACCTATTCGAACAGTTTACAACTTTTAAATCTCTGGTTTGATTTGATTAAGTATTTAAGATTAAGTACCGTTTCGATCTGTCAACAACTCCAACTAAAGAGATTCTTTCGCAAGTAATGAATTATTTTCGGACATTCGTGTATGATTGTAATATTGCGTTGAAATCGATAGGCTATCAATGTATAGGCACATGTTTTCATTCTCCAATCATTCAATCATTCGATGTTCCTTCAGACAAATAAAGAAACAATCGCGTATTTCGATCACAAAAAGGGCGTTGGTTGTGGGGTTTTCTATATTTGATATCCTACGTCCAAACGAGAAAAGGGAAACATTTGTCACAAAATGTGACAAAACTTCACAGTTAGTTAAGTTTATCCTTTTGTATTTTTTAAAGTTTGGAATTATCAGACTGCAAAATTGTTGCGAAATTTTGGAAATCGTTTTGTAAAGCATCATTCAGCCTAATTATTTTTAAAATGTCATACATTTATCGTGCAAACACTCATATTTTCTCTACCATCGTTGAGAAAAAACTAGGAGAATACATTTAGGAAATCAAAGTATTCAAAAGAGAAAAAGTCCTTATGATTGTTTATTGAAATTTGTGACGTTTTTCGTTTTAAAAGGATATACGCTCTCAATGGCTATTCGATTAGCGAATAGTTCATCTAATATGTACTTCAAACTACATCAACTGTGGTAACCACAAGAGGATGATGTTGCAGACAATTAATTTAATTTTTAGACAAAATCTTATCCGAGAGACTATTTTGTACTTCATCTTATTCCATACAACCATTACACATGAAAATGGTCATGAACCGTCGCCTCGTTCACTTTTCTCTTCTCAAACAACACAATTTCCCTTAGTTTCTTGCACAGTAAACACGTTTACAAGACTAGTCAGTTCTATCATATTATCATCGCATCCAGATCAACTTGAATATTATTCCATTTTTCGTCTATTGTTTAGTTTTTTTCTCGTTTTATTTGATCCTATTGTCATCTCGTTCATAAATAAAGAATAATGTCGAATTGTGGGTAGTAGTATCCTTTATTTGTTTGTTCTATTGGGTGTGGGTCGAGGGGTAAGGGCTAAAGGGGGGGGGGATAAACAGATGGAAAAGGGTACTGAAACCGGCTTGATGAGTGCCAAAAGCACACACATATCCATATGTGATAGATCATACTAAGTAAAGAGTAGAGAATATGTGTAGTCTTCTATCATTCATAATCGTCTCCAGTCTTCTTCTATTTAGTAGATCAGCCGAATTTGATGGAGAAGCCTCATTGAGTTTAGATGAACCGCCGAATGAATACTTGAATAGGTCAGAGTACTATTTTATTTTATTTTATTTACCATTCGTTTATTTATGTAATGTTATTCGTAGACAATATTCGTAGTTTTTATTGCTATTATTCGTAGTTTTTATTGCTTTTAAGCATTTTTATAAGAACTTTTTTGTTCGTTTTTTTTTGCAAAAAAAGTGCATTTTCGATTCTACTATACCTCGCATAATTTCATTCGTACATTTAACAGGAGAAATTCCATATTTTAAATTTTTAAAAGTGTTCATCAAATGAAAGAATAAGTAAACACGCAATTTAATATTTATATTGTTCAGAGAATTGAATCTCATTCTGAACCGTGTAGCACCCGCCCAATTCTTTCGTCCTGATTTTAAGAAGCAAGATGTGTCCGTCCATGAAGAATTATCGGAATCATTCACAAATGATGTTGATGCTGAAGAATATGGAGGTGCATTTTTATGATTTTTGAACTGAACTGTTTATTAATCTACAATCTGAAATCAATATTTTCCTTGTATTCAACATACTCATAATAAAATCAAAGGAATTAAAGAAAAAAATCCACCATCAGAACCAGGGACTCGAAAAAATTCGAAAAACGAAAAAAAATCGAATTTTCATCATCAACTCGCTAAGTTCCAAATTAATTTTTTTTCAAAAATGTCATAAATTTTTGAAAATTAGTAATTTTTAACGTAAAATTAATTTTCGACTTTTTTCGATTTTTTTCGATTTTTTTGGTCGAAAAACTTTTTCGAGAAAGTATCGAAAATTCGAAAAAATTCGAAAAAATCGAAAAACGAAAAATGCACATTCGTGATCAGAAATCGCTACAACGACAACCATCAGACCTACACACATTACCTCTCTTGTTCTTTTTTCTGATGGAATAAAGAAATAGATGAATGAATAAATATTTTTGAGAGGTGTATCTTTTTGCTATTTTTGGTTGCTATCCATTCCAAATTAGAAGCGCGGCTAATATCTATAAGTAGAAGTTGAATCACTCCAATTGTTTGTCAATTTCCGGTTCTCTGATAGGTATAAACGATAGTGCTTAACCTTAGGTAATCTGGCACCTAAGCTTCTCGTTTATGGTCAAGACGAAAACAATCATTGATGATTGTTTGAGCGTCTTGACTGACTCTTTTTCGACAAGAGAATGTTACAGTATCAACACATTTAAGCGTAGGCCACCTTATGGCATTTCAAATACCTATTCCTCACCAGTTTTTCGAGCTGACAAAGCAATATGCGATCAATTATCGATATTTTTATATGGCAGTTGCCTTTAATAGTCACAATCGAATTTATCTGAATAGGAAATTGCAATAAATAACTGTGTCTCTCGTCGACAGAATAAGCAGAAAAAATGTGTGTCAAATATGAAGATCAACGATGTTTTCATAACTTTCACACTAATTTCTACATCATGAATAATATTTCATTGAGATATCACTCGGCATGACGTCGTTGACATCTCTCCGGTCGATTTTCCATTAGATACAACAGAAGGAAGTGATGGTGTGACTACCGTATCTAATACATTTGATGGTGTAGCTACAGTATCATTTGGTGACGCTTCTACCGTATCTACTACCACACCACGACTTCTCGTGTTTGCCAAACACCGACGATTACCAACCATCGTCTTCCCACCTGATCGTTAGATTATTCTATTTATTTGTTTATGTATTATGTTCATAAATATTGTATTTTGTATTGAAATTTATTCGTCAATATACATAATAAAAGCAAAAACGAAGACCTGGCAAGAAAAATCGATATGTAAACATTACAAAATTAAATTCAATGTGAATCATGACAACATCAAAATCTTTCTATTTTCTATGATGACAATGACCTATGACCTTCTTTCCATCATCACTTTCTTCTTCATCATCAGAAGGACTCACTCTATCTCTATCAGCTAAAACTATTCCAGTTGGGGTCTTAGCATCTGATCTCAATGCATCCGGGTCAAGGGCTTCCATCTCAGAGAGCGTCAAGAGATGAGGAGCTACGCATTCCCATACCTGAATATCGAATAGTGTTCTTTGATCTTTGATCTTTCACTGATATCAATCAATCGCTAGTTACAGTACCTTATTCTCTCGTACCAACTGGATAACAGCAGTGATTTCGGGTTGCATGAATCGATCTCTGTTGAGTGGGCTGAAAAGATCAAAGATCAATTGAAAAGATCAAAGATCAAAGATCACTTACGGAGACACTGTACGAACGAGTTCATAGACCTTGTTGAGAGGGGCGGTTGAAATGAGAGGTTTAAGGAACTCGAGACCTTGGCAGGCTGCCAACAGCTCCATTGCGAGAACTGAATAAAGTTAGTTTGCGATAGCTGCCGAATGATTACTACCGTACCTGCTTCGACATGCTCAATTACGGTAAGTGCCTTTCTCGCAGCGAAACCTCCCATACTCACGTGGTCTTCCTGAATATCGATTGTTATCGATTGATTAATAGATTGATGGCATATACCTGATTGCATGAAGTAGGGATTGAATCAGCAGATGAAGGATGGCATAGAACCTTGTTCTCGGACACTGAACAGATCAGAGATTAAATTAGGAAGATCAGAGATCAAAGATCAAATTAGGAAGATCAGAGATCAAAGGTCAAAGCACAAACCAAGTGAGGCAGCAGCAACTTGGATCATCATGAAGCCAGAGTTCAATCCACCGTTGGGAGTGAGGAAGGTAGGAAGACCAGATAGATCCTTAACGTATTGATTATTGATTATGCCAATCGATTTTTTAAATTCTAACTTTATTGACAAGTCGTTCTAATCTTCTCTCAGACATTTGGGCGAGTTCATGCACGGCGATGGCTAGATAGTCGAGGGCCTCAAATATTTAACATTATTTTAAATATTTAAATAATTAATAAATGTATACCTTAGCGGGATATTCTCCGTGGAAGTTTCCACCAGATATGATCTCTTCTCTGTCTGCGAACACTAAAGGATTGTCCGTAGCTGAGTTCAACTCAGTCGTGATTATCGATCGAACAAAAGCTATGGTATCATGAACCACACCATGAACCTGCAATCCGAATCATAAACTGGCATTATGTTTCGTATAACGTAGCCTAATGGTGGTGTACGATAAATAAATAAAAATAAACAAATAAATACCTGAGGAACACATCTCAAAGTGTAAGCGTCCTGGACACGATTACAGTTGTGATGAGACTCTGAATAATTGATCGTTGATCTTTAATCTTTGATCTTTGATCTTTGACCTTTAAATCATACCTGCAATCTGACTAGGATTGGCTTCAGAGTGGAGAAGAGCACGTAGACGTGCAGCTGTTTGATTCTGACCAGGATGAGGGCGAATACGATGGATATCTTTAACGTTCACACTTATTTGCTGAATTATTGTCCTAGGTGATCCATTTTAAAGTATTTTTGAAGATGGTCTAACAAAGAGTGTAAAGATAATTATGTAATAGATGTAGGTTGCATCGTGTACTATAAAAGTTTTATAGTAAAAGAATTGGACGACCATAGTGCAGAAAGTAATAGGCTAGTTTCGTCTTCACTTTTCATGTACCAACCTGGATCGTATGCTCTCGATGTACCCTTGAGAACATCGAGTGAAAGGGCAGCAATGACGTCAGCTTGAAGGGCGATATTGTTGGCCCTTTCGACAGCTAGAAGAAATCAAAGATTAGAAATCAAAGATCAAAGATCATACCGAGTGCTCCAAGAGATGTGACCATTTGGGTTCCATTAATGAGAGCCAATCCCTCCTTGGGTCCGAGTTTCATCGGTTCGAGATTGTTCTTTTTCAAAACTATAGCTGCATCAGCCCATCTGCAAATGACTGATGGTCATACTTTGAATTGACTGTGATGATCATCACTGAGTATCATTCTGAGATTTGACTGCGTAGATATGATTGAGGATCATTTACCCGGTTGATGGTGACCACATTCTTCCTTCACCGAGCATTCCGAGTGCAAGATGGGCGAGTGGAGCAAGATCTCCCGAACATCCAACAGTTCCTTGTTGAGGCACGTAGGAGACACAGAAGGCTGAAATCATATACTGATTGTGAGTATCATTATCTGAATTGGCTGCATAGCTTACCATTGAACGCAGCAATCATCTTCTTGATGTTAGCCATGGAGATTCCGGAATGACCCTTGGCCAATACATTGATACTGAAATTGGCTGCGTAGATGGATTGGAATAAACGAGTATGATACCGTAGAGCAAGAAGCATTCTGGCTCTGGGAGGAGACAATGGTTGTCCATATCCAACAGAGTGAGACCGAATGAGATTCAGTTGAAGTTGTCTAAAATGACATTAACTGCGTACATTGACTGAGTATCATGCACTCACTCTAGTTCATCCTTGTTGATTCGAACATTCGCGAAAGTTCCGAAACCAGTTGTGATACCGTAAACCGCTGTAAAGTTGCTTCATTGGCCAAAGCTGAGTATTCTAGTTTCTAGTCATTTCAAATGTTTCTTGAGATACAATAACATACAAGGTCAGGTGGTTGAGTTGTTTAAATGACCATTTTATGATAGGCACTCCTTTATATCTTTCCGAAAGAGAAATTGAGAGTTTTAGGCGCATGGGTGCGGAAAGACAGGATACACTTAAATCACCTTGATTTCAATAGATTAGACTTCACTATATTTATTAGTGCAATAGAAGAGCAATTAAAAGATCGAAATCAAGATGAATTGTACAGTTATTATAGACAGATCAGACAGAGCAAGTATGTCTCAATATATTATGACTAAGACACGACTCATTTCGGATGATCAATGGGAAAATTCTCCTGGGTGGAATACTAACAAAAAAATTACATTACATTACATTTGAAAAACTTTATCATTCGATTTATGTGTTAGTTCAGCTAACCCCATGAATGAGCTGACAAGCTAATACGACCCAGCTGACAATTGAGACAGAAATATTTAAATGGTCATACTCACTTTTGTGTTCGCATGCGATCTTCTCCAAAAGTTCTCGGCCACGTTTGATACGCTCTTCAGCTTCCATGGACACCTGCGATCAAAGATCAAAGATCAAAATTTATAAAGATCAAAGATCATTTACCTGTAGAATGACCTCTCCTCGTTCACATTTAGCAAGATCAGCCGGAGTGAGACTTTCTCCATCCAAAACGAGAATCTCAGTGGGAGTCTTGCCTACTCCTGCACGTTCTTCCGGTTCTTCATATTCAAATTTGATCCTGTTATTGATTATTAATTTAGTAAGTAAATCAATGTACAGGAGTGATATGCATGCACGTATTTAAAATAATTGTAACAATAAAACTATTAAGTAATAATGTGTTTCATGGTGTTTCGGCCGCTACGTATTCAGTATTTACAATCATCCACCACTACTATTTCTGATAAACTCCCAAAATCGACTAGGAGAAGAAAATAACAATAGGCTGTTCAACAGTAAAGAACTGAAAAAAACGAAAAAGTGCGAAAGAGTGTGCAAAAGTAGAGTATCAACTTTTTTTCTATTCTCTTTGCAAGTTTCGAACAGTGAATACTGAAAATTAAGAAATGATCGATTAGGATAATCAATAAGATAGAGAAAAAAGATGTATTACTTTCTGTGTGTTTTCTTCTTGATCTGTTCTTTCATCGCTTCAATCTTTTCTTCTTCATCTTCTTCTTCTTCAAGATTGTTCAAAACTGAAATAATCAATCGATAATTTACAAATTAAACTTTTCAAGCTCACTCAGAATAATGAATTCGTTCTCCTTCAAAATATCTCCTACAGTATCCTCAGGGTCCAACAACGAATTGGCGATCGATCGACGAATCTGAGAGATACCGTAGTCAGAGAATCATGACGAGACTGAATACCTCTTTGTAAGGCGGCAATGATTTGTCTACATTATCGAATAGGGAAATCTTGAGCTTACGAAGCTTATCCAGGGATTTTGTGGCTACCTGTAAGAACGTTTGAAGAATTTTTTTCTGAAAAAGATCAAAGATCAACCTCTCCAATCTTATCGATCTCGTCGCACGCAATTGAGATGCACTCAATTCCTACTTGCACTTGAAGACGCATCTGAAAGTACTGTAACAATGAGAGGAAATATTATCGATTGACTGTGACACCAGGGACTACAGTAATCCAAGAAATGACTACCGTAACCGACACACACGCGCGCGTTGTCTGAGACAATGAGTATAGACTGAGATTTGTCTACTTGACCAACCCCCTCCACCCTCTCACAATCTGCCCTATCTTCGATCACTGTACTATCTAGACGAATGATATGTCGGACTCTCTCCATTCCCCATACTCTCTCATCCTTCAACAGTCGTAAACGATCCTCTCAGACACAATTTATACGTACTTTCCATGTCATTCTGAGATGAATGAGCAGGAACTAGAATTGCAAGATCTTTTATCATTTAATGATATACCCATTTTTTAACGATTTTCCGGATCAAATTGAGATCAAAATGTTTGACCTTCGCTGCTCTTCCGTTAGTTGTTTCTCATCTAGGAATCAATCAATAATCTCGTGAAACAGTAAAATGACGACATCGTGCAGAATTTGACGAATGTTGCTCCATAAAATGGAGAAGGTTCTGGAATAAACAATTGAGTGTGGTCTCGAGCACAAATCACTGTGTGTTTATCATTATCAGCTACAATTTGTATTCTTCACCGTTGCACCAAAGAAGGAAGTTTTTGATCTATCATATCAGTACAAAAACGCTACCCAAAGAGACACTTGTTCCTTTTGATTCGATGATCACGATTTGTGATCATTTTGATCTCCTCTCTAGGTGAGAGAGTCACTTAACACATGTCGTTGCACTTTTCACAGTAGATAATATATAAGTTATAGAGTAGAAAAAGTGCAATAATATAACAGGAAAGATTTTGCGTCATCAGACAAACTCTCAAAATCTGCGAAAAGAATAGGAAAAAGTAGATACTTCATCTTTGCACACTCTCTCGCACATTTTTCGTATATTTCTATTCGTTACTTTTGAACCATGATTAATATATTTTACCAATGTGTATTTTTCGGAGTTTATCAGATATTTGCGTTTTTTTTGAAAACTGAAATCAACAAGGATATTCAGTCGAATTTCATGAACGTGAGCAATGAAGATTGATATCTATATTTGGCCACAGAATTCTACTTCTATTGGCAAATAAATTAACTCTTTTAAAGACACACTACGAGTTTATTTTACTCTCCTCTCTGGCGACGCTCTCTCGTGGATAAAGAAAGCGAGAGAACATTTCCACAGCGAAGAGTTTGAAATTATCTCTCAGGGTGTGCATTTATATATCGTTGAGGGTTTGATTTCGTTGAAGAATATATCTACAATAACCTGCACCGGAGACAATGTCAACGAATTTGAACTAATGTTCGTGACGGAAAGGTCAAACAAACTGGTGTGACCGGCCGTTTTTTCTCCAACAATTAACTTTTTAAACTTAAGTAATACTATTATTTGTTAACTTTATAGGAATACTAGATAATGTGAATAAGCTTTATGCGGGCACAAGTTTCTTTTGCGGTATTGTCATAACCCCACATCACTTATTAATGCGGCAATGGTGCGTGTATTACGTGTAAAAATATTAAAAATGTTGCGACATGCCGCGAAGTATAAGGCGGCACGCGTTCCGTTTTATGAATTGAATAAGCAAATAAAACATGTTAATAGTCGCGATTATTTACTTATCCGATAACCTAAACTTCCCCATAAAAATAAAAGGAAATAAAATTATTGATTACTGGTTTACAAAAATGGATTAACATCACACCAGAACGCGCTCAATTTCAGACCGCACAACAGATTCAAACGAGGATGAAATACTAAAAGAGAGAATAGATCTCCCAACCGCACTGCAGAGATAAATGTAGAAGAAAGTGAATGAAAAAGTGACAGACAGACAGACGTGCCTTATCATTTTATAGAATAAAGTAATAAAATCACCTTTGATCATGCCTGATTACTGATATTCTTCACTTTTTCGTTGATGTTTATTATTAGGAATGATTTGTGTTCTTTCTCACATTTGAATCTAATAATAAAAGTGTAAGTGAAAGTGAATACACGGCAAATCAATTTATTTTACAACTGAATTTGCATTGTTTACTCGAGTCACGAGATGCATGACAGTAGGCACATGGGTCGGGGCAATAAATGAAGTACTCTAAGTTTTATCTTGTCTGTAGTCTACAGAGAATAAAAAACGTATACGTGGACAGTAGTTCTAAAGAACGAGATTAGACATCAATGTAGTAAAAGAGTACATGATGTATCCTAAAATCGTGCAGATGAGAAACATGAGACGAAAAAAGAGTGAACGGTATCATGATAATCGTTTGTGATCACTAATCTTTCTTTTCTCTTCTTTCCCAACCTGTTCAATCTCTATTGGATCATTATTGTTCATGTGAACCTGATGAGATCAAGGTACTTGGGTCTAGAATATCCTATAGGGCTGGGCCGGTAAGATTACTGAAACCGTTTTCACCGGTCTCCGAAAAATTTACCGGTCGTTAAATTTTACGGTTTCGCAAATCAGTGAAGCATTCGCCTTATTGATTTTGCATATATTTCACAGCAATTTGCTCATTATGAAAGAATCGACATAATAGGTGCATTTTGGCTATCCATGATCGAAAAAAATTTTGAAACGATTTTTATACAGTGATTATGGATTGACAGAGGCCCCTGCCACCACACCATCTATTTACCCCATTTGCAACAGAAGGACTCGGAGTAGACCTTATAGTTTTTGAAATCAATATACGAGCAGTCAGCCATTTATTATAGTTTGTGTCCTTTCACTGAAAACTGCATGACTAAATTATTTGAGGGCATTTTATTACTAAGTGTACTATAAAAACAGCAATTGATTCTTCGATCTTTATACTTTTCTAACTGCATTTCTATTCATTCCATCGTCTTTATTGACTCATTCTTCTCCGTTCATTCACTCAGTCATTTCAACCATTTATAACCTTTTGGAGATGAATGGTTAACTATGCACTAATAGTAAATCACGATAGATTAAATTAACGGAAGTTACTCATTCATTACAGGTGATTTTTTCTTCAAATGTAGAAAAGGGTTCACAGCACACACAAGGATAGTCTCAAATTATCATTGAGTTATGGTTAGTCACATATCACGCGTGTCGCGTAAGAATCGAATAAACGGTGGCACATTGAAAAAAATCGAAAATGAGCAGAGATCATTTTTTGGTAGTCCATATGGTCCCTAAGACGGGTGCACTAGCGTTTTTGCATATCTTCATTTTCGGCGTCGAGAGACGCCGTCAAACTTTTTTGACGGCGAAATTGGCCGACTTTGGAGCTCTGTAGCTCTTCGGGGAGTGGTTTTGGTATCGAGTAATCACCAGAAGAATTTACTGGAATGAGCAGGAGAATACATCTGCATTATTGGCCGATCGATATTTTTATTAGTATTTTTGTAAATCAATTTTATTGATTTATGCAAAACACAAATCGAAGCCAAAGGTTTTCAATAGCTCAATCGATGGAACTCGACGCCAGCTTTTCAATGGTATGCTGAACGTTTTTGTGTGTGGTTGCGCTCGAAAGTTATGAGCATTTCAAGATTTTCACAGCGTGCGATCACGAGAGGAGAGTGACGCAGCCAATGATCTACCCACTCACGTGCCTCCTGTGACCAATTCGCCCATTTTAATTAGTTTTAATGTTGTTCTAGTACATATCCAATATATTTTTAATATCTTTCGAATTTTCATTTCCATAATTTGATTCCTCATTCATAACCAATCGATGAATATTAATCGCTATACATGCAAATTACAATATGACAAGAAAGAGGATTATAATTCACAGAGACCATCACACCCTTCCTCGACTACCATCGTAATGAAGTCATCTTCGTGTCCTAGAATCACCTCATCCTCATCCTCTCCCTCCTCGAAGGCGTTATCGCCATTCTCCGAGTCCTCCGACTTCTCCACAACCTATGGTCGATATCTTCATGGTCGATCCACTGGTCGATCGAACACTCCACTTCTTCCCAGTGCTCTTCAGATGCAATTAGAACATTGACGCCATCTGACTGAGCTTTCTCGAAGACATTACGACAGCCATAAAATCAGCAAAAGAAAACTGCGGCAAGGAGGATCGAACTCCTAACAGTCAAAAGAAAAAGCAGACACCTTACCCACTACACTACACAGGTAGTTGAGATGGGGTATGATAGATGAGTTCACTAACCAATCCGGATGGTTTGTGTAGGAAACCACACGAATTTCTCAATCAAGAAAATCTTGAAATGCTCATAACTTTCGAGCGCAACCACACACAAAAACGTTCAGCATACCATTAAAAAGCTGGCGTCGAGTTCGATCGATTGAGCTATTGAAAACATTTGGCTTCGATTTGTGTTTTGCATAAATCAATAAAATCGATTTACAAAAATACTAATACAAATATCGATCGGCCAATATATATCATTAGTTGATCTTTTTTTTCAAACGGCTCATATTCAAGGCATAGAGGTGACGGTTTTTATCACATTTAGCCACTCACTCAATATGTGATTTTCGATTTTTTTCGAAACGTTTTTTCAGAACATCCATGTTCTTGAGTGACCACGATAAGTCTTCCCCCGTGCGTCATAAATCAGTTTTTCAGTGCTTATATGAATGAGGTCGTGATTAGACAACATTTCGAGCCCGTAGAAACAATTGATATTGGAAATTGCTTTATCTTTGGTTAATTGGAGAATTAGTAAAACTGGCTAAAAAGTGTGTGAGATGAGGTTCTACCTCGCATTAATAATATACAATTCAAAATGATAAAAAGGCAATATATTACAAAATATTATTATTTAATAAATTTTTATTAACATTTTAATGTATTTTAACACACATTATGATTATCGATCTTTGCAAGATTCAAAAGACGTGAAGCGATTGATCGTATATAAGGAGACGAAGTATTCGCAACGATATACCCGAAAGTAGGAATGGCAGAATACAAGGAGGGGAGCCTAAAATTAAATAATTGATAATCATTTGAATTTGTCCGTACTCGATATAAGAAAGGTTAGAATAAAAAGGTTGCTAAAAATCTACTCTCATTTTTGCACGCTATCTCGTACTCTCTCGTCTGGCAGAGAAAATATAAGAAAAATGAGAGAGCATGCAAAAATCACAAGGCAAATTCACCATTTTGATTTTGGCAACCTTCTTATTATAACCTTTCTTAATTGAAATGCGGTCAATTTTTGTTCATTTTCACTGAACAACAAGTATAACGAATGAATTGATGAAACATATATTATTATCACTTTTACCAAGATTCGCCCTTTGCTCCTAAACTGCCACTATACTCAAAACCCTCACCGATATCGCTACCTTAGCGACGACCATCCATCCTTTTATGTCATACTTTTTAATGTTACGTATTGCTTGATGGGACAACGAATAAGAATAAGAATAATAAGAAACACGCTTACCCTTTAATCCATTCATAACCAGTCAACGAATAAACATTATCGATCGTCCACAACGCAAATGCTTGTGTGCCTACACGGTCATGTTTACCGAGAAACAGAATCAGCTCTGCCATCGATCTTAAACACTGTTTTTAGTATTATTAAATTTCTCCCTTTACAAAATACCCTTGTTAGTAAAACTTTGACCCAGAACGAACTAATAAGGGTGAGGTGAATAGATTTTTTGACTAATGTGGTCTTTAAAATAAAGTTCATTAACATCGGATCTTTACGGTTGAAAGCTCAACTAGGTGGTTTTAATCATTCGTATTGTCCGTATAAAATGTACTTGCATGAGTAATTGAGAAGCTCTATGTAAATACCGAGACAACGGTCGCCTGCACTCTCTCGCCTTACTCTTGATTACCTCTCCACTTCCTCACACCTAACTCGTCTGAGTTTCGCCGCGTTTATTTGATATTTAAAAAAGTCTTTGAATTATTCAAAATAAAAAATATGGACAAAGAAGACAAGTGACTTTTATACCCCCAATATCAACTCACGTATATTGCGTTACCCTGTATGCGAGATGAGGCCACAAGGAGATGACAGATAACTAAATAATACATTTTATAATGCATAATAATAATACGTTTACGTAATCTTTCTAATATGTTTAATAATAATTTCATTTCCCAGCTTGCTTCCCACGTTAATCTTAATAGCAGATTAAACAATGTATAACAAACCATTTTTGTTTCGTAAATGCATTTCTTGTTGGCATCAGATTTGCTATTGAGAGCTAGGACGATAACCTGCATTGCCTTATAAGCAGCTTTGAATTCCTGAGAATCTTGATCACTGGGGAAACAACCTTGAGCAGTGGCCGTGTTTGGAGACTTAATGTCTCTGAATTTATTTAATTATTTATTTGTGTTTATTTCTTTCTCGGTGCGAGAAAGAATAGAAACCTGAACATATATGAAGTACTGTGATAAATGCCATGTCATTTATTTGACAAATGGTAAGACTAGGGTGGAAAATTTACATATGTTTAGAAATGTATATTTTAACAAATATATTACTTAAAATAGCCACACTCTGGCATTTCAGAACTAGTATTCTACTTATCATTCCCACTTAATGTACTTTAAGTCAGACGTAATTCTACTTCAAATTATGTATATACCGTAATACAGCGTCAAATGCTAATTGCCGTGTACTGTTCGTATAAAATGTCTGACAAACGCAGAAATATTCTATTGATCACCCCCCCCCCTTTCTCTCCCTTCCCTCCTCGCGCTCTCTCTGATCTACGTGCTATCTCGCTCGGACTCTCTCTCTCTAAACATAGAAATGCATTGTGGCTGTTGCTGGTTACTCTCGTACCAAATAAACAAGTGTATTTTATACGGCCAATAACTTATAGTAAGCTTCAAGTTATTGACGTACGTTACATAATGTTCTTTGACTTGTACTAAAATTGATGAAAAATTCAAGTAAGAAACGTATTTTAAGTAGAATACTAGTTTTGAAATGGCAGAGCGTGCTCGTTCCATTTGATCAGTAGCTAATTGTAAGTACATATAACACTCTATCTTAGAAAATCGACATATGTGCGGTATCGATGCAAAATGAATTTTTCTGTTTTATGTGTGATAATTACAGGCTCCATGAGTGAAGTACACTGGTACTTGGAAATTGCATCCAATTGAAAATTCGTTTCAGGGGGTGACCACACAACAGTTTGGCGACTTTTCCTAAAAAGTTTATTTCGATGCTAATCGATTTTGGAGTGGGCGCAATGGACTCCTTGGCTAATTCTAAGAAACTATTGCCGAGGAGAGTTTTTCGATCAAAGATCAACGAACGCTGGAATCTTGAATTTTCAAAATATTTTTCACATTAAATTAATATTATTAATAGACGTACAAGAATAAGTATGCATGCACTTTAAATATAAATTTTTTGATTAAATAAGTTAACTAGTAATGTGCCTTATAGTGTTTCGGCCGCTACGTCTTATCGATTTGGGAGTGGGCGCATTCGAATCCTTGTCTAATTCTAAGAAACTATTGCTGAGTAGTTTTTCGATCAACGGTCAACGAACGCTGGAATTGGGAATTTTCGAAAATAAATGTTTACATTAAATTAATTTTCACTATTTTCCCATGGCGAAAGTAAATTTTTATTTGCTCAATCGCTTCTACACATCTTCAGTTTAAAAAGTGTAATTTATAAAAAAATGGAAATTTATGTACGAATCAATTTTGTTCGTTGAACTTAATTGTGGTGAGGATTGGCGACGGTTCATAAAAATTTTATTTCGAATCTTATCGATTTGGGAGTGGGCGCATTCGAATCCTTGTCTAATTCTAAGAAACTATTGCTGAGGAGTTTTTCAATCAACGGTCAACGAACGCTGGAATTGGGAATTTTCGAAAATAAATGTTTACATTAAATTAATTCTCACTATTTTCCCATGGCGAATGTAAACTTTTTATTTGCTCAATCGCTTCTACATATCATAACACATCTTAGCACGTATACGAATAAGTGAATAGAATAAAAATTACATCACAATGATGATTAGAATCGTGAGCAACACGGCCCAACTGCAGCGGCACTCCGAATACCTGTGTCATTGCGTTGAAATACGCACGAAACTAGCAGAAAAGCGATAAAAAATCGATTAGGAAATTACCATACAACAACGTCAAAATTGATTCGTACACAAATTTCTAATTTTTTTAAATTACACTTTTTAACTGAAGATGTGTTATGATATGTAGAAGCGATTGAGCAAATAAAAAATTTACATTCGCCATGGGAAAATAGTGAGAATTAATTTAATGTAAACATCAATTTTCGAAAATTCCCAATTCCAGCGTTCGTTGACCGTTGATCGAAAAACTCTCCTCAGCAATAGTTTCTTAGAATTAGACAAGGATTCGAATGCGCCCACTCCCAAATCGATTAGATTCGAAATAAACTTTTTATGAAACGTCGCCAATCCTCACCACAATTAAGTTCAACGAACAAAATTGATTCGTACATAAATTTCCAATTTTTTATAAATTACACTTTTTAAACTGACAATGAAGATGTATTATAATATATATGAGAGCGATTGAGCAAATAAAAAGTTTACTTTCGCCATGGGAAAATAGTGAAAATTAATTTAATATGAAAAATATTTTGAAAATTCAAGATTCCAGCGTTCGTTGATCTTTGATCGAAAAACTCTCCTCGGCAATAGTTTCTTAGAATTAGCCAATTAGTCCATTGCGCCCACTCCAGAATCGATTGGCATCGAAATAAACTATTTAGGAAAAGTCGCCAAACCGTTGTGTAGTCACCCCCTGAAGCGAATTTTCAATTGGAAGCAATTTCCAAGTACCAGTATACTTCACTCATGGAGCCTGTAATTATCACACATAAAACAGAAAAAATCATTTTTCATCGATACCAAAAAATATTCCAGTTATTCCATTCTCTCAGATAGTGTTTTATATATATCTAAAAATAGGGCAGACTTACAATAAAGTTTCTATAGCCATACTCTGAAGAAACTGAGTATGTGTCGATGGATCGAGATAGGAAATGTTGTCGAGTAATCGAAGTACCTTCAATAAAAAATTAAATCAGGATGCATTTTAATGAATTACAAAATTTTTAAATTCTAATATCATACGCTGTATTAATTTTGAAATTTAAAAAAAATCTAATATCCCCCGCGGCTATTCTCCCATCTCGCCCCCCCCCCTCCCCGTGCAAACTTTTCACGGTTTCGGACACATTTAAATAATCCAAATACATACGCAGAGTTTCGTTGTTACTTCCTTAAACTGCAATCCTTTGAAGGCCTCCTTGAGCAGACCAAATCTTACGAACTGTCTACATGCGGTAGCCGAATCTTCTGAGAGAAGTTCATAATTAATAATCCATACGATCGTTTCGTCTTTTTACACTTACGCAACAAGCTTGAGCTCCAAACTATATTTCGTTGTTCTATGATAATAATGTATGGAAAACAAAAACATTTATTTATTTACTTTAATTTTGCATCATACACCACAAGGGTGTTTCATCAAACATAACTATAAATTCATTTGACTTACTTGTCAAATGGAAAATTATCGTTGCTACAGTGCAGAATTTATTTCGGCTTTCTTCATTTTCACTTTTGAGTAGTTCACGTCGTCTCTGAATATTTGTCCAAATTAAGCGTTACCTATATTTACCAATCAACCTTGGCAAACATCTTCGCATATCCTTTAAGGTTCATGTTATCTAATATACTTCTAATATCGATAAGTTTAAGCTTATAAGTACATAACGATAATATTCTGAGAATAGGCTCACTGAAAGAATAGAATTTTAAAAAACGAAGAAAAATCAATCTCCCACTATTGGTTACTCTGACCTCTGTTGAATGGAGTCACCTTTCATTATCCTCTCATGACCGACAACAAATATCCGATAAAAATCAATAGCCTTATGGAATATTGCATCATTGTAGAAGAGTTTCAGAAGCTATAATAAAATAATAAATATATAGATAACTAAAACACGCTCTCTGGTATTGACCAAAAATGAATTTTTCTTTTTTATGTATTTTTTACAGGCTCCATGAGTAAAGTTCGCTGGTACTTGGAAATATCTTCCAATTCGAAATGCACTTCAGCTGGTGCGTTTAGTGTGGCTTGGCGATGTTTACTAAAAATTGTATTTCGAGGCCAATGGATTCGGGAGTGCGCGCACTTGAATCATTGGCTAATTCTAAGTAACTATTGCTAAGGAGAGTTTATCGATCAAACGCTTGAATTAGGAATTTTCGAAAAAAAAATTACATTTAACTAATTCTCACCATTTTCCCAGGGCCCGGGTAAATTTTTTATTTGCTCAATAGCTTCTCCATATTATAATGCACCTTTAATTTAAAATTCATATTTTTTTAAATATTAAAATTGTGAACGAATCATTTGTTTAGCGACAATCGTGAATTATGGTGTGCCTGGGGCGACGATTCCTAATCGGTCAATTTGGAAATTTTGTAGTTTTAAACATATTTCACCGCCGTTTTTAACATGACTGACTAGGGAAAGGTTTCTTGGATGTTAGAAACTACGGGGAATGACCTACATAGCGATAATCAGCATGGTCGACTTAGTAAGAATCAACTTTCAAAAACTGCGAATGATCGATTTTGTAAATTCGAACCCGTCGCTTATACGCCCCACGATAAGGGCAGAAGGGCATGAGGGATAGGCGGATAAAAGGAGGGATAGTAGCGGAAGGGTATAGTCTCATTCCCAACCGAGGTGTGGTATAGTGGTAAGAGCGCGTGGACATTACTTTTTGCACATGAGTTCGATTCTCCCGAGAATATTTTATGACACAATCAGCGTAATACATTGGTGCACGTATGCCTTCTCAACAGGCACAATGTGGCATAGCGCCGCACCACGCCCCACCACGCCTGGGGTTTTTCGCACGGGGATTTTCATTTAACACTTTTTTCTCTGTGAGTATATTTGAGCAAGTTTGCTCTTTGTGTTCCTAGAGCGCCAAGGTTCCTCGTGCAGCCGAAAACCCGGATAGCTTTCTGTTTCCCGGAGTGAAAATTGGCAAGATCTTTGCCTTGTCCAGACACCTCACGTTCTACTCTGTTATTAAAGGAACACCCCAGGTTAATTTTAATCTACGCATTGGTTATACTCTCTCGCCAACAAAGAAAGCGAGAGAGTGTTGCCAGAGCGGAGTTGTAAATTAGCTTGGAGTGTGCATTTAATATATTGTAATCAATATTTTACCTAATTTATTTATTTACGCTGTACTGTGTTTCTTGTAAAATTAAATATAAAGATGTATAACCTCTATCTCATACTTTATGGATGATTCATCATTCCGTACAATGCCTCCCTTAACGTATCTCTCAATACACCTTCCCAAATATTCGCTTTTGATATCACACATTCGGCCGAACCTGGAAAATTTTTAATTTTTTTAAAGAAAAGGCGATAATAATAATAATAATAATAATAATTATTATTATTATTATTATTATTATTATTATTATTATTATTATTATTATTATTATTATTATGATAATAATAAATTACATGAACAAATTTCTCCATGAAGTTGTTGCCACAACTTGTACGTCCTTATCATCTCTGTATCTTATGTTCATGAACTCGATTATGCAAGCGAATCTATTTAATTCGTCCACAGAAAATTCCACATAATCTTGCTGCTAAAATACAACGTTGTTAAAACCATATCACGGATCTCCTGTAAAAATGTATGAAACAGTTCGACAGAAAAAAATTGATTTCCTCCGTTTTTATTGATTATTGTTAGACTAGTCTAACTGAGTGCGAAAACAATATTTGTAAATTTTGATTTTCGAAATTTGCATATCTAGGTAATTGTTTTCACTGTCAACTTCAAATGAATGTAACTCGCTTCGTTTTTGAGCTACCACGTAAAATTATTTTGAGATCGGTTGCTAATGACCTCATCTACAAATAACTCAATTAAGGATATGGTCGAAAATGTTGTTTTACATGTGTTATTGCATGAAAACTGTTTTTTTTGCATACAAAATGCGATGTTTCTCGAAAATTTTCTCTAAAGGATAAGTTTTATTGCAGATACGGATTCCCCGTCCCCAACTTGGGGTAACCTGATATATCTTTTAACCCAACTCTGTCCTCCCAATAGTGCTACCGTTTATCGTCCTGGACGCAATTTTCTCTCAAATCACATTTTTGGTTGTAAATCAGCTCAAACTTATGCTAATGTACAGTAGCAGCCAAAAGTCTTCGTCAAAAACTGAAAATGAGTTAAAATGTCATAACTCTGTGATCAGTGAAGCTGCAGTGTCCAAACTTGACAGATATCATACCCCATGAGTGATACAAAACTTGACCGAGTATGAGCCCGATCGGTTGAATTTTGAGAAATTTCAAAATTTTATTTTTCTCATTTTTCGAGATGCAGGAAGTACCTGCTCAGGTCAATTTCCATTCTACTTAACAGCTATATGTCTTCTATATATAGTAGACGACATTTTACTAGTGTTTGATAAAATTTCGAGTTCTTCGAGAGAACTTGTTATTGAATAAATGAGGTCGAAAATAGTTAGGACACTATTTTTTCAGGATGTTTAAAAAATGAAAACAAGTTTTTGTGAGACTAAAAGAGCATCGATAGCCATTATATTATAGGTATCATCTTCTATCATCATGATAATTGTCATGGCAAAGTCCGAGCCTTATCGGACAAATTCTGCGAATTTTGAAAAAAAATGTTGAAAAAATCCAAGCAATTTTCTACCTTATTTCTCCAATTATAACTTCTCTCGAAAAACTCTAAATTTCATGAAACGCTAGTAAAATTTCGTCTACTATACATAGAAGACATCTAACTGTTAAGTTGAATAGAAATTGACCTGAGCAGGTACTTCCTGAATCTCGAAAAATGAGAAAAATAAAATTTTGAAATTTCGCAAAATTCAACCGATCGGGCTCATACTCGGCCAAGTTTTGTATCACTCATGGGGTATGATATCTGCCAAGTTTGGACCCTGCAGCTTCACTGATCACAGAGTTATGACATTTTAACTCATTTTCAGGGGTGTCGAAAATTTCGATTTTCTCACAGGAATGAATTAGCTCGAATGGATGGTATAGCGGATTCTACTCCTCAGTAAATGTTATTCATACACTGTTAACAAAAAGTCTCAGAAAAATCCCGCTGAGGAAATAATCACTGCTGAGTAAGTACAGAGGGGATCCAGGATCGCTACACAATAATACGACGACGAACCATAACAACGGGAGTAGGATATGATGCACACTAGTACTATAGTATCCTGCCAAAACATGAGCCTGAGCGCTCATCTGAGTCAAAAGTTATGACAATGCAAAGTTTTTGACGAAGACTTTTGGCTGCTACTGTACTTATTAGCATTTTAACCCTGTAACTCGACCAACCTGAAAAAATTGTCTTAGTGGTTCGAATTCTTAACAACCTATGCTGCCTATTGAGGAGGAAGTGGATGTGGCCGAGGATGCCTCGGATGCCATCTATGTCATGATCTACAATGATTTCTCAGAGTTTTTCGAAGGTTCCTTGGATATTCTTGATTTAAACAGTTTCTTCGACCTTAACGATCAATAAAGTAATATCAATAAACGATAAATAAAAACAGTGAGCATTTAATTAAAGAATAAACAACGAAAGAAAAGAAAAATCATCAATAAAATCAGTTTTCGATTCATATCTCTAAAATGGTTGTTGTTGAGAATTCGAACCACTAACTTTTTTTTCACAATTTTTTCAGGTTGGTCGAGTTACTATGTCCAAATATGCTAATAAGTACATTAGCATAAGTTTGAGCTGATTTACAACCAAAAATGTTATTTGAGAGAAAATTGCGTCCAGGACGATAAACGGTAGCACTATTGGGAGGACAGAGTTGGGTTAAAAGATATATCAGGTTACCCCAAGTTGGGGACGGGGAATCCGTATCTGCAATAAAACTTATCCTTTAGAGAAAATTTTCGAGAAACATCGCATTTTGTATGCAAAAAAAACAGTTTTCATGCAATAACACATGTAAAACAACATTTTCGACCATATCCTTAATTGAGTTATTTGTAGATGAGGTCATTAGCAACCGATCTCAAAATAATTTTACGTGGTAGCTCAAAAACGAAGCGAGTTACATTCATTTGAAGTTGACAGTGAAAACAATTACCTAGATATGCAAATTTCGAAAATCAAAATTTACAAATATTGTTTTCGCACTCAGTTAGACTAGTCTAACAATAATCAATAAAAACGGAGGAAATCAATTTTTTTCTGTCGAAAAAGGTTTTAATTTTCATACACTTTTACAGGAGATCCGTGATATGAGGACAATTGTTACTGTTACGTCTCAAAGTAAAACTCTGGTGTTTCAAAACAAGTATTTAACCTATCATTCCCACTTTAAGTAATTGCAAGTCTACTTCTAGCTAGACGTAAGTTTACGGCAAGTGGTGTATAATAATGTGATGTATTTCCTCAAATGTTCTTTCAATTGTTGTAAACTTCTAGTAAGTGACTTCATTTAAGTAGACTGCTAGTTTGAAAATAACAGAGTCTACACCCTCTGGTATTTTCAAACTAGTAGTTTACTTATCATTCAAACTAGCCGTAGACTTGCAAGTCTACGGCTAGTTAAACGTAAGTGTACTGAAAGTGGTGTATATACAGTACAGCCCGGTCGTGTTTAGTACACATTCTGCGCTGCGCGCCGCTGCGGGGCGCATTTGGACGCATCACTTATTTCCTTTGCGTATGAATATTTTTGAATTCTCAAAGACTTAATCATGAGTTTCCGTGATAAAAAGTTCTTTTAATGACTAAAGAAACTGAAACAAAATTTTTATTAAGGAGAAAAAAACAATTAAAAGGCAAATCACACTGGTCCGAAAATGATCACTATTAATTTACTGGAAAGGTATACTGTAATATTGCGTATCGATCGCACGATCGCCGTAAGACCTATTTTAAAATTTACAGTACCCATCATTTTCGGACCAGTGTGATTTGCCTTTTAATTGTTTTTTCTCATTAATAAAAATTTTGTTTCAGTTTCTTTAGTCATTAAAAGAACTTTTTATTACGGAAACTCATGATTAAGACTTTGAGAATTCAAAAATATTCATACGCAAAGGAAATAAGTGATGCGTCCAAATGTGCCCCTCAGCGACGCGCAGCGCAGAATGTGTACAAAACACGACCGGGCTGTACTGTACTGTAATGCATTTCGTCAAATATTCTTTCACTTCTAGTAAACTAGCCGTAAACATCTAGTCTGTGACGTCACGTAAGTAAACTACTTGTTTGGAAATACCAGAGCCATAGCTGAATTCAGATATAATAATTTTTCGGTTCGATTTAAAAAAGGAAAGAGTATGCTCAATTATTTTGCACACGTTGTTTTTCGTGTTATGTAATAATAATATAATAATAATATGATGTTAGTCCCTTTTACAAGTGTTTAAAAAAATTATTTGTTTCGGCGGCTGATATACCACGTAAGGCTATTATAGAGTGTGACATCTTACCGACAGGAGACACCGCAAATGTAAGTAAACCTGTTTGAGGTTTACAAAGTCGAATTTGGTTTCATACAGTGAAGCGGCAATGAGACAACACGACGGAATCCTGGAACCGGCGACTTGCACACCCTCTCTCATACGGAACACGTCTTCTGGATCATAATACGCACCTAAAAAAAATAATTTCTCATTTCTACGGTAGTGATTTCGCTAGCACTATGGAAAAATATCCTATTTATTGGAGATCTCGATTTTAAAATGATGAAAAGTCATTCTTCGCGCTTTAACTCATAATCTCGTCATTTCACATTCCAAACAAATCGCATTTCACGCATTTGGGCAAACAAAATATTTCAAGCCATTTCATTGAAAATGAATGAAATGCGTCGACTTTGCACAAAATGTTTTTTAATTACCATATTAAAATCGTTCACACGATTTCTCGTGCATTAACGAAAAATCATCGATTGCGGATCTCTAATTCTCACACGGAGGTGCACCATTTATCATCATCTTTTTGCTTATAAATCGGACAAATCTAAAAATTATCCGTTTTACGTACAGTACCGTGCAAAAGTCTATCCACTTTTGCTTTTTTCGTCATAACTTTTTTCAAACTCAACCGATTATGTCCAGCTTTTCAGGGATTATTTTGAGAGTGTTTTCACGTAGTTTACACAACAAATTAGCCCGGGTGAACTCTTACTGCGAAATTTATTTCGATTTTATCAAAAATCAAAAAAGTGAGATTTTCGTTTTCTTCGATTTCTTGTGAGTTTTTCTCTCATTTCGCTACCAATGTGTGTTATATCATTTTAAAACTATGAAACGATATCTTGGGAGTTTGAATCTATCGATATCCGATGAGAATCCACTCGTCGTGGACGTCAGATGGGGCTGTCCGCAGACACCCTCTCACAGCTGGTCCGGGAGTCTTTTTCGACTATCCACAAGGCCATCAAAACTCCAATCTATGCTCAAACAATGAAGAAGACTAATGGACGACCTCGCAAGACGATTGTGACATCTGATCGACAGATTACCCGCATCTCGAAGGAGAAAATAAGGCTCACGGCAATGAACTTGAAGTGAGAACTGGCGGAATTTCACCAACTTGGGGTACCTAAGGCTTCTAAACTTGGCTGAAATTATGTTTGAGGTGTCTTGTGGAGTTATTTCTCTGTAGATGAGGTTGGCCCCCTGGTCCATATGAATGGAATTATGAGTAAGGAGGACAATAATAATATCCTAGAGACCCATTTAATTCCCTTAAACATCTTTTTAACTTAGTTTAGAAGTTTTATTTGCAACAAATTGGTGAAATTCTGCCAGTTCTCGCTTGATATCTATTGCCGTGAGCCTTATTTTCTCCTTCGAGATGCGGGTAATCTGTCGATCAGATGTCACAATCGTCTTGCGAGGTCGTCCATTAGTCTTCTTCATTGTTTGAGCATAGATTGGAGTTTTGATGGCCTTGTGGATAGTCGAAAAAGACTCCCGGACCAGCTGTGAGAGGGTGTCTGCGGACAGCCCCATCTGACGTCCACGACGAGTGGATTCTCATCGGATATCGATAGATTCAAACTCCCAAGATATCGTTTCATAGTTTTAAAATGATATAACACACATTGGTAGCGAAATGAGTGAAAAACTCACAAGAAATCGAAGAAAACGAAAATCTCACTTTTGTGATTTTTGATAAAATCGAAATAAATTTTGCAGTAAGAGTTCACCCGGGCTAATTTGTTGTGTAAAATACGTGAAAACACTCTCAAAATAATCCCTGAAAAGCTGGACATAATCGGTTGAGTTTGAAAAAAGTTATGACGAAAAAAGCAAAAGTGGATAGACTTTTGCACGGTACTGTACATAAAGCACCCGCTCTGCCAAGCAAGTCAAGTTGAGGTCATATAACTTATATGATGTCTGCGCCATCGTAAAAATAAGTGAAAAAAAATTATACAATTTTTTTACGAATTATACAGTGATCTGAACCGCGTGATCCTGAAACTTCCTAGTTTTATCGGCCTCGGCCGGACATATCGGAACGATTTATTACCGCGGTTGTTTCAAAAAAAAACACTAATCAGAACTCCACGGGGATGGCTTACCATTCCCTTGTTAGCAGTTTGTAGATTAGCGGCCAAGGCGAATTTGATGAAAAGGCTAATTTTATATCCAATATAAAACTGGGCGCACCTCGGGATTTAAAATATCCACTTTTCGAAATGTCAATCAGGCAACTTGCAAAAGGTGAAAAAGTATCTTATGCAGTATATTTCTTAACAATTATTGTACTCACTTAATACGGATATCATTCGAAGCTTTTTGAACACTCGAGCGACTTTTAAAATATCACAATGAAGTGGGCACTCCGATAGATCGATGAATTCGAGTTCAGGCCAGAATGGTTCATCCGACTCCATTTTTTCCAGATGAGATACGAATACCATGCCCATTGTGACCTTTCTGAAAAGTACGCGAATCACTGACTAAATACTTGTAAAGGGTGCTAGGTCGGCTTAGAACTATTTGCCCACTTCTGGTTCTCAGCCTCCTAGTTCCCTTGTAAAGTAAACCGTGAACCAAGCATCAAAATTAGGACCGAGAATGGATATGGTATAATGTTAAAAATAAGTATTATTCATACAGAGCTGTATCACACAAAGCACAGGATCTGTAGTGCGTTATATTTTAACACTCTTTGTGTTGTATTTAACAAGATATAGCTACAAATCGTTCAGGTGTAGTTTCATTTTACACTTTTTTCTCTGTGCGTTCTATAATCGGCTAGAGAATGGATTAAAGCGACACCCCAAGCTAATTTGAAACTCACCGATCTGGCCTCACTCTCCTGCTTTCTTTGTCAACGAGAGAGTATTGCTTAGCATTAGCATTTTGTTTAGCATTCGATCTCGCTATTATATTTTTGTTTTCTTATATTATTTTATATAAATATATTTGTAACAGAGCGAAAGGGATATTCTTCGATTCCCTGTTCCACACATCCAATACATTGTTCTTGTTCTTTCTAATTATATTTATATCAAAGAATGACAAGAATCGAAGAAACTCATGGTGTTAGATTGCTATTGAGCGTATAAAAATCACTTGTTTTATTTGTACGGAGCGTTCGCAATGACTATTTCCTGTTTTACATGGTTCAGAAACTATGCCGATCTCTTTTAAATATCAAATTAGCGAGGCGAAGGCTCATGACACCCCATACTACAGCTGTGCATGATTTGGGCGCGACCGGTTCATATCACTTTTTGGTCAAGTGCCAAGAGAATGGCACTTGAGCCAGATAGTCTCTCTTAAAGTGTTATTTTGAACACATGAAAATTCTGTTTTACATTTTTTTCTGAGTGTAGCGATCACTACGGAGAGACAGTAAGAAGGAATATTCTCACCCTAATTGATTAAATTCGTCGAAGAGAACTCCAGAATTCAAATCGACCGATTTCAGTTTTGTGAGCGATTTAAAAGTGTCTATGGTTTGATCGATCAGAGAAGTTGTTAATCCATGTAATGACAGCATCTCCAGATTGGTTAAACATTTCAATGGTGATATATCAGAAACTTCCACACAACCAGTAATATCCAACTGCCGAAGTCCGGTTACGTTCTGAAAAATTGTAATATTAGAAAATTGATTTTGCTTTGTGACTTATGTCGATAATTTGTCTTTAGTATTCAGTGGGATCGTTGTTGTTACAATATTTCGATCTAAATTATTCCATTTTGAAGTCATTGTTATCAGATAACAACAAATGATCGGACATGATTTATGCCCCCGCGTTCCACATTTAGAAGTCAAGTCTTCCGGACTGTAACTATTAAAGAAAAAAACAAAAAAAATTTTAAAATTTAAATGCTATCTTAAACAATATTAACCTGCGCAATGTATGTTAGTGCGTTGTTGTCCACTACGGGCGAATTATTAAGAGTTAGTGAATCCAAATTTACGAAACTCTCCAGCTGCAAAAGCAGAGATTCAGACAAATTTCAGCGAGATTATTTAATTCAATGTTCAGAAGATAATGTAGAAAGTAAATTTATATACTACCTTCATATCTAATTCATTTTCCAGAACGACATCTCTAAGTTGTAGATTTGTGAGAGTCGTTCTCAGTGACTCTGACTCGTTGATAATATCGATTATATCATATTTGATACCTCCTGATAAGAATTTAGATTAATTATTTATTAACATTAATGTCAACCTTTACACCAAAACGCCAGGCTCAGTTTCTCTAGTGGATGAAGTAAAAAATCAGCGAACTCTTTAGAATTGAAATCCGCTAATCGAATATACGCCTGAAAGTGGAGAAATGATCATTCAACGGCCTCTTTATAGGCATTAGGTCGAATGAGAACCGGTGAATAATAACCGATTGGATGATAACCATTTGTACATATACTTCTATTCATTATCGATTGTCTCTCATTTGCACGTGTCCGTAACCGACGGACTGCCATTTTGTGGCCACAGTTTGGTCATCCGACTGCCTCTACAGTACAGCCCGGTCGTGTTTTGTACACATTTTTGAATTCTCAAAGTCTTAATCATGAGTTTACGTGATAAAAAGTTCTTTTAATGACTAAAGAAACTGAAACAAAATTTTTATTAATGAGAAAAAACAATTAAAAGGCAAATCACACTGGTCCGAAAAATGAAATATACAGTGGTGCACGTAAGCCTTTTCAACAGGCTCCACGCGGCGTAGCGCCGCACCACGCCCCACCACGCCTGGCGTTTTTCTCGATGAATAAAGAGTTAAAAATTATGTTTATAGTAGCGATCGCTTACCTGTTTGGGAGGCTAAAATATGCCATAGTAACCAAAATTTTTGGTTGTGTCTGAATAGTTTTTCCAAAATTATCAAAATTATCACACCATTATAATAATTTGAATTCCCGCTCACGCCGCGCGTTTACCACGCGTTGCTTTTGCGCGGGAATATTTAAATTATCAAAATTACAAAAGTCGAATTTTGGAAAAACTATTCAGACACAACCAAAAAAAAGGTTACTATGGCATATTTTAGCCTCCCAAACAGGTAAGCGATCACTACTATAAACATAATTTTTAACTCTTTATTCATCGAGAAAAACGCCAGGCATGGTGGGACGTGGTGCGGCGCTACGCCGCGTGGAGCCTGTTGAAAAGGCTTACGTGCACCACTGTAGAGGTCAGAAATGTGAAAAGAAGCGATATAAAAGAGAAAAAATAAGGGAAAGATCCGAAATGTGGTTACCTCTGTGATGTAGAATCGTCGACAGTCGAGCTGTCGCAAGGTTCTACACGTGAACTCCCCTTGTACGTCCATATGCTTGACAATTGCATTCGATACGTTCGCTGGCAATCTTGTATTGAATGGAGGACATTGTTGATTGTGAAGAAGATGGGCAAGACGAGAGGTGGTAATATTGAAAAGGCTTATGCGAGTCGCCTCCGAAAAGATATCACCCATCTGAAAATTTATTTGTTTGTTTTTAGCAAAAAAAAGGAAAATTTAATGCATGCTCATATAAAATATTATAATGGTCAGATGAGCTGCAATATCTCTTAGTGAATCATATGCAAATTTGGAATATTTGGGGTTTATTGAAGTGGAATAAAGTATTAAATTGATGGATGAGTACTAAAAAATGTGAATAAACTGTTTTCTGCACATATAATAATAACATAATGAATCTTATGAGGAACACAACAATGTTTGCGCAAGTCCTTTCAACCTTTCAAGACATCATTCCTACAAACTACAATAAAGTTTGCAGATATGTTACAGCCCCCACCCTATGCAGCAACTTTTACAATGAAATGTAGTAGTGAATAACGTATAGGCTTATGATGCTGGATACAACAAATCTCTCTTCATACTCACAGTCTCTACACTGACGCTATCTCTGCGTCTCTACCCGTAACTTGAAGGGAAGGCCACTCCCTCAAATCACATATACCAATAGATACATTGGTAATAAGAGAGACAGGATAAAGGTCAGAAAGAGATGGAGAGAGGTCGAGAAAAGGTGAGGGCGTAGAGGGATATAGTGGAGTCTTCGGGACAAGGAGAACTGTATATTATGAATGCGAGGTAGTACCTCATCTTACACATTTTTAACCAGTTTTACTGATTCTCCATTTAACCAGTGATAAAGCAATATCAAAACCTTGGCGTATTGTGGAGGTCTTATTGTTAGGGAACAGGCCTCTTAAAGGTGGAGACCCACGAATGTTCATGCAACCCCCTCACATCTCTCTTGCGCAAATGCAAAGTGATATGCGGGAAGTTAGCGCAACGAATCATACATCCCATAGCGCAGTGGTAAACGTTCAGAGTCGTTACCCATTTGTCGCAAGTTTAAATCCTATTGCCGAATTTCCTCAATTTTCAAAAAAGCGCGCCTTTCCCTGCACGGGCCTGATGGTTCATTCATGTTTCTAGCGATCGATAAGCTGAATTATCATTAAAAAATAGTTTACGGTAGGTAGAATAACTTTTGCTACCTTTCTGTCTTCACAGTTTGTTTACGAAAATATTCGCGGGAGTCCACCTTTAAGCATTCTTCTATTTTTTCATTTCATATATATATGTTAAATTGGTACTTCAGTACGCCATATTCCGTGAATATGTATGAATTTATCGAAAATAATGAGTCGAATATAATTTTATTAATTCAATAGCTAGTTATATTTTATTTATTCTTTTCGTTCATCATTGGTTATTAGATAAATTTTTATTATCATTTTAAACACTATAAAAATATAAACAATCCTCTACATATTATGATTATCGATCTTTGCAAGATTCAAAACACGTGAAACGATTGATCGTATATATGGAGACGAAGTATTCGCAAGGATATATCCGAAAGTAGGAATGGCAGAATCCAAGGAGGGGAGCCTAAAATTAAATAATTGATAATCATTTGAATTCGTCCGTACTCGATATAAGAAAGGTTAGAATAAAAAGGTTGCCAAAAATCCATTCTCATTTTTGCACGCTCTTTCGTACTCTCTCGTCTGGCAGAGAAAATATAAGAAAAATGAGAGAGCATGCAAAAATCACAAGGCAAATTCACCATTTGATTTTTGGCAACCTTCTTATTATTATATAACCTTTCTTAATAGAAATACGGTAAATTTTTTGTTCATTTTCACTGAACAACAAGTATAACGAATGAATTAATGAAACATATAATATTATCACTTTTACCAAGATTCGCCCTTTGCTCCTAAACTGCCACGATACCCAAAACCCTCACCCGTATAAAAAAAAATCTTAGCGACGGCCATCCATTCCTTTATGTCATACTTTTTAATGTTACGTATTGCTTGATGGGACAACGAATAAGAATAAGAATAATAAGAAACACGCTTACCCGTTAATCCGTTTATACCCAGTCAACGAATAAACATTATCGATCGTCCATAACGCAAATGCTTGTGTGCCTACACGGTCATGCTTACCGAGAAACAAAATCAGCTCTGCCATCGATCTTAAACACTGTTTTTAGTATTATTAATTCCCCCCCCCCCTTTACAGAATTGGTTCCGTCGCAACTGTTCTTCCCTTGTTAGTAACAATTTGACACAGAACGAACTAATACGAGTGAGGTGAATAGACTTTTTGACTAATGTGGTCTTTAAAATAGAGTTCATTAACATCAGATCTTTACGTTTGGAAGCTTAACTATGTAGGTGGTTTTAGTCATTCGTATTGTCTGTATAAAATGTACTTGCATAGGTGAATGACAAATTATGTAAATACCGAGATAACGGGCGCCTGCACTCTCTCGCCTTATTCTTGATTAGGGTGGCGAAAATGACTCATGATTATTCATTTTTGTGGCCTATAATGAGTGGCTCGCTTCTCTAGTGATTATTCATTCCAAGTGGCAGTTGACCGGTCTCCCCTGCGAATATTCGTTTTTTTTGCGAGTCGAGTGAGTCAAGAAAAATTGGTGAAAGGAGGGCTGACAAGGGAAGCACAACTGGAAACGGAAACGATTCCGAAATTTACCTATATAGATGGATAGGGTTGGGTGGGAGATGTCCAAAAGTGGTTTCAAAAGTTGCACCGCTGAACTACTAATCGATATTTTCAATCGATATATATTTTTTTTAAAATCCAATTTTAGCCTAAAAATTTTTTCTCTTCTTTCAAAATGTTCTATTTTCATGTTAAAGCTCGGAAATGAGGAAAAAACAATGACAATGAAGTTGGGGAACTCGTAGGACATTTTAAACGTAAATGGGTAAAGAAATATCGATTGGAAATATCGATTAGTAGATCAGCGGTGCAACTTTTGAAACCACTTTTGGATATCTCCCACCCAACCCTATCCACCTACATAGGTAAATTTCGGAATCGTTTCCGTTTCCAGTTGTGCTTCCCTTGTGAGAGAGCGGTCTGACTCGCACTCGACTCGCTTTTTTTGACTCATTCACATTGACCTCTCCTCTAACAACTCATTCGCCGAGAGAGCGGTCGTAAGTGCCTCTCCCGTGAATACTCACTCTAGACCGCTAAAGTGGACGAATAATCATGAATCATTTTCGCCACCCTACTCTTGAGTACCTCTCCACTTCCTCACACCTAACCCGTCTGACTTTCGCCGCGTTTATTTGATATTTAAAAGAGTTTCTGAATTATTGAAAATAAGAAATAGTCATGCGGACAAAGAAAACAAGTGACTTTTATACCCCCAATATCAACTCACGTATAATTCGTTACCATATATGAGAGATGAGGCCACGAGGAGATGACTGATAACTAAATAATATATTATATAATATATAATAATAATACGTTTACATAATCTTTCTGATATGTTTAATAATACTTTTATTTCCCAGCTTCCTTCCCACGTTAATCTTAATAGCAGATTAATATAACTAACCATTTTTGTTTCGTAAATGCCTTTCTTGTTGGATTCACTATTGAGAGCTTGGACGATAACCTGCATTGCCATATAAGCAGCTTTGAATTCCTGTGAATCTTGATCACTGGGGAAACAACCTTCAGCAGTAGCCGTGTTTGGAGACTTAATGTCTCTGAATTTATTTAATCATTTATTTGTGTTTATTTCTTTCTCGGTGCGAGATAGAATAGAAACCTGTACATATATGAAGTGTTGTGATAAATGCCATGTAATTTATTTGACAAATGGTAAGACTAGGGTGGAAAATTTACATATGTTAAGAAATGTATATTTTAATTAATAAATTAATCAAAATAGCCACATTCTGGCATTTCAAAACTAGTATTCTGCTTATCATTACCACTTGAAGTAGTGTACTTTAAGTCAGACATAGACATAGTCAGACATAGTTGTGTAAATACCGTAATACATCGTCAAGTGTTAATTGCCGTGTATTGTTCGTATAACATGTACTTGTATAATTTCCGTGCTACTAGCTGCTAAACGCAGAAATTTTCTATTGATCTAACCCCCTTTTTCCCTCCCTTCCCTCCTCGCTCTCTCTCTCTGATCAACGTGCTATCTCGCTTGGACTCTCTATCTCTCTCTAAACATAGAAGAAATGCATTGTGGCTGTGACTGGCTACTCTCGTACCAAATAAACAAGTGTACTTTATACGGCCAATAACTTATAGTAAGCTTCAAGTTATTGACGTACATTACATAATGTTCTTTGACTTGTACTAAAATTCATGTAAACTTCAAGTAAGTAACGTATTTTAAGTAAAATGAAAGTTTTAAAATGACAGAGCTTGCTCGCTCCATTTAGTCAGTAGTTAATTGTAAGTGTATATCTAAAAATGGTGCAGGCTTACAATAAAGTTTCTATGGCCATACTCTGGAGAAACCGAGTATGCGTCGATGGATCGTAATAGGTAATGTTGTCGAGTAATCGAAGTACCTTCAATAAAAAAATTAAATCAGATTGCATTTTTATGAATTACAAAATTATAAAATTCCAATATCTTTCGCTGTATTAATTTTAAAATTAAAAAAAATCTAATATCCCCCGCGGCTATTCTCCCATCTCCCCCCCCCTCCCCGTGCAAACGTTTCACGGTTTCGGACACATTTAAATAATCCTAATACATACACAGAGTTTCGTTGTTACTTCCTTAAGCTGCACTCCTTTGAAGGCCTCCTTGAGCAGACCAAATCTCACGAACAGTCTACATGCGGTAGCCGAATCTTCTGAGAGAAGTTTGCATAATTTGTAATCCATACGATCCTTTCGTCTTTTTACACTTACGCATCAAGCTTGAGCTCCAAACTATATTTCGTTGTTCTATGATAATAATGTACAGAAAACAAAAAAAAAACATTTATTTATTTACTTATTTCTTTATCATACACCACAAGGGTGTTTCATCAAACATAACTATGAATTCATTTGACTTACTTGTCAAGTGGAAAATTAACGTTGCTACAGTGCAGAATTTATTTCGGCTTTCTTCTTCATTTTCACTTTTGAGTAGTTCACGTCGTCCCTGAATATTTGTCCAAATTATGCGTTACTTATATTTCCCAATCAACCTTGGCAAACATCTTCGCATATCCTTTAAGGTTCATGTTATCTAATATACTCCTAATATCGATATTTGAAAGCTTAGAAGCACATAATGATAATATTCTGAGAATAGGCCCTCTGAAAGAATAGAATTTTTTGAACACGAAGAAAAATAAATCTCTCACTATTGGTAACTCTGACCTCTGTTGAATGGAGTCACCTTTCATTATCCTGTCATGACCGACAACAAATATCCGATGAAAATCAATAGCCTTATATAATATTACATCATTGTCGAAGAGTGTCAGAAGCTTTAATTATTAATTAATTAAGAGAGACTATCTGAGTCAGTGAACATATTTTGATTATGGCTTGGCACTTGGAGAAAAACTGATATGAACCGATCAGGCAAATCATGCACAGTTGTAGTATGGGGTGGCATGATCTCGCATAAATTGTTCTAGGGTAATTTTTCGTGTCAGGAATGATGAAACAAGTTGTTTTGTGCCATTCTGATTGTGAGCTGGAAAATGTATATTTTTTTTATTCACATATGAGTGATATTGACGAAAAATGAATTTTCCTGCTTTATGTGTGATTATTACAGGCTCCATGAGTGAAGTTCACTATTGTCCCGGCGATTTTCTTGATCAACGGACAACGAAGGCTGGAATTGTGAATTTTCGAAAAAAATTTCACATTTAATTAATTTTCACTATTTCACCATAACAAGCCTACAACTTTTTATTTGTTCAATCGCTTCTAAATATTATAACGCATCTTAAGTTTGAAAATCATAATTTAAAAAATACATATTGGGTGGAAAATCGTTTTTATAACGAAAATCGTAATTATGGTGTGCACCTACAGTAATCCCTAATCGGTCAATTTGAAAATGTGGTAGTTTAGAACATATTTCACCGCTGTTCTTCACATGACTGAGGTATACGACTACTCCTCGTTTTCGGAGTGCACCTGCGCGGTACAGTGCGGATCAATATTCTATGATATTTTGGTTTTTCAGCAATAACTTTCTTCCCAGTCAACCGTTTCTCGTAATTTTTTAGTATGTTTGTATCGATGATAGGTATAGTGATCCAAGTTTTATCGATAATGGATAACAAACAACGAAATAGTGATCAATTTACGAAAAATGTCAATTTTCAGCGAAATCAGCACCTGGGAATAGATGCACTCCGAAGACGAGGAGTTGTTATATACCTCAGTCATGTCAAGAACATCGATGAAATATGTTTAAAACTACCAAATTTCCAAATTGACCGATTAGGGATTACTGTAGGTGTAGACCATAATTACGATTTTCGTTATAAAAACGATTTTTTCAAATAAAAAGTTGTAGGCTTGTTATGGTGAAATAGTGAAAATAAATTACATGTGAAATTTTTTTGGAAAATTCCCATTTCCAGCCTTCGTTTACCGTTGATCAAAAAACTCACCTGGACAATAGTTTCTCAAAATTAGCTAAGGAATCGATTGCGTCCGCATCGATTGGATTCGAAATAAACTTTTTAGGGAACATCGCCAAACCGTTGTGTGTTCCCCCCCCCCCCCCCCCCCCCCCCGATGCTAATTTTCAATTGGAAGGAATTTCTAAGTACCAGTGAACTTCGCTCATGGAGCCTGTAATTATCATACATAAAACAGAAAAATCCTTTTTTCGTCGATACCTAAAAATATCCCAGTTGTTGAATTCTCTCAGATAGTGTTTTTTAGGAAGTGACTGACATCCATAGAAGGAATGAGAGAGAACATGGGAACACTACTTTTGCGTGCGGAGTGTTTTGAATTATGGTTTTGTGCATTTTGAGGCACATCCCTACATTGATTGATCACCTCATGGACATTCCTTCCTTTCATTTCAATGTGTTCTTGGTCAAATGACAAATACTGGAAAGAAGTCGGTCGTGGTGAGAGTCTGCACCATATGAGTTGTCCTTTTCCCGGGAGTTATATTTTACAAAGGTTGCGCTCACTTTAAGGTGTCCGTGGACATGATACAGCATCGTCTTCGTGCGTCTGGACTGTTTATATAGCTACGAGCAAAGATATTTGCTTTTTACACGGTTGTCCGACATTTTCCGGAAAAATCTTCGTCGGGCGACCATTTGCCCGAATGTGGGCAAATTGTGCACACAAGTAATGTAAGTTGGCAAGCTGGCCTATATTTGAGCAAGTTTGCTCTCTGTGTTCCTAGAGCGCCAAGGCTCCTCGTGCAGCCGAAAACCCGGACAGCTTTCAGTTTTCCGGAGTGAAAATTGACAAGATCTTTGCCGTGTCCAGACACCTCACGTTCTACTCTGTTATTAATATATTGTAATCACTATTTCACCGAATTTTATTTATTTACGCTGTACTGTGTTTCTTGTAAAACGCATAAGATTTTTATATTATTGTTTAAATATAAAGATGTTAACCTCTATCTCATACTTTATAGATGATTCATCATTCCGTACAATTCCTCCCTTAACGTATCTCTCAATACACCTTCCCAAATATTCGCTCTTGATGTAACACATCCGGTCGAACCTGAAAAAAGTATTTAATTTAAAGGAAAGGCGACAATAATAATAATAATAATAATAGTAATAATAATAATAATAATAATAATAATAATAATAATAATAATAATAATAATAATAATAATAATAATAATAATAATAATAATAATAATAATAATAATAATTATATTAATAAATTACATGAGCAAATTCTTCCATGACATGGTTGCCACATATTGTACGGACTTATCATCTCTGTATCTTATGTTCATGAACTCGAAGATGCAAGCGAATCTATTTAATTCCTCCACAGAAAACTGCAGATCATGTTGCTGCAAACATATAACTTTGGTCATACCATATGAGGAGTATTGTTACTATTACGTCTCAAAGTAACCCTCTGGTGTTTCAGAAGTAGTAGTTTACCACTTTAAGTAGACTTGCAAGTCTACTTCTAGTTAGACGTAAGTTTACGGCAAGTGGTGTATAATAATGTAATGTATTTCCTCAAATGTTCTTTCACTTGTAGTAAACTTCCAGTCAGTGACTTAATTTAAGAGAGATGGCCGTTAAGAGTCGACCACCCCCCGGACGCTTGTGCTATCAGGTTGGTTAGAAAGTCCGGTACATTTTGAGGGTGTTTTTGCTGCGATGTCGCTGTTCGTGTAAACATCTGATCTAATTCCCCATAGGTGGGTTAGAGAGTGTGAACATCTCTTATTCTTTTTCACTTGGCCCACAAGTCAACAGCATTGTCCACGAACAATGGCGGTTGTTTTACTTCCGTTAGTTTTCCACTTTGGTCATGACCTCATATTGCCCTAATTCTCAACGCTAAAAGAGAAGGCTTGGGAAAACCAAATCAACACCGTGTACGGCGAGAAGACCATTGTCCATCACATGCTGAGCAAATGGTACCAATTGTTCAAGAAGAAGGAGTGCGACCTCGAAGACCAGCCGAGGTCGGGTCGTCCCCTTGATCTGAATGTGGACCTTTTGCGGAGAACGTTGGAGAAGAGCCCATACCAGACCACCCGCGATATGGAGCAGGTACTTGGGGCATCCCATGCTACTATTGTTCTCGAATTGGAATCAGTCGGGAATACTAAAAAGTTTAGAAGAAGGCTATCCCATACCCTGACCGATTTCGACCGTCAATGAGGGCCGACACGTCCTTGGAACTCCTCACCTCCCATCGCCGGTGCGAATGACTCGATCGAATCATGACTGGCGATGAGAAGTGGGTGATGTATTCTAACGTTGAACTCAAGGGCATGTGACTCAGTTTCATCGTAACCCCAGACAACGTCCTTCATGCAGAAATTGATGGCAAAAAACAGGTGTGGTGGTTGTGGTGGTCGGTCCGTGGCATTGAGTATTGGGATCTACTAAAGCCTGGCAGCATCATCGACACCAATGTCTACATTTATCAACTACGTAGACTGAAATCTCATTTCGATTCCGCCTGGGGAAGTACAGCACAAATAACATTTCTGCATGACAACGCCAGAAAGTCTCCACGACAAAGAGCAAGAACGAGCTATCGTTGTATGGCTGGTCCTTCCTACCCCACCCACCCTACAGCATGGACCTAGCTCCTTATGATTACCACCTATTCTCCGACCTTCAACGCCATCTCTATGAGCACGACATACAGAATGAGACCGACCTCATTCGCGACATCGCCCACTATTTTGGCTCTAAGTCCTCGGAGTGGTGGGCAAGTGGGGCCCTGGCCATGCAGGGGAGATCTACGAAGGTCATCGCTGTTGATGGCCAATATCGATTGTCATTCGCTTGTCTATTACTGAGATGCACGATAAACAAGTTTGACCAAAAAATGTACCGGACTTTCTAACCAACCTAATAGTAATGAGAATTGAGGGTCCATTCTTGGGTGTTATGAGTGTCACCGGCCCGTATTACACAAAACAGCTGAAATTTCCTGTTTGTGCCCTCAGGCTATTAGAAAAATTTATTTTTAAACGTTTAAAAATCAATCATTTTTCAAATTGTTGAGATAAAGTCTAAATATAATTTGCGGTGCGGCTAGGGTGCACAGAGACCTTGCTAATTCACTATTAGCATCGCATGTGCGTTGATTCCTAAACCATTTTTTTTTAAATTTTGGTTTTTTCGGACAAATCATCACTTTGTTGTAGTTTGTGACAGAGTTTTCCGACCAGGTATTGTTGCCTAAGAAATTCCGCATTCAATTCTCTTAAAACTGGGTTCTCCACGATAGACCCAGTTGTCGAATTTATCGCTCGAATTTCCAACATCGATGTTTGTCCCGAGCAAACGATTGGTGAAGAATTATGAGGCCGTTTGTGTAAGAGTCGGACAAATCTGGGGGAGGGTTGGCACAGACCAAAAATTTTAATACCCTCAAAACTTGTGTATAGGGGTTATCGACCTCGCTGATGAAGATGTGCATAATCATTTTGGCTCCAGTGGCCCCGCAACGACTGCGCGGGATTACGGTAGCATCACGAATGATGTATTTTGGAATCCTCTCGTCACGCCGGTTCGAACTGTCATACTCGCTAGGCTCGCAACCGTCTCAATCAAAATTTCCAATAATCGACCTTTGGGAAAATTTTCAAAACAAATAAAGTAGACAGCCACCATCGCCATCGAATTCTGTCCCAGGTGCCCAATTTTCATACCTCTAGCTCGTGATTGTGATTATTCCGTAATCCCGCCCAGGCGTTGTGGGACCACTAGAGCCAAAATGACTATGCACATCTTCATCAGCGAGGTCGATAACCCCTGTACACAAGTTTTGAGGGTATTAAAATTTTTGGTCTGTGCCAACCCTTGTTCGACTTTTACGCAAACGGCCTCTTATGGTCTAATCAAAGTATCGAGGAGAGACGAGTAAAATGACACAAACACCCCATCACTTGGATCAATTTGAAAATTTCAATTTTCACGACCCTGGGGCGGTATTCTTTCGTCAATTTCGGCACATGCCGAAATATTTTTCGGCATTCCAAAATATATTTCGCGCACATGTTGGGAGATAGAGCGGTCTGCCGAAAATGAGAGAGGCGTTCCGAATGCCGAAAT
This sequence comes from Parapristionchus giblindavisi, assembly GCA_943737045.1. Classification (NCBI taxonomy): domain Eukaryota; kingdom Metazoa; phylum Nematoda; class Chromadorea; order Rhabditida; family Diplogasteridae; genus Parapristionchus; species Parapristionchus giblindavisi. The sequence goes on from CALSFV010000034.1 coordinate 368,222, forward strand.
ATTCGGCAAAATGATTCAGACATCGTAAGAGAAAAATTCGGCGCACTTTTTCGAAAGGGTAAATATTTGAGGGGAGAACAAAGGGATTTAGGCAAGACATGGTTTTCATTTTTTATATTTGTTCTTTCCTTGAGCGGCATCTCAGCATCACGACCAACCGACCGGCGAAGGGAATAAAGGGTGAAATGATGAATGAGAGAGGAATCGAAAAGAATGAGAATTAAAATTACTAGGTACTAGGAAGAGAAATGATAGAGAATGAAATGAAGCAACATAGTGTGGGGGTTAATTTATAAGTTGTCATGCGGATGATCGGTGGTACATTCCTCCTCCCAAGCTAGTGTCTTTTGCGAGATTCGAGTGTTCATTGTAGGCAATCCGCAAAATATTTCGGCAAGCCGCGAAATAATATTTTAAAAATAGCCGAAAATTTCGGCATTGCCGAAATCGACGAAAGAATATATATTATATATTTATCTACGAGTCGAGCACGCAACGGTACATATGAATGATATAATTAATGATACGGGTAATAAGGGTGATAAGGGTGATAAGGGTAATAAGGGTGATAAGGGTGTTAAGGGTGAATACCACCCCTGGTTCGAAAATTTCAACATTTCTCAAGTTTTTTTTTTTCAAATTTCAAAAACATTTATGCGGCTTATTGTGAAAAACTAATGATGTGAAAAATATTCAGCCAAGGCTCAATGGCGTGCGAAAAATCAGTATTGCGTTTGAATCAGTTTCCAACTTGCTTTCTGTAACATTCTGTCTTAGTATTAGGGTGTTCCAAAAGCCTTTGCACTTTTTTACTACTTCATATTTTTTCAAATAACAAACGAAGCAGCTGCATTCAAATGATGACATATTGTCCACGTTTATGAACAACTATCCTTCATCTCGTTTGCGACTGCATGACACCGTTCTGGCAGAACTCATTAGGGAGCGAGGCAATCCAAATGTCGATTTGCCGTTTCTCATCTGTCATACTACGGAAGGTTTTCCCTCTGCAGCAGTGCTCGAGAGATCGCAAAGTGTGGCAATCACAAGGGGACAGGTCGGAGGAATACGGCGGATGGGGGAGCCAGCCAATATCTAAATTCTTCAGTTTGACCTGCGTCTTGTTAGTGTGCTGTGTCCTCGCGTTGTTCATTAAGAGACCGGCTCGGTAAGACTCGAGCATGGTCCGGACATTCGCGAGGAATTTCGATCTGGCCCTCAATACTTTCATCGTAGACACATGCCGGGGGCAGACTGACGAAAGTAGTAGTGAAAATGCCCTGTGGCTCAAACCCGGCTCACATATGCCGCATAAAATAAAAAAATGAAAAATTCATAACTTCTCAATCTTGATAGCTAGGACTTTAATTTCGTTTCATTGGTGAATAACATGTCATGCACTCTTATAAACACTGCTGGGCAGTAATTTCATACCGTTCTGAATATGTTTTATCGTGTCTGATTTTCAGATTCTTCTTCTTCTATCCTGGTTGAAGCACTAGGGCAAGTTATGCCATAGTACATTTTGTAGCCCTGGCGATTATGCACATGGTGGTCACATTCCCTTGACCAGCCAACATATCGCAGGCATCTAGAATTGCAACCGAATGTGAGAAATGTGTAAATTTCAAAAATCAAAATTAAATTTTTCGAAATTCGAAAGAGTAAGAGGCGGCTTTATTATGTCATTTTAGTCGTAGTGATGCGCGTACACAGTATAAATATACAAATATACTCAGGCTACATTTTTTTTTAAATTTAAAAAAATAATTATTTTATTTTTATTTTTTCAAGCCCCACATTGAGTCGACCTTCAAGGCAATTCAGGTTGAAGTATATTATATAAAACATGCGTCCGTACTCTAGATAACTAAGTAACATGCAAAGTTAAGGCCCGCTTGATTCATAGGGCGGATGGTAGCTGATGCATGTACGTTTGCGAAAACAACTGCCAAGTGAAGAATCGTTGTTTCGCAGATCTCGAAATTTTTTTTTTTAATTTTTTTTTTGAATATTTATATGTTTCTTTCATATAAATCGGTTGGAAGGTGGCGTACGGCTCCCAAAGTTGTACCATTGTTATCAGTAGGAGTGCACGGTATTCGCCTAGCGTAATTGTAATGAATCGCGATTGATTTTTTTTCAGTCGACTCATGATTCTCAACCATGACCCGGGGTTCATGGTAGAGAATAGACGAGGTCGAAAAATTCACGATGGTCCCAGACCAAATACTATGTGACATTATGTCAACAGTGAGCCGACGTTTATTTTACTGGATACCGTACCCCGAATTACCGTAATCTTAAAGCACACACCGAGATTTTCTGTGAACTTCGCCTCAATATTATAGGTCACGGTAGCTAGATTACGGTAGTTTGGGTTACGGTATCCAAAAAAAAAATAAAAGTTGGCTCACTGTTGATATAATGGCACATAGTATTTGGTCTGGGATCATCATGATTTTTTCGACCTCAGCCATTCTCAACCATGAAAATCAGTTCGCGATTCCTGACAGTTACGGTAGTGCAGTACAGTACACTCCTACTGATAACAAAGGTACAACTTTGGATGCAGTACGCTACCTTCCAACCGATTTATATGACAGAAACATATAAATATTCAAGTTTCATAATTAAATTAAAAAATTTCGAAATCTGCGAAACGACAATTCTTCACATGGCAGTCGTTTTCGCAAACGAACATGCATCAGCTACCATCCGCCCTATGAATCAACTTGCCTTGACGGTCGGCTCAATGTGCGGGTTGAAAAAATAAAAATAAAAAATGTATTTTTCTCATTTTAAAAAAAAATGTAGTCTGAGTCTATCTGTATATTTCTACTGTGTACGCGCATTACTACGACTAAAATGACATAATAAAGCCACCTCTTACTCTTTCGAATTTCGAGAAATTTAATTTTCGATTTTTGAAATTTACATTTCTCACATTCGGTTGCAATTCTAGATGCCTGCGATATGTTGGCTGGTCAAGGGAATGTGACCACCATGTGCATAATCGCCAGGGCTACAAAATGTACTATGGCATAACTTGCCCTAGTGCTTCAACGAGGATAGAAGAAGAAGAATCTGAAAATCAGACACGATAAAACATATTCAGAACGGTATGAAATTACTGCCCAGCAGTGTTTATAAGAGTGCATGACATGTTATTCACCAATGAAACGAAATTAAAGTCCTAGCTATCAAGATTGAGAAGTTATGAATTTTTCATTTTTTTATTTTATGCGGCATATGTGAGCCGGGTTTGAGCCACAGGGCATTTTCACTACTACTTTGGTCTGCCCCCGGCATGTGTCTACGATGAAAGTATTGAGGGCCAGATCGAAATTCCTCGCGAATGTCCGGACCATGCTCGAGTCTTACCGAGCCGGTCTCTTAATGAACAACGCGAGGACACATCACACTAACAAGACGCAGGTCAAACTGAAGAAAACCCCCGGTATGTGTCTATGATGAAAGTATTGAGTGCCAGATAGTCCTCGCGAATGTCCGGCAGGGGGTCAAAATGCTCGAGTCTTACCGAGCCGGTCTCTTAAAAACAATACTTTTCCTCACACAACGAGGCTGAGAAGGACTCGGGCCTCCATCTCCTCCAGTTGTTCGCAGAAGGCATCGATGTTGATGTTACCGAGATTTGAAGTGGACATGTCGACGCGGTTTTTGAGCTGTAGGACCGAGAGTACACGGAGAACCAATTAAGGTGCCCTGGGACGAAGGGAAGAACGTATGAGGATGAGATGCATAGTGAATCCTGGAGTACCATTTGTCTGTTCCAGGTATCACAAGCTCTGCTTCGGCTAACTTCTGTCAGTTTGAAGAACCAGGCCTTCATTTTAGCTGGTAGGACGTCATGGCCTTGGTTTTTCAACCAAAGAAAAAATGGTTGTTCTTGAAATGACGGTGATATGACACGTGTGAGAAATTAGAATGGAATCGACCGATTGTGAGAGTGCGAATAAGAAGAATGACATGAGAAATGTCTAATTGAAAGTGGGAGACGTGAGATATCACAATTAAAATGAGATAGTGGAAAGCGACATTTGGGAAAAATGTGATAGGAAATTTTTTTATGAAATATCACTTCAGAAAACTCTAATTAGAAAACAATTTTCAAGAAAAATCATTTGTGAAAATACCGATGAGGAAACACCTAATCCTGAAATTCACAACAAGGAAATACCTCAACGGGAAACAAGTTTTGATTTTTTTGTTTAAGATCTCCGGTATTTTTGCGGGGCACACCGTTGAGAGGCCAAATCTCGCGGAGTACAACGCGAGGAGCACCATGGTGTGAAACAGACGGTGTGTCTTGCGCCCCACGGAGCACGTCGTCTTCAACCTCGCGGGGACAGTGTCTAGAGGCCACAGCTCGCGGGGTACCCCGTCTAAAGGTTCTACCCCGCCATTTACCCCACGGCGTACAGCACAGGATTGAACGGTGTGCCCCGCGAGCAAAAAATACCGGAGATTGTTGTTGTTGATGATAAATATCTATAATTTCATTTACATCGGTAATTTCACAAAAGTCTTTTCCTGAACATCTTTTTCTAATTAATTGTTTTCCCAAACATCGTTTTCTAATCACATTTTTCCCAAATGTCGCTTTCCACGCTTTCATTTCAAATGTCATTTCTCACGTCTTCCATTTTCAATTATGCATTTCTCAGATCATTGCTCACATTATGCCCTCTCCGATTCGGTCGTTTCTTATCTCATTTCTCACTTCTGTCTCTTTCACATAATTCGTCTCTCAAGTGGAACTTCCATTCTCATTTCTCACACGTGTCATATCACCGAAATGACGATACCAGGAGAAAACTGTTATACGACACAGTGACCTTGGCTTCATTGACTGGGGTAGTTGGTGATACGTTTCTGTTGCAGTCCATTCCGTACGGTGCAGAACATGCCGAACTTTGAATAATGGTGTCATAAATAAAAATTTATATCATTCGAGGAAAGAGAGTTGGCAAATGAGACTTATCGCATTTACTGATCAATAGGCCTTCGATATAAGAAAAATGCCACAAAGCATAACAATAGCTCTCGTCCGAGGGGCAGAAAAAAGTGCAAAGACTTTTGGAAAAATCTAATACTTTGCAATGTACATAATCAATATAAAAATCGTCCTTTTTTTCGAGAAATCATAAAATTCAGTTTGAGTGCCTACTTTCACGGAATTTTTTTGAAATATTGCAGTTTGTCGACTCGAATGTTGCGACAATGAGCAAATGACAATGACAATGTGAAGTTTCATGATGAGGAAACATAGTAGAACTAAAATCCCGGCATTCGGCTCACTTTTGAAATATCGATTTCCATGACCCCGGGGTCATGACAAAAAAAATGAATTTTCGAAAATAAACGATTTTCATATTGATTATGTACATTGCAAAGTACTAAAACAGAATGTTACAGAAAGCAAGCTCGAAACTGATTCAAACACAATTCTGATTTTTCGCACGCATTCAGCACGAAAATTTTCAAAAAAATGGTTGAAAGGATAGATCAGCCATTGAGCATTGGCTGAATATTATTCACATCATTAGTACTTCACAATAAGCCGCATAAATGAAAACATTTCAATGTGGGGGTCGTGAAAATCGAAATTTTCAAATTGATCCAAGTTATGGGCTTCTTGTGTCATTTTACTCGTCTCACCTGGAAACTTTGAGTACACCACAATTCCGCACCAATCATTTGGAAAATACAGCATTTGTTCGGGACAAGCATCGATGACGGAAACACGTTAGTTCAGCCTCTCTAATAGCAGGGCACCAATGAAATATCGTTTTCCACCGCTGGCAGAATTTTTAGAAAAAAGATTGAATATAAAGAGGGCGCGGCGGATGCCAGACGGGTTTGGTGGAATTCATAAGAGAGGATGTGTGTGCGCGACGGCATCCAATGATTGTCTCTATCGCAATCTCCGCCGCGCTACCAAACCTGTCTGAGGTGCGCCGCTCTGTCTAATGACTATCGTCTCATTATCGCAAAAAACACACCAAGGCGCGCACCACAGATTTGGAAAGTCGCCTTCAGCATTCCTTTTGCCCCACTATTCCCATCTCTTTCACATTTTGAACTAACGTGGAAATTCGACAACTGGGTATTTATTTATTTATTTATTTATTTATTTATTTATTTATTTATTTATTTATTTATTTATTTATTTATTTATTCTTTATTCCATCAAATATATATAATAACAGGGTGATGTGTACACAGAAGAGGGATAGATGGATTTTCGTCGCATAAGGCGATTTCGGTTTTGGCTCTCTGGCAGTTTGTAAAGGATGGGGGTTTAGGGACGAATTTGAGAATCTCTAATGATGAGGGTGTAGATTTGATAACCCTGCACGGAAGGGTTTAGGGGACGAAAGAACTAATTCTGATGGGAGTGAATTCCAACAGTCTATACTTCTAGAGGCACATGTAGTATGGGTAGGTTTAAATACGTTAGTCTATCATTATAAGAAGAAGGAGGTAAACGACATTTAGCTAACATTCTTTTGGTATAATTTCTCGGTACATCTTCAAGACAGTTGGTAAGGTGCTTTGAGGTGGGATTAAATACAACAGCAGATGATTCAAGTAGGGGTCTAACATAAACACAATAAGCTTTTAGGAAGATTTCTTTGGAATTAGAATAAATGGTCTTGAAAAGAATATTTGCTCTTTGTCTGGCTCTATTAGCAATAATGGAGATGTGATCATTAAACTTAAGATTTGGGGTCATGTGAATGCCTAAGTCTTTAACAATAGGAGAAGCATAACCGTCAAGAAAATAAGTGGTTCTATTCTTAAGAGGGCCAAAGTGCATTACAGTACATTTGGTAGGGGAAAGGGTCATGTTCCACAATTTGCTCCATTCAGAAATTTTATCAATAGTATATTGAATGTCTGCAGAGGAGGAGGGGACAGGGGCATATATCTTAATATCATTAGCGAAAATACCATGACTGATATTTGAAGGGATAATTGATTGAATGTCATTCAGATACAATATAAATAGGAGAGGACCAATACTAGAACCTTGAGGAACTCCTGAGATAATTGGGGCAAGAGGAAAGAAAACGTTATCAATGAATATGGACTGTGTACGACAAGTATGATCTAAGCCATGCAACAATGTGATCGGAAAAAACCTATATTGGAAAGTTTATACAACAATAGTCATTGATCGACACTATCAAACGCCTTAGCATAATCAAAGTATACGGAATCAATAGAGGATCCGCTGGAGAAATAAGATAATTAGAATAGGTTTCAACTAGTTGGGTAGTGGTAGATCGGTTATTACGGAAACCAGCCTGATGGGCATCAAGAATATTGTGGTCATCTAGATAAGAAATAATACAATCGATTAAAATTTTTTCAAAGATTTTTGATGATGTGGCTGTTGGTGATATGTGCCTATAATTACTAATATTATTATTTCTAGGTTTCTTGGGAATCGGCTTAACAATAGCGGTTTTCCAGGCAAGGGGAACAGTATAAGTTGTGAGAGACTGATTAAATATAATAAGAAGAGGCACTACAATAGAGGTCTTACATTTAAGACATACTAGATTGGGTATTGAATCAGGCGAAGTATTAACTTTGGCAACTAAGTTGGATAGGATTTAGGCTGGAGTAATAAAAGGAAGATCAAAAGAAAAAGTATTATGAATTTGCTCTGGGAGTGGGGATGATTGGGGAGGGGTCTGTACAGACGAAAAATAAGAGGAGAAAGTATTAGCCTTAGCTTGACTATTCAACAATATGTTACTATTTAAATCTACTACACCAGAAACATCAGAGAGGATTTGAGACGGCTTTTACATAAATTGAAGAATGATTTACTATTGGGAGAGTGGATGGCTTTAATCTCTAGGTCACATTCAAATTGGCGAAGGGCACTATTAAACTTTTGTCTATGTTGTAACGGAATTAGGGGCGACCCTGTAGTATCTTTGCAGTTTACAAGGGAAGTACAAGAAATATCTTTTAGACTTTTGAAGAAGAGTATTTTTCCTCGATAGGTATAGGCAATATATGGACGGAACCAAAAAATTAGCTGCGACCATGCACTTTCAGATTTTATATAATTAATCAAAGTATGTGAAAAAATTCCTCATTTTTTGAAGAAAAAACGCACTGTGTAGGGGACAAGGAGCGTAGGAAACAAAGAGCAGTGAGGACATGGCAGCATGGTGTAGTGGTAGTGTGTACTCTTCTGGATCCGGCTGTGGGTGGTTCGAGTACACCTATAGACATTTTTCTTTTGCTCATTTTTAACAGTTTCGGACTTGTACGTTCGCTGAAAATTTTTTTTTCAATTTCAGATATTTTTTTTCAGAACGTTCGTGCGTTCGTGCAATTTGTTCCTATTCCATTACATTTTTCATTATTTCCAATATATTTAGCATCTAATAACTTCTACGAAATATATCAACGAAACAAATTATTAAAATCATACATGTCACATAATATTCCAACAACAATGGCAGTTAACAAAACAATTCCAGCGCAATCGACGATCACATATCGAGCATTTGATGAAATGAAAGTTGGACCAGGGTCTCTCACAGATTACAACAACATCTTAAAAGATGTCATCTTGAGCAAGCACGAACGTTTTGAAAGTGAAAAAAAAACATTTTTTTTCCATTTTTTTCCATCGAAAGTACAAGTCCGAAGCTGTTAAAAATGAGCAAAAGAAAAATGTCTATAGGTGTACTCGAACCACCCACAGCCCGATCCAGAAGAGTACACACTACCACTACACCATGCTGCCATGTCCTCACTGCGCTTACAGGAGCGCTTTGTTTCCTACGCTCCTTGTCCCCTACACAGTGTGTTTTTTCTACAAAAAATGAGGAATTTTTTCACAAACTTTGATTAATTATATAAAATCTGAAAGTGCATGGTCGCAGCTAATTTTTTGGTTCCGTCCATATATTGCCTATTCCTATCGAGAAAAAATACTCTTGTTCAAAAGTCTAAAAGATATTTCTTGTACTTCCCTTGTTAGAATACAATATACGAAGTGATCGAGGATATTTAGAAGTGGGCGTTAAGGGGGGACAAATTCGTCTAGAACATTATTAATAAAAGATACAAAATAATCATATGACTCATTAATAGGAAGATTTGAAAGAGCAAAGGTCCAATTATGCATGAAAATGGAATCATTAATGGCTTAATAACGTGGATAATCCAGTTTTAAGTAAAATCAATGCAGCATTGCTTATTGTTAGGGAACATGCCTCTTAAGCAGACTGCTAGTTTGGAAATAACAGAGTCTAGACCATAGCTATAATATATTCAGCTTTAATATTTTTTTCTGTTCGATTTAAAATAACGAAAGAGTATGCTCAATTATTGTGCACACGTTGTTCTTTTTTATATAATAATAATATTATAATAATGAAAAAATATAAAAAAAGTTAATATAAAATAGTAGAATATAAAATACTAATAAAAAATGAATATATTATAAAATAAAATAATGTAAAATAATAATAATAATAAATAAAACGGGTCAAACTAATTTGTCCGAGACGCGGAGCGAGTTTGGCCGAACTCATACGTACCCAACCTTTATATACAGACTTTTCGATCTTTTCAAAAAGGAAGCAAATGTCCCTAATTTTATGTAACGGGAAAACACATTTTTTCTCTTATTATTTAATTTTATTTTATTTGTATTTCTTTCGCAATTTGAAGCTGATTTAAATTATTATTATTATTATTGACTTTCTTAATGTTATTTCTTTTCCGTATTGTATCCCCATTTTATCCCCATTAAAAAAAATTTTTTTCTGCGTGTTCTGTATGGTTGATCTTTTCAATGCTTCTTCGACTAATATTCATGAATACAATTTTATCGTATATTCTTATTCTTTCTCAGTCATTTTTCGCTTTCTTGACTTCTTCGATTGGCTTAAGAAGTCGTCCAGCGATGATTTGTACCGTGCTTTTAATTCCTTTGCTTCAACTGGAGAAGTATTGTACTGCAAATGGAATTTTATTTATTTCAAAATTATGAAAAATTACCACTCGCATGTAGTTGTTTGATGTTTGATCCGAAAATCCTAGATTACGAGATTTCAGACTCTGAAATCTCTTAATTTTGTTCATTTCTCTCTCAGATGGAGGGGTGCGGTTGCTATTACGAAGTTCACAGTTCGAATCTAAGTTCGGATCCTCTTGCTGCCCTCCACAATGCCTTGCGCATTTTAACAAGTTAGTTGTTCTTGTCGATTTCATCTGCAAATCGGTATTGTTTCATGTTGGAAATAATACAAGGACTGTGCTGGTAACTACGTAGAATGAAATAATTCTTTAATGAGTATCATCAACTGCTGTGCTGAGAAGAAAGCAGGGCAATACGGTTTGTAATTTTCTGCTTTCTCCCTACTCATTTACAGTTACAGAGTTTGACAATCGACAATCGAAATCGACAAGAACAATTAACTTGTCAAAATGCGCAAGGCATTGTAGAAGGCAGCAAGCGGATCCGAAATTGTCGTAATAGCGACCGCACCCCTCCCTCTGAAAGAGAAATGAACAAAATTACGAGATTTCAAAGTCTGAAATCTCGTAATAGCGACCGCACCCCTCCATCTGAGAGAGAGGAATGAACAAAATTACGAGATTTTAGAGTCTGAAATCTCGTAATAGCGCCCTCACCAAATTTACATTGAGTTTACATTCTAGGATGCTGAGGGCAGAGAAATTCGTAATGGGTAATCATCATGTCTTTGCGCTGGACAAGAAGCTACAGCTCATGGATTCAAGCAATACTACACAATCAATCACATCTATCGATGACCTTCCTGAATTACTGACTTTGTGATCATTAACGGAGATAAGGTAGATTATACCGTAGTGGATGATGTTTTACAAAAACATATTTGCAGGAAAAAAACCATTGCAAAAACTTCAGACCTACGAAGAGATATCCAAGAGTGCCGAGTCCACAGTGATCGTCGGATTGCAGAACGAGTGTATTTCCGCACTCAAACCCAAAGTTCTTTACATAATTGAGTGAATTGTGTTAATAACTGCGATAAATTTGTGATGTAAAATATGAAGTTTGTGCAATACAATACGAAAAAGAAATTCCATTAAGAAAGCAAAAAATAATAAGAAAAAAATTGAAATCATAAGAAATGAATTGAATTGAATGAAAATTGCGAAAGAAATAAAATTATTAAAAGAAATTCATAATGCTGAATATTTTGGAAAGAATGTTGTTAGAATAGAGAGATTTTTCCAAAAATGCACTCAAGCTACCATTTCCGAACAAAAATGCTTGCCCTGCATTGTCTGTTTGGTCAAACTCGCTCTGCGTCTCGGACAAATTAGTTTGACCCGTTTTATATGGTTCTGCTTTTCGTAAGAGAGTACGTGCATCATACAATTCACTATGAAAATATGAATTTTCATTATGATTGAACTTAGTTTTAACTTAATTTATTTTAATTTACATTGATTTTATGATTTATGATTTGCATGAATCGAGAGCGAGAAGATTACTTTAAACAAGATTATTTTGTTCTCCAAACATGAAATTTTAAACCTTATTTGTTTAGATAAGTAAATCACGAGTTGTGTAAATTAATTTTCTCGCTGCCAATTCAATTAACAAGAATACGGAGAGTTAATGAGACATAAAAGGTTACGCATTCATTTACAAGCATTTATCAAGAGTAATAAAGAATTATGATGCTGCATCAAATCACTCAAAAAAGACAGGGAACTTCTTCTGTGCAGAACTCTGTACTGAACCGGAGAAGGAATCAAATGCTTTTATAAGCAATTGGAGTAATATAGAAAAGCCAGAAATCTAAGAAGTTCTAAAAGCCCTCATGATTCATTGCTTTTTTTCGTTCCAAAACGGGAAACGGCCCTTCACAAGGTAGAGCGACCTCTCTCAACGGCCTCTTCATTGCGAACACATTCTCTGTTCTCTAACAACGAGAGAGCGTAGACCGTTGGCAAAGGTGTCTGTCCCTTTTACAAAGGTTTTAAAAATGATTTGTTTCGACGGCTGATATTCATCGGCATCAGGCTATTATAAAATATAAAATCTTACCTTCAGGAGATAGCAAGAATGTAAGTAAATCGGTTTGAGGTTTACAAATTCGAATTTGCTTTCATACAGTGAAGCGGCAATGAGACAACACGACGGAATCCTGGAACTGGCGACTTGCACACTCGATCTCATATGGAACACGTCTTCTGGATTATGATTCGCACCTAAAAAATCAATTTCTCATTTCTACGGTAGTGATTTCGCTAGCACTATGGAAAATTATCCTATTTATTGGAGATCTCGATGATAAAATGATGAAAAGTCATTCTGCGCGATTTTACTCATAATAATAATAATATTTATACGTATTCATGAGTAAATAGTGAAACGTGTGATCAAAGAAAATAAACGAAGATGATGACAATGCTAACGATAATGAATTGCTCACAGGTTAAAGAGTAGAATAAAGGACGAATCTTTGGAATAATAGACACTAAACATAATTAGTTAAGGAAACTCTATTTGATTGCCAGGTTGTACCAAAAGTCTTGCCGCTCTAGGAAAGAAGCTGTAATGTCTATAATTAAATCTAGATCCGGGGTTGGTAAAGTTGAGCCTGTTTCGTGTTTTATAAGGGCGAAAATAGTGGGATTTTTTATTGGAGATTTTATATTTTCCTCTAAGTACATAGGTTCATGGCTGTCCTCAAATCTATGTGCTCTCTGCGCTTCTCTAAGGACTCTAGGCCCAACTGGGTGTTTCTCAGTGCGCTACAGGGCACAGTATCCCATGTATAGCTGTAACAGCGCATAAAAATCCTTCTTGTGAATTAATTCTGGACTCTGTCGATGACTATTTTGTCGTGCTTTTTGAACGGATCGCTTACAAGGATTGGTCTGATATATATCGTATACGCCTTAAGGAGGACATCTACATTTTTGGTCCTCAGCGCTCGTAGAATAATATGGCATGCTGTAATCTCGTGCAAAGTCACACATTTGGGTAAACAAAATATTTCAAGCCATTTCAATGAAAATGAATCAAATGAGTCAACCGCGCAACTTTGCACGAATTGTTTTTTTTCAATTACCATATTAAAATAGTTCACACGATTTCTCGTGCATTAATGAAAAATCACCAGCTTCGAGGGAGCATGCCAAGCAAGTCAAGTTGAGGTCATATCACGCGTGTCACTGAAGAATCGAGTAAAATCTGGGGGTGGTTGGCACATTTTTTGACCCCCACATATTATTGCATTTTTCGGTAGCTCATATGGTGCCTAACAAGCTACCGTCGAGCTTTTTTTCATATCTTCATTTTCAACGTCGACAGACGTCGTCTAACTTTTTGGACGCCAAAAATTGCCGACTTTGGAGCTCTGTAGCTCTTTAGGATTTAGTTTTGGTATCGAGTCGTCAACAGAAGAATTTCCCGCAATGTCAAGGAGAATACGCCTGCATCATTGCCAGGTCGATATTTTAATTTGTATTTTTGTAAATCGTTTTTATTGATTAGTTTTCTTAAAAATATAGAAGCCGAACTTTTACAATAGCTTATTCGATAGATCTCGACCAGAGCTTTTCAATGGTATGCTGAACCTACACTTTATTTAAGTGCGCTCGAAAGATATGATCATTTCAAGTTTTTTTTGATTGGGAAATTCGTGTAGTTTCACACACAAACCATCCACATTGGTTGGTGAGCTGACCTATCAACCTTCACAGCAAGTGACTGGCTAGTGTAGTGAATAAGGTGCCAGCATTTACTTTTGACTGTCAGGGGTTCGATCCTCATTGCAGCAGATTTCTTTTGCTGATTTTATTTTTGTCGAAATATCTTGCTGTGATTATGAAAATCAGAAAAGAGAACACCCTTGAACTTATCAGTAAGTGTAAACTTCAACACGATGAGGAATAGATGAATTGTGTATGAATAGGAGATTAGACGATGACGTCATCAAGGAAGAGGGAAAGGATGAGGAGGATAAGGACATGGAGATTCTAGGACAATAGGAAGATAACTTCTTTAGGATGGTAGTCGAGGAAGAATGTAATGAAATATTCCTGTGAATTTGAAGTCTCGTTGTTGTCATATTGTAATTTGTCTTAATGACGATTAATATTCATCGATTGCTTATGATTCGTGATCTGAATTATAGAAATTAATATTCCAAAGTTATCAAAATAACTTAAATATGTACTAGAACAACATTGAAACTAATTCAAAAGGGCGAATTGGTCACACGAGGTATAAGAGTGGGTAGATCACTGGCTGCGCCGCTCTCCTCTCGTGCGATCGCACTCAATTAAATCCTTGAAATGGTCATAACTTTCGAGCGCACTTAAATAAAGTATAAGTTCAGCATACCATTGAAAAGCTCTGGTCGAGATCTATCGATTAAGCTATTGCAAAATTTCGGCTTCTATATTTTTAAGAAAACTAATCAATAAAAACGATTTACAAAAATACTAATTAAAATATCGACCTGGCAATGATGCAGGCGTATTCTCCTTGACATTGCGGGAAATTCTTCTGTTGACGACTCGATACCAAAACCAGACCCCGAAGAGCTATAGAGCTCCAAAGTCGGCCGATTTCGACGTCCAAAAATTTTGGCGACGTCTCTCGACGTTGAAAATGAAGATATGCAAAAAAGCTCGACGGTACCTTGTTAGGGACCATATGGACTACCAAAAAATGACTTCTGCTCATTTTCGATTTTTTCAATGTGCCACCGTTTATTCGAACCTTGCGCGACACGCGTGATATAACTTATATGATGTCTGCGACATCGTAAACATAAGTGAAAAAATTATTTAAAAAATCCTGAACGAATTATACAGTGATCTGAATCGCGTGATCCTGAAACTTCCTACTTTTATCGGCCTCGGCAGGACATATCGGAACGATTTATTGCTACGGTTGTTTCAAAAACATCCAAACCTATTATAATTGTTTTTCGAATTTACATTGTCTAGTTTAGCATAGGATTTTAATATGTTAAAACAATTATTGTACTCACTTAATACGGATATCATTCGAAGCTTTTTGAACACTCGAGCGACTTTCAAAATATCACAATGAAGTGGGCACTCCGATAGATCGATGAATTCGAGTTCAGGCCAGAATGGTTCATCCGACTCCATTTTTTCCAGATGAGATACGAATACCATGCCCATTGTGACCTTTCTGAAAAGTATGCGAATCACTGATCAAATATTAGGTTGTAACATAAGTTCCTTTGAATTTGAGTATGATATGTTGTTCACTTTTGTGTCTCGCTTCGTTTTGAACGGAGCTCTCCGAGATATAACTAACTAGTGTCCCCCTCTACATAACCTACTAGGTTAGGTGTCCCACACATATGTACCTTCCACCCACACGCTGACCAATTGCGTACATAAATTTAAAATCGGAATTATATTACGAGAAAGAGGAATGGTCACGGCGGTTTGCTCCCATCTTTTGAGATGCGCTTTTCCTCTTAAAAATGGTGACCCGCGAATGTTCATATAAATCACTACACCCCTCTTGTGCGAATGCAAAGCATCTTTCCCATAGCGCAGTGGCAAACGTTCAGACACGTTACCCCTTTGACGCAAGTTCGAAACCTATTGCAGAATTTCCTCAATCAATCAATCAATTGCCCAATGAGCGATTAGGGAGAGCGAACGTGCGACGCTGTCCACACTCAACCAAAAATTTTCGTTTCTGTGGTGATATTAATATTATCTGATGATACAACGATCACAACCAATGAGATGTTTGAAAAAAATTATTCACCGATGCGGCATGATGCGGCCCCCGCGGGCCGCGGGGGGGGGGCGTTTAGGGAGCGCGAACGTGAGGGAATGTACAGTAGCGCTCAAAAAGATTTCACATTGGTGTTTTTCCGCGATATATTTTGTTGCACTGAGCGAAATGTGATGAAATTTGGAATACATGTTCCTCGGGGGTATTCTAATAACGATACACATTTGGTTTTTTCAAAAGTTTCACCCCTCCTCTCTCCTCTAGAGGCCGCCAAACAGCGATATACCATAGACAAATGAGAAAATGAGAGGAGTGAATTTTCCTTCTCGAGAGACGGTTGACCGAACTATGGTATATCATGATATACGAATGACTTCAAGAGACGGCTATATATACCTTCCAAGATACGTTTGGCCAAAAGTATCTTGACAAATGAATTGTCCGTGGATAAAGAGTGAACATAGACTTTCGGGATGAAACATATGCCATTCGATAGGTCTCCAAAAGATAAGAAGTTTTTCTATTGACTATTTTTCCTGGCGACTCTTGGGGCCGAGATATTTGCATATATCTCGGCCCCAAGAGTCGCCCAAGAGTAGATATTTGTATATGGCAACATGGATACGAGGGAAGACGATCAAGAGGGAGAGGGAGAGGGAGGGGGAGAGGGATAGGGAGAGGGAGAGAGAGAGGATATTAGATATTCAAAAAATGTTACTCTTATTTTGTTGTTAAGAAATTTTTGATTTCATGCTTTGAAAAAATAGCAAAAAAGAAATCATCTTGAGAGAATTGAACATAAGAGCAAAAGATTTTGAGATAAGACTCCTACCCACTCGGCCACCACTTCTCTATTCTCTGGCTCTTCGAAAAAGCAAAGAGACTGGTTGTTGTTACAACACGAGAAAAAAGTGAAATAGGAATGAAAGAGGAAAGACCATTTATTGTTAGAGAGAATGAGAGAGCAGCCGATTGAACTTATGGCAAGAAATGAAAATGGAAAGTATAACAAAGGAGAGGTGATTGGCCAATTGCCTCCCTCATTTAAATATCACTTTCTCTAGTCATTTGGCGGTCTCTACTCTCCTCTCGCAATCATTTCGAGTAGTAACCGACCCTCTTCTCGGTTGTGGTAAAACCAACCGCATCATGATTGATAGAATGATGAAATGAGAGTTTTATCTCCTCTTTTCCTATACTATCTCATCCTAATCCAATTTCATTTCCATATCACCCCATTCCCCTATAAAAACATTCAATTCCTTCTCTCCGGTTCAGTCCAGAGCTCTCCCATCTTGAGGGGAGCTCGGGGAGCATTTGGCCCCCGTGGACATCGTCATCCCAGTGAGGACGGCCGCTCCATTCGATCGCAAAGATCGAAATGGGGCTTAGGGGGGGGGGATAGAGGGGGGGGGGGGGGTTGGCCAGAAACCGAAGATGTTCCGAAGAAGCTTAACTAAAATTTAGTGGAACCCTTACAATCAATTAATGCTGACAGCGGAAGGGCATATTATGGGTCGTACAGAGGTGACTCACCACCAACTCTCCAAGCAGTTCAGTACTTCTGTACCTACTATAACAAGGCTCCTGAAGCTCATTTCGATTTCTGAGAATGTTTATTGCTCTGTTGTAAAACAGTACTGTGCGGCAAGGCATTTTTTTCGGCAATTCGACAAACCGGCAATTGACGAAAACAAATATTTTCGGCAAATACGGCAATTTCGGCAATTTTCCCCAAAAACCTATTTCAGTGATTTTTTTATCTTTTGTAGACATAATTCGAGCAATAAATATCACTAAAAAAAACTGAAACAACGATCAACAACAAAAAAGACAACGATAATCGTGATTAAGCCCTCAACATATTGTTAAAATATGCATTGCCGAATTTTAAAATATTGCCGGAATTGCCGGTCCGGCAATTACGGCAATGAAAAACCGGCAATTTCGGCAAACCGGCAACGCCTTGCCGCACAGCCCTGTTGTAAAAGCAAGACCCAGGTTCACCTCCAGACAAGTTGATAAGAGGATTGTTATGATGTCACGCGTGGACCGGCGCCGCCAGCAGAGCGACACACCCTAGGCGTCTCGAATGCCCATGCTCCGACTTTCAAGAGATGCCTTCAAGACGATGAGATTCAAGAAGAGCGGCTTTCACGAGATTCAGGCAATGCTGCTGACCTTGATGGATGTCGTCCATTTACCAAGCGTTTTGGTTCTCTGAAGAACAGGAAGGCTTGAGTTACATCTGCAATGGACGCTTCGACTGGACTCCTCAAGAGTTGAAAATGTTCTGTAGACCACTCAGAGTAAGCTTCTATCGTTTAAAAGCGATATGACATAGTGTTTGGGAGACCTTAAGGTACTCGGTACCGACAAAAGTACCAATTATCGACAATTAAGCGCGGCAGAAATGGGTTCATAATCTGGGGTGCGCTCAGTGCTAAAGGAGTTGTCCCAATCCTCACGGTAGACGGGGCATTGCTAACTACTAGACATCCACGAATGTCAGCAGCATTCAGAGATATTCTGACAGTCGGAACAGAGACATTGGAGACGGAAGAGATGTGCAGCTAAGCTGCAATGTGGACGGCAGTGCTGCGCAGGCCCACGCGTAATATCATAACGATCGTATAATCAACTTGTCTGGAGGTGAATCTGGGTCTTGCTGGAACCACAGAGCAATTAACATTCCCATAAATCGTAATGAGCTTCAGGAGCCTTGTTATAGTAGGTACAGAAATGTTGAACTGCTTGGAGAGTTTGTGGTGAACCATCACCTGTGTACGACCCTTAGTATGCCCTTTCGCTGTCAGCATCAATTGATTGTATGGTTTATTCCACTTAATTTTAGTCAAAAAATGATCTATGATGTTAATTTTGTAGGGCTGGACCCTTCTTAACTTCTTTCTGTTTAATTATTGCTGTTGATTTTTGCAAATGTGAATTGTTGATTATGGTGATTTAAAAAAAGAGCTAATAAAGTACAGGATTTCTGAAATTTTTGAAAAACCAAATGTGCATCGTTATTCTAATACATTGAGAAACATATATTCCAAATTTCATCCCATTTCGATCATCACAACACAAGATATCGCAGAAAAATACCAATGTGAAATCTTTTTGAGCGCTACTGTAAACGACAAACGATACAGATAGATACACAAAGAAAAGAATTCCCTAGTTGCGTCGCACTATTCTTCCCTCATAGGTAAGTGAATCATTCCCTTGTAGGTTAGGGAATAGGGTCGAATAACCTTATCCATGAGTGAAGAATTACGTAGTGAGACTTTTCTGGGTAATCATTCCATTATAGGAAAGGGATTTTTCTTTGAGTGCAGATAGCTCGTAGGTCCGAAGAATAGAAGAATAGGCCCTCCGGATTGAATTGGCCTTGATTTTTCACTGACCTAGCACCCACAGGACTTCGTGTGCCTTGAATAACGGGTTGTACATTCACCTTTTTATCCCAGATATTCAAACAACAAACAAATGATAAATGAAAACAAGCATATAAAACGGGTCAAACTATTAGGTTGTAACATAAGTCTTTGTGCTTTTTGGGGTAAATATTAAAGTTAAATTATTTTAGTTTATCGAAACCATTTAGGATCACTTTTTTTGCTGTTGTGGTCGATGACTCCTTGCTATAATCCAGCTACACCGTGGGCTCACTATTTGTAGAAGGACTAGAGTTATTATGCGAAATGTGAGACCACCCACGTTTTGACATCTTCGTTGTTCTCAAACTTTTCATTTACTAAACCGAGTTGGATGCCTTAACTAAAGTAGCAATCCGAGAGAGTAAGGCCCGGGGAGTAAGAAGAGACAGGTAGAATTCACAAGGAAAATTTGGCTGTCTCAGTATGACGTGTTGAACTTTGTCAGTTCGAGCGGAGCCGTAACGAAGAAACATTTGATACCGCTGTGGACGCGGCGATATGAGCTATGGCTTCAAATATTGTGGTAGTTAACAATAGATGTCTCCGATTATATCAGTGACCTCAACTTTATGCATGCAATTCATTGGCTCCTTTCAAACTTCTTTGAACATAGAGCATTTCCATTTTCTGATGTTTTCAGGTTTAGTAATCGATTCTAGATTCTCTACTTATTAAATTCACTGGCTATAATGCACACTATTATGGCGAATGATCTATCTCTTCAATCAAGCTACCAGATTGTTAACTCAAGCGCTTGTTCCCTTAATAAAAATAAAAGAGGTGGCGGTCCCAATTGACGATTTTATTCAAATTTCGGTCAAATGACCAATATTCGTATACACAACTTTTCGACTATTTCGAGATTCCTTCATTCTAGTGAAATTGTGGGTATGGATGGTCCAAGTGTGGATGACATTTAACGAGGGGTAGCAAATGGATCTCTCTCCTTTAAGACGAGAAGCGCTGCTCAAATAGCCGACATGGCCATTCCACTCTTTTATAATATAATTTCTGATTTTAAATATATGTAAGCAATTGGTCAGCGTATGGTTGGAGGGGACATATGTGGGACACACCTAACCTAGGTGTTGATTTATTTTGGTTGAATCGATGCGAGAGAGAGACGGGCACAAATTGGACTTTGGAAATTGATTTTCACTTTTGACAAACATGCAAGGCATACTCATCATTAAAGGGAAGTCTGAATGTATGGTTCTGTGGGTTATGTAGGTGGGGACAGTAGTTAGTGATATGCACCAGTACAGAGAACTCCTTTGAAAATGAAGCGAGAAACAAAAGTGCAAACACAGCACTACCAAATGCACAAAGACTTATGTTACAACCTAATGATTTGTCCGAGACGCAGAGTGAGTTTGGCCAAACTCATACGTGCCCAACCTTTATATACAGACTTTTCGATCTTATCAAAAAGTAAGCAAATGTCCCTAATTTTATGTAACGGGAGTACACATTTTATATCATATTATTTTATTTTATTTTATCTGTATTTCTTTCGCAATTTGAAGCTGATTTAAATTTTTCTTATTATTATTCACTTTCTTAATGTTATTTCTTTTTCGTATTGTATTGTACAAACTTCATTTTTACATCACAAATTTATCGAATTTATTAGCACAATTCACTCAATTATGTAAAAAACTTGGGGTTTTAGTGAGGAAATGCACTCGTTCTTCAATCCGACGATCACTATGGACTCGGCACTCTTGGATATAACACGCCTTGATCTTCGTGATAACAACTGGAGAAGTTGTTTGCCAATTTTCTGCAAATGGTATTTTATTTAATTCTAAATTATGAAAACATACCACTCGCATGTAGTTGTTTGATCCGTTCTCTTACTCCCTTCCAGCTTTCCTAGATTACGAGATTTGAGAGTCTTAATTTTCGTAATACTGATCATTCCGCTATCTCAGAGGTGCGGTCGCTATTACGAGATTTCAGACTCAGGATTCTCGTAATGCATCGTAACGTAACGCAAAAAAGGAAGAAAGAATCATACCTACAGTACTGGCCAAAAGGTTATTGACTTTTGGTTTTTTCGCCATAACTTTTTTCAAACTCAACCCACCGAGTCCAGGTTTTCAGGGATTATTTTGAAAGTGTTTTCACGTGTCTGACACAAAAACCACCTTGGTTGAGCTCTTCCGGTGAATTTTATTTCGATTTTATCAAAAGTCACAAAAATGTGATTTTCGTTGTTTTCGATTTCTTCGATTTTATCCACTTATTTTGCCACCAATGTGTGTTATATCGTTATAAAAGCATGACGCGGATTCTTGGGAGCAAGAATCTACCGATATCCGAGTGAGAATCCATTCATCGTGGACGTCAGATGGGACTGTCGCTGGCACCCTGTCACCACAGTTCCGAGTGTCTATTTCGACTATTCTGAAGGTCACCAACACTTCATTCTGTGCTCAAACAGTGAAGAAGGTTAATGTAAGACCTGACAAGACGATCACGACATCAGATGATCTGATTACCTGCCTCTCGAAGGAGAAACTGGGACATCAAGCCATGGACATCAAGCGAACACTTGCGGAATTTTGCTAAATTAAGGTGTCTAAAGCTTCTAAACCTCTATGAAAAGATGTTTGAGGAGTCCGTGGACAATGCACAATATCGTTTTCGTGGGTCGGTTCTATTCTGACGTCGTCCTGTTAACAAACCGCTGATCTCTGAAAAGAATCGCAAAGCAAGAATCACATGAGCAAAAGAGCATGTGCATTGGACACTACTAGGGGAAGTAGGTCGTATTCTCAGAAGAAACCAAGTTTCTGATGATTGGTACGGTGGAAATAAATCATGTTCGTCGTTCGGCTGGCACTATATAGGATGTGAAGTACCAGCTCACCACCTTGACGCATTTGGTATTATTGTTAATGTTGTGGGGTTGTTTCTCTGAAGATGGGGTTGGACCCCTGGTTCATGTAAAGAGAATTATGTAGAAGGAGATATTCTAGAGACACAGTTCCTTCTTTCAAACATAGTTTCAGGCAAGTTTAGAAGCTTTAGGCACCTTAATTTACGAAACTCCGCTAGTGTTCGCTTGATGTCCATTGTAGTGAGCCCCAGTTTCTCCTTCGAGAGGCAGGTAATCAGATCATCTGATGTCGTGATCGTCTTGTCAGGTCTTACATTAACCTTCTTCACTGTTTGAGCACAGAATGAAGTGTTGGTGACCTTCAGGATAGTCGAAATAGACACTCGGAACTGCTGTGACAGGGTACCTTCGACAGTCACATCTGAGGTCCACGACGAATTGATTCTCACTCGGATATCGGTAGATTCTTGCTCCCAAGAATCCGCGTCATGCTTTTATAACGATATAACACACATTGGTGGCAAAATAAGTGGATAAAATCGAAGATATCGAAAACAACGAAAATCACATTTTTGTGACTTTTGATAAAATCGAAATAAAATTCACCGGAAGAGCTCAACCAAGGTGGTTTTTGTGTCAGACACGTGAAAACACTTTCAAAATAATCCCTGAAAACCTGGACTCGGTGGGTTGAGTTTGAAAAAAGTTATGGCGAAAAAACCAAAAGTCAATAACCTTTTGGCCAGTACTGTATGTCATCTGTTCTTTTAGGTCCGGTTCTCCATTAATAATATACTCTCGTTTCTCCATTAATAATGTTCTCAATAATGTTATTCATGTCATCAAGCCTAAAGAGGGATTATAATTTAATTGGAAGTCATCAAACGTCTTACTTGCGCTCAAAGATTTTGAAAATCCAGCAGAAGCCCACATCACATATCTCTCTGCCTAGCCATTTGAAGGGAAACTCTGTAACTGTAAATGATTAGGGAGATCGCCGAAAATTACAAACCGTATTGCCCTGCTTTCTTCTTACAAGGGAACGTTCCTTACTTGTCTTGGCCATATGAGATGGCAATAGCATGAATAGAATCAGTTTTCGATGTTGATTACGAATCCGCTGCTAAACGTTGCCCAATCGAGCTGAGCTTCGAGAAAATCGATATTGAAAATCGTCTAGTTGTTTCGGAAATTAGTGTGGATTTCCACACAAACCTTCCTAATGAGTTCATGAACTCATATATCAATTATCCAAACAACTGCTGGTGTGATTTAATAGATAAGGTAGATAATATGTGAATTTTCTAATCAACTAGTCGATATTCAATATCGATTTTCTCGAAGCTCGGCTCGATTGGGCAACGTATGAAGGCGGATTCGTAATCAGCATCGAAAACTGATTCCATTCATGCTATTGCCATCTCATATAGTTAGGACAAGTTGGAAACGCTCCCTTGTTAGCACAGCAGTTGAAAAATTTTTCTATCTTCGTAGTTATCATCACAATACAATCATTCTTTTATTATTTCCAACATGAAACAACACCGATTGGCAGATGAAATGGAGAAGAACAACTAACTTTTTAAAACCAACCGAGTAGCGAGATGAAACAGACGACAAATGGAATTAATCATTCCTGTTTCATTTTCTCTAAATTGCGTTATTAGAGTCGGTCGGTGGCGTGAAATGGTGAGTGTTTGTTTTTTTCTCTAGTTCCTAATCATTTACAGTTACAGAGTTTGCCTTCAAATGACTAGGCAGAGAGATATGTGATGTGGGCTTCTGCTGGATTTTCAAAATCTTTGACCGCAAGTAAGACATTTGATGACTTCCAATTAAATTATTATCCCACTTTTAGGCTTGATAACATGAAAGAATCTATTATTAATGGAGAAACGAGAGTATATTATTAATGGAGAACCGGACCTAAAAGAACAGATGACATAGGTATGATTCTTTCTTCCTTTTTTTCGCGTTACGTTACGATGCATTACGAGAATCCTGAGTCTGAAATCTCGTAATAGCGACCGCACCTCTTTCTCTGAGATAGCGGAATGATCAGTATTACGAAAATTAAGACTCTCAAATCTCGTAATAGCGACCGCACCTCTTTCTCTGAGATAGCGGAATGATCAGTATTACGAAAATTAAGACTCTCAAATCTCGTAATAGCGACCGCACCTCTTTCTCTGAGATAGCGCAATGATCAGTATTACGAAAATTAAGACTCTCAAATCTCATAATAGCGACCGCACCTATTTCTCTCAGATAGCGGAATGATCAGTATTACGAAAATTAAGACTCTCAAATCTCGTAATAGCGACCGCACCTCTTTCTCTCATGTGGTGTTAATTTCTTGTAAATGGAATTGGAAATTGTAAAAAGGGTGTTAATTTTGTCCACCTGTAAATAGCATTGTAAAAAGCAAATATCTCGGTTCTCTGACTAGTTAGAGACTTGAAACTTGGTTTTTAGGTTAAAAACCACGAAAAAAACTTATAAACGAAGTTTCAAGTCTCTAGCTCTACTAAGAACCGAGATATTTGCTTTTTACAAGATTTTTCAGGAAAAACTCGAAAATTCTTGTAAAAAGCAAATATCTCCACTCTTTGTGGAGCTAGAGACTTGAAACTTCGTTTATAAGCTTTTTTCGTGGTTTCTAACCTAAAAACCAAGTTTCAAGTCTCTAACTAGTCAGAGAACCGAGATATTTGCTTTTTTCAATGCTATTTACAAGTGGACAAAATTAACACCCTTTTTACAATTTCCAATTCCATTTACAAGAAATTAACACCACATCAGATAGCGGAATGATCAGTATTACGAAAATTAAGACTCTCAAATCTCGTAATAGCGACCGCACCTCTTCCTCTGAGAGAGCGGAATGATCAGTATTACGAAAATTAAGACTCTCAAATCTCGTAAAAAATGTTTTCATAATTTAGAATTAAATAAAATACCATTTGCAGAAAATTGGCAAACAGTACTTCTCCAGTTGTTATCACGAAGATCAAGACGTGTTATATCCAAGAGTGCCGAGTCCATAGTGATCGTAGGATTGAAGAACGAGTGCATTTCCTCACTCAAACCCCTTCTTTACGTGAATTGTGCTAATAAATGCGATAAATTTGTGATGTAAAAATGAAGTTTGTACAATACAATACGAAAAAGAAATAACATTAAGAAAGTGAACATGTAATTAAAAATTGAAATCATAAGAATTGAATTTTATTGAATGAAAATTGCGAAAGAAATAAAATATTTAAAAGAAATTTATAATAGGGAATATTTTGGTAAGAATGTTGCTGGAATATAGAGATTTTCCAAAAATGCACTCAAGCTAACATTTCCGAACAATAATGCATGTCATGTATGGTCTGTTTGGCCAAACTCGCTCTGCGTCTCGGACGAATTAGTTTGACCCGTTTTATATACAGTAGACGACAAAATTATATCATATTTCATTTTTTTCGTCATAAAATGCTTAAAAGTGGTCAAATCTTTCCCAATTTTTTACAGGTGATAATCCGTCCATATATGGTACTTTGGGCAATTATGTGTTGAGATATTGCAAAAGGCAAGATTTTAAAAAATATTTTGCCAAAATTGTGAAATTGACGGTTTTCAGTTTTATTTTCTAACAATTTTTATTTTATACTTGATCGTTTTAATTCATGTTACCATTCATTATTTCATAATTTAGAGTATGGATAGGCTGCCCAAAGATGAGACACGCAAGTGCAGCTTTCGCAGCAATATAACCCCCAATCAACGATTTTCCAAGTTTCTTACCCGTCACAGACCTGAAAACGTTCCAGGAGCAATTATTAGAGCAGGCAAACCTCATAGACTCGCCATGCCATCGATTGCAACCTCTTGCGGGCGCTACGAAATAACCCCCAAATGTATACAGTCGTGATCAAATCGATCTACCAGCCACCTGGAGATACCAACGTGTCCCTCCACACTACTCAACGTAATCTGAATGATGCTGGAGTCCATGCACGTCACCCGGATAAGAGGTCGTTCATCAGTCCAAAGAATCAGGCATGAGAAAGTGGAGTGTGCACACCGGGGACCAGAAGAGTTGCGAAATGTGCCCGACTGCATGAAGTTGACACTTTGTATCGAACAGGGTTTCAACAGGACGACGTACGCAATTTATATGTTCCAAATCTAGGATATTCAACATCGATTCGGCCGATCATAGCACATTTCGTGACTCTACTGGTCCCCGATGTCGATACGCGCATGCACACTCCACTTTCTCATGCCTGATTCTTTGGACTGATGAACGACCTCTTATCCGGGTGGCGTGCATGGACTCCAGCATCATTCAGATTACAGTATCGGCGTAAAGTCATGGGACGCTTTTTCTTTTTTTTTATAGCTTTTGATCCAGGAAAGCAATCAAGTTGATCTTTTGTGTCAATGTAGAAAATTTATCAAGGAATATTACCATGATGTGTTGGTGTAATTAACTTAGTTAGTTTTTGCGTAGTGATGACGCTACCGAAGTACACTTTTTTTGAAAATTCCCATTTCTTTAGTGAAAAGCCCTGTTCTTCGGGAACACTGTGAGAGTGGAGACCCCCACTAGGGCTGTACAGTCAAAAAATCCGGAATGTCTCCGACTCCGATTTCAAGCTGTGGCAGGGTTGCAACTTTGACCTCCAAAATTTATAACTCGGCTTCTAGATGTGATAACGACTCGTTCTAAGCGCCAAAATGATGCTAGTGGCGAGCGATGTTTATCCCCGGAATATGGTAGTCATAGCTCGTCATTTGCCCTCACTAGGGAATGGTTCGTAAAGGGTACGAAATTACGGTGAGTGACTACCATGGCGATAATAAGTATGGCCGACTTAGTAAGAATCAACTTTCAAAGTCTGCTATTTATCGATTTTGAAAAACCCGGCGCATTTACGTCGCACTGCTGAAAATGATTGTCCCACCCTTCAATGGGGAAGGGAGGGACAATCACTTTCAAAGACGGAAGAGTGAACTCTCTATCCCAACCGAGCTGTGGTATAGTGGTAAGTGCGCGTGGTCATTACTTTTTGCACATGAGTTCGACTCCACCGAGAACATTTTATGACTGTGTAATAATTTAACAATGAATGCGGATGTTTCAATGGAAATAAAGTCCACAATTTCTATTTATTTCGGTTTTTGCTACTTTTTTCGATATCTTTAATTTGTAATCGATGTGATTATATTGTTTTCAAGAGCACACGATGTTTGCAAGTTGGTGTGTTGTAGTTTCATCGATTCAAAAAATTTATTCAGGAGCTACATGGTGCTCCAACTCTCTACCGCCGTGGAGCCAAGACTGTGGACGTGCATGTGGAGAGCAAATCGGCCGCCACTCATTCGGTTACCGTTTTGCCCGGTATTGGAATGGATGGGAGTCAACAAGAGAAGGTCTTCGTACAACTCGGAGAGCGCGATGGAATCATCCCTCCCAATGGTGGTATGTATAGAAATGATAATTTGGTGGTAGGAGCATGAAAAGTAGCAAAAACCGAAATAAATAGAAATTTTACTTCTTTTCGGTGTTTTTTTGTTATCTCTTCTTCGTTGCGAATCTGTAGAAAATCAGATACTAGTAACAACTTTATGGAATTCATAGAAAACATTAACATAAGTGTTCAACAAATTAAATATTACTGTATTATTACATATCAACAGCGATGAGACTCGATAAAGAAGCATTTGAAACAATGAGATTTACAATAATGAGGGCAGATAACACAGCCGATGGAACCACAATCACAATCATTTGTACAATCAGAACCAAACATAAATTGTGGGGGAGAGTCAAACTTGGGTGGGTGAGTAGCCAGGAAACCAGCGGCGTACCATGCATACCGTCTGAAGTGTCGAATCGACTGGCACCGAAAGACCAGTAGACTTGTGAGACCAGACGGAGAAGGTTTTCCCTTCGGGCCACGGGGAAGTCAATATCATGGACAAGTACCATGTCATTCACCCTCTTCATCATTGACTTGAACTGAAGATTCCAGTACAAGTCTAGAGGTTGGCAAAGACCGGTACCGCCAGCGGGGATATTGACTATCCACACCTTGTGACCTGCCGGTACTAACTTCTGGATGGCTGCATGGTCTCGCCACGGACCCCAAGCATCAAGAATGAGGAGCAACTTTTTAGGCATGTTGGGACCAAAGACTACATCCCTAAAGAAATGCTGTGCTGTGTCCTTTCCCATTATATGTGAGGTCTTCACTCCTACCACCAAATTATCATTTCTATACATACCACCATTGGGAGGGATGATTCCATCGCGCTCTCCGAGTTGTACGAAGACCTTCTCTTGTTGACTCCCATCCATTCCAATACCGGGCAAAACGGTAACCGAATGAGTGGCGGCCGATTTGCTCTCCACATGCACGTCCACAGTCTTGGCTCCACGGCGGTAGAGAGTTCGAGCACCATGTAGCTCCTGAATAAATGTTTTGAATCGATGAAACTACAACACAACAACTTGCAAACATCGTGTGCTCTTGAAAACGATATAATCACATCGATTACAAATTAAAGATATCGAAAAAAGTAGCAAAAACCGAAATAAATAGAAATTGTGGACTTTATTTGCATTGAAACATCCGCATTCATTGTTAAATTATTACACAGTCATAAAATGTTCTCGGTGGAGTCGAACTCATGTGCAAAAAGTAATGACCACGCGCACTTACCACTATACCACAGCTCGGTTGGGATAGAGAGTTCACTCTTCCGTCTTTGAAAGTGATTGTCCCTCCCTTCCCCATTGAAGGGTGGGACAATCATTTTCAGCCGTGCGACGTAAATGCGCCGGGTTTTTCAAAATCGATAAATAGCAGACTTTGAAAGTTGATTCTTACTAAGTCGGCCATGCTTATTATCGCCATGGTAGTCACTCACCGTAATTTCGAACCCTTTACGAACCATTCCCTAGTCAGGGCTTAAAAATTTTTTTGTTGGATGGACAGATTTTGAGACCCTACCGTTCAGAGGGTAGGTCTTCTAAAATTGTGGTTTCTGCGCAAGCAGCTTTGCAATGTATCATATATGTATTTCCCTTATTTTGGTTTGGTTCCGATTACTTTCAGACCCGTAGCAAAAGTAATGCTGAGGTCTACTCGGTTTCAGCGATCAAAGATCAAAATCCAAAGATCAAAGATCGAAGTTCAGCAATAGTGTAAAAACTTTTATGAACATCTCTAACGTGCATTGGTGCTTTGCAAATAAGAGATTTCATCAATAGAGGCCCAGGGGCGAGAGCAGCAAGAGAGAAAGCGCAAGAGCGCGCACCGAGTAGACCTCATCATAACGTTTGCTTCGGGTCTGAAAGAAATCGGAACTTAACCAAGATAAGGGAAATACATATATGATGCATTGCAAAGCTGCCTGCACAGGAACCATAATTTTAGAAAACCTGCCCTCTGAACGGTAGGGTCTCAAAATCGGTCCTCCCAACAAAAAAAATATTTTATGCCCTGAGGGCAAATGACGAGCTATGACTACCATATTCCGGGGATAAACATCGCTCGCCACTAGCATCATTTTGGCTCTTAGAACGGGACGTTATCACATCTAGAAGCCGAGTTATAAATTTTGGAGGTCAAAGTTGCAACCCTGCCACAGCTTGAAATCGGAGTCGGAGACATTCCGGATTGTTTGACTGTACAGCCCTAGTGGGGGTCTCCACTCTCACAGAGTTCCCGAAGAACAGGGCTTTTCACTAAAGAAATGGGAATTTTTAAAAAAAAGTGTACTTCGGTAGCGTCATCACTACGCAAAAATTAACTAAGTTAATTACACCAACACATCATGGTAATATTCCTTGATAAATTCTCTACATTGACTCAAAAGATCAGCTTGATTGCTTTCCTGGATCAAAAGTTATAAAAAAATGAAAAAGCGTCCCATGACTTTACGCCGATACTGTACGTTGAGTAGTGTGGAGGGACACGTTGGTGTCTCCAGGTGGCTGGTAGATCGATTTGATCAAGACTGTATATATTTGGGGGGGGGGTGTTTTTTTTAGCTCCCGCAAGAGGTTGCTATCGATGTTATGGCGAGTCTATGAGGTTTGAATGCTCCAACAATTGTTCCTGGAACGTTTTCAGGTCTGTGACGGGTAAGAAACTTGGAAAATCGTTGATTGGGACAAGCTGAATTGCTGCGAAAGCTGCAATTGCGTGTCTCATCTTTGGGCTCCTCATACCATCGTATTTTGCTGTTGTCATGTTAAACGGACTGCTCCACGAAGCCTATCCATACTCTAAATTATAAAATAATGAATGGTAACATGAATTAAAACGATCAAGTATAAAATAAAAATTGTTAGTAAATAAAACTGAAAAACGTCAATTTCACAATTTTGGCAAAATAATTTTTAAAATTTTGCCTTTTGCGATATCTCATGTGGTGTTAATTTTACGGAAATAGCACTCGGAAAAAGCAAAAGGGTGTTAATTTTGCCCTCTTGTAAATAACATTGTAAAAAGCAAATATCTCGGTTCGCTGAGTAGTTAGAGATTTGAATCTTGGTTTTTAGGTTAGAAACCACGAAAAAAGCTTATAAACGAAAATTCAAGTCTCTAACTCTACTATAAACGGAGATATTTGCTTTTTACATGCATGTTCGAGTTTTTTAGGAAAAAATCGTGTAAAAAGCAAATATCTCCGTTCTTAGTAGAGCTAGAGACTTGAAACTTCGTTTATATGGTTTTTTCAAGGTTTCTAACCTAAAAACCAAGTTTCATGTCTCTAACTAATCTTGGAACCGAGATATTTGCTTTTTTACAATACTGTTTACAAGAGGGCACAATCCCCACCTTTTTGCTTTTTCCGAGTGCTATTTCCGGAAAATTAACACGGCACCAACAAATAATTGCCCAAAGAACCATATATGGGCGGATTATCACCTGTAAAAATTGGGAAAGATTTGACCACTTTTAAGCATTTTATGACGAAAAAAACTGAAATATGATATAATTTTGTCGTCTACTGTATACCGAAATCGAATGCCCAATAATACAGTGATTGCAGAATTTTGAATTTTCGCATTTGTATTACTTTTCACTAATGTGTTTTAGTTCAGCTTCATACAGTAGTTACACTATTGAAATCGTCAAATTGAAGGAATATAAAAAAAGTCAGCCATCGAGAGGCAATTGTAGGAAAATAAAACATTTTTTCACGGTTTTGGATCTAGAAGACACTTCGTGGAATTTACCTGCTTATTATTACCCATCGTCGCACACACATATCGAACGAATCGGTAAACTTTGAAATTTTCATGCCATTTTATCGAACTTATTTAAAGGTGGACTCCCGCGAATATTTTCGTGAACAAACTGTGAAGACAGAAAGTTAGCAAAAGCTATTCTACATACCCTACATCATTTAGTTTATGCTAATTCAGCTTATTGATCGCTAGAATCATGAAGGAATCATGCTTGCAATCGCAGGCAAAGGCGCGCTTTTTGAAAATAGGAAAGTTTGACAATAGGATTCGAACCCGCGGCCATGCGATATCTAGTCAGAAGTTTTACCACTGCGCTAAGGGATTGATGAGTGATCACTCTGTCTAATTGCATATCAAGTGATACTTGCATAAGCGAGATGAAACATATTTGCATGAACATTCGCGGGTCTCCACCTTTAACGAAGGTGCAAATATGACGAACTCCCTCTGCGAGCTCATGACACCCCATACTACAGTTGTGCACGATTTGAGCTCGATCGGTTCATATCACTTTTGGCCAAGTGCCAAGAGAATGCCACTTGAGCCAGATAGTCTTCTTTTGAACACATGAAAATTCGGTTTTATACTTTTTTCTGAGTGTAGCGATCACTACGCAGAGACATTAAAGGTGGTGTCCCGCGAATATTTTCGTGAATAAACTGTGAAGACAGGATGGTAGCAAAAGTCATATAAGTCACCACATACTATTTCTTTTATAATGATTCTGCGTATTGATTGGCATATAAAAGAGAGATGGGAAGGGGCTTAATGAGAGGGCAAAGGTTGAGTGCCGGTCGCAAACTGAACATAAACACACTTTTTACTTACAGTATATGTATGAGGGGGCTCATTCCCATCGTGGTAGGAGCCAATCATTCTTTTCGTGTGTCCCCATCTTTAAGAAGGAATATTCTCACCCTAATCGAATAGATTCGTCGAACTGAATTCCATTCAAATCGACCGATCTCAGTTTTGTGAGCGATTTAAAAGTCTCTATAGTTTGATCAGTCAGAGAAGTTGTTAATCCACGTAATGACAGTATCTCCAGATTGGTTAAACACTTCAATGGTGATATATCAGAAACTTTCACGCAACCAGAAATATCCAACTGCCGAAGTCCGGGTAAGTTCTGAAATATTATTAGAAAATAGAATAGATTTTGTTTTGTGACTTATATCGTCAATTGATCTTCAGTATTCAGTGAGATCGTTGTTACAATATTTCAATCTAAATTATTCCATTTTGAATTCATCGTTATCGGATAACAACAAATGATTTTTTTTTAATTCTTAAACATTGCGGACATGATCTATGCCTCCAATTGCCACATTTAGAAGGCAAGTCTTCCGGGTTGTATTTGGAACTATTAAAGAAAAAAAGCAAAAACATTTTTTTAAACAAAATGAACCTGCGCAATATATGTTAGTACATTATTGTCCACTGCGGTCGAATGATTAAGAGTTAACCAATCCAAATTTACGAAATTCTCCAGCTGCAAAAGCAGAGATTCAGACAAATTTCAGTGAAATTATTTAATTCAATGTTCAGAAGATAAGGTAGAAAGTAAATCGTACATTGGTGTCCACTGCGGTCGAATGATTAAGAGTTAGCGAATCTAAATTTACGAAATTCTCCAGCTAAAAAAGCAGAGATTCAGACAAATTTCAGTGAAATTATTTTATTCAATTCAGAAGATAAGGTAGAAAGTAAATTTATATGAGAGTCTGTCTGAGGGAACGCACATCTGAGGTGACATAGCGAATAAATTTTTCCGTTTGATTTTTTTTCACTGCCAGGCGACCTCAGCCACACATATCAGAAAGTTTGATTTTGTGTCTGAAGGGGCGAAAATGTTCGGTAGGTCAAAAAAATTATTTCGGCTCCCAAGCATCCGATCGACTCGGGAGTGGTGCCGATCGTTTCCTTGTGTGAATACAACCAACTTTTACTGCAATCACTTTTTATCGGGACTTCGAAGAATCGAGTTAGTATGAAAATAAACTTTTGAAAATTAATTACTATATGACGGTTCTCTAGAAGTAAAAAATTAAATTTGCTTAAATAGTTCTACATTTAATAACTAACCTTATATTAAAATATGAAGACAAAAAAACCCGTCAACGATAGTACACGAAAACAAAATACGACAGCAACTCATAAAAAACTCACTTCACGATAATCGTTTTTGATGTATTTGTCATACTGTATGCTCATGTTTTCACGGCTTTATACCCGGCTTCCATGATAAGTGATTTATGTTGTTTTTATAAGATTTTTTACTTAAAATTAAAACACACGATAGTGAAAAAGATTTTAAAAACAAAATGAATCGAGCAAGAATAAATCTATTAATGGGGTCGGGTGAATAACGCTTCATCAAAAGATTATCGTGAAGTGAGTATTTTCTGAGTTTCTGTAGTATTTTTCTATTGTGTTCATAACTCCCATCTTGTTTGTCTTCATATTTTAATATAAGGTTAGTTATTTTTAAAAAGAAAGTTACGAATCGAGGCACTTCTTCGGTTTCTCCTGTTCAGTCCAGAGCTCTACCATCTAGAGGAGAGCTCGGGGAGCATTTCGCCCCGTGGACATCGTCCTCCTAGTGAGGACAACCGCTCCACTCGATCCAAAAGATCAAAGTGGGGGATAGAGGGGCGGTTGAGGGGGGGAGGGGGTGTGGATGGCCAGAAAACGAAGAAGTTCATAAATCGATTCTTCGTTCGAATACAACCAACTTTTACTCCAACTATTTTAGAAAAAAAAAGATGGGAGTTATGAACACAATAGAAAAATACTACAGAAAATCAGAAAATACTCACTTCACGATAATCTTTTGATGAAGCGTTATTCACCCGAACCCATTAATATATTTATTCTTGCTCGATTCATTTTGTTTTTAAAATCTTTTTCACTATCGTGTGTTTTAATTTTAAGTAAAAAATCGTATAAAAACAACATAAATCAGTTATCATTGAAGCCGGGTATAAAGCCGTGAAAAGATGCGCATACAGTATGACAAATACATCAAAAAAGATTTTCGTGAAGTGAGTTTTTTATGAGTTGCTGTCGTATTTTGCTTTCGTGTACTATCGTTTACGGGTTTTTTTGTCTTCATATTTTAATATAAGGTTAGTTATTAAATGCAGAACTATTTAAGCAAATTTAATTTTTTTTTACTTCTAGAGAACCGTCATATAGTAATTAATTTTCAAAAGTTTATTTTCATACTAACTCGATTCTTCGAAGTCCTGATAAAAAAGTGATCGGAGTAAAAGAAAAATTTATTTTTCGCTATGTCACCTCCTCCGGTCAGAATGTCAATTCCCTCAGACATGCTCTCATATAACACTATGTCTTAGAAAATCCACATAGCTGCGGTATCGACGAAAAATGGATTTTTCTGTTTTATGTATGATAATTACAGGCTCCATGAGTGAAGTTCACTGGTACTTGGAAATTCCTTCCAATTGAAAATTCGCTTCAGGGGGTGACCACACAACGATTTGGCGCCTTTTCCTAAAAGGTTTATTTCGAATCCATTCTATTCGGGAGTGGGTGCAGTCGACTCCTTGGCTAATTCTAAGAAACTATTGTCAAGGAGAGTTTTTTGATCAACGGTCAACGAAGGCTGGAAATAAGAATTTTCGAAAAAAATTCTACATTAAATTAATTCTCACTATTTTCCC
The DNA here is from genome assembly GCA_943737045.1 of Parapristionchus giblindavisi. NCBI lineage: Eukaryota > Metazoa > Nematoda > Chromadorea > Rhabditida > Diplogasteridae > Parapristionchus > Parapristionchus giblindavisi. The sequence continues at coordinate 403,251 of CALSFV010000034.1, forward strand.
ATAGCCCAGGTAAATTTTTTATTTGCTCAATATCTTCTACATATTATATTACACCTTCAGTTTAAAATTGATAATTTTTTTAAAATACTAAAAATGTGAACGAATCAGTTTTGTAACGAATTCGTGAATTATGGTGTGCTCCTATAGTAATCCCTAATCAGTTAATTTGGTTTTTTCGCTAGTTTTAAGCATATTTTCAGCGCTTTTCTATACAATGTTAAAGGTATATGATTATTCTTCACCTTTGGAGTGCAACTGCACGGTATATCTGTTGATTACATTACTGATCGTACTTGTACTGTAAATTTTATTCACTTTCGTATCCGAGCCAGCTTGCGAAGTAGTTACCATACTCATGCCGTTCCGTACTCTTTATTCTCGGTTTTATAGACTGATCAGAGAATTAGAGAGAGCACGTAAATTACAGTACACGTACAGCACAAGTACGATCAGTAATGCAATCACGAGATATACCGTGCAGTTGCACTCCGATGGTGCAGAATACTCATATACCTCTGACATTGTAAAGAAAAGCGCTGAAAATATGCTTAAAACTAGCGAAAAAAACAAATTACTGATTAGGGATTACTGTATATGCAGAAGATATTGAGCAAATAAAAAATTTACCTGGGCTATGGGAAAATAGTGAGAATTAATTTAATGTAAAAATTTTCTCGAAAATTCCCATTTCCAGCCTTCGTTGACCATTGATCAAAAAACTCTCCTTGACAATAATTTCTTAGAATTAGCCAAGGATTCGACTGCACCCACTCCCGAATAGATTGGATTCGAAATAAACTTTTTAGGAAAAGGCGCCAAATCGTTGTGTGGTCACCCCCTGAAGCGAATTTTCAATCGGAAGGAATTTCCAAGTACCAGTGAACTTTACTCATACAGCCTGTAATTATCATACATAAAACAGAAAAATCCATTTTTCGTCGATACCAAAAAATATCCCAGTTGTTGAATTCTCTCAGATAGTGTTTTTTATATACTACCTTTATATCTAATCCATTTTCCAGAACGACATCTCTAAGTTGTAGATTTGTGAGAGTCGTTCTCAGTAACTCTGACTCGTTGATAATATCGATTATATCATACTTGATACCTTCAGATAAGACTTTAGATTAGTTATTTATTAACATTAATGTCAACCTTTACGCCAAAACGCCAGGCTCAGTTTCTCTAGTGGATGAAGTAAAAAATCAGCGAACTCTTTATAACTGAAATCCGCTAATCGAATATACGCCTGAAAGTGGAGAACTGATCATTCAACGGTCTCTTTATAGGCACTACGTGAATAATAACCGACTGGATGATAACCATTTGCATACTTCTATTCATTTGTGCTTGTCTCTCATTTGCACGTGTCCGTAACCGACGGACTGCCGTTTTGCGGCCGCAGTTTTTTCCCATCCGTTACGGACTCCTCTCATTTATGTACAAATGGTTCGAGTCGGTTATTATTCACCGGTTCTCATCCGAGTGCCTATATCTCTTTAGAGGAAATAATGGGGGAAAAGAGGAGAGGAAAGTGAAATATAGAGGTCAGAAATGTGAAAAGAAGCGATATAAAAGAGAAAAAATAAGGGAAAGAGCCGAAATGTGGTTGAGCCGAAACACCTCTGTGATGTAGAATCGTCGACAGTCGAGCTGTTGCAAGGTTCTACACGAGACTTTCCCTTGTACGTCCATATGCTTGACAATTGCATTTGATACGTTAGCTGGCAATCTGGTATTGAATGGAGGGCATTGTTGATTGTGAAGAAGATGGGCAAGACGAGAGGTGGTAATATTGAATAGGCTTATGCGAGTCGACTCCGAAAAGATATCACCCATCTGAAAATTTATTTGTTTGTTTTTAGCAAAAAAAAAAGGAAATTTAATGCATGCTCATATAAAATATTATAATGGTCAGATGAGCTGCAATATCTCTTAGTGAATCATATGCAAATTTGGAATATTTGGGGTTTATTGAAGTGGAATAAAGTATTAAATTGATGGATGAGTACTAAAAAATGTGAATAAACTGTTTTCTGCACCTATAATAAAAACATAATGAATCTTATGAGGAACACAACAATGTTTGCGCAAGTCCTTTCAAGGGGCCATTCACACAAACTACAATAAACTTTGCTGATATGTTACAGCCCCCACCCTATGCAGCAACTTTTACAATGAAATGTAGTAGTGAATAACGTATAGGCTTATGATGCTGGATAGAACAAACCACGCGCGATCTCTTGATATCGCACACTATCTCTCTTCATACAGTCTCTACACTGACGTTATCTCTGCGTCTCTACCCGTAACTTGAAGGGAAGGCCACTCTCTCAAATCAGATATACCAATAGATACAGGGGTAATAAGAGAGACAGCATAAAGGTCAGAAAGAGATGGAGAGAGGTCGAGAAAAGGTGAGGGCGGGAGGGGGAGATAATGGAGTCTTCGGGACGAGGAGAACTGTATATTATGAATGCGATGTAGTACCTCATCTCACGCATTTTTATCCATTTTTACTAATTCTCCATTTAACCAGTGATAAAGCAATATCAAAACCTTGGTGTATTGTGGATGACTGATACAACCCATGACTCTCTTGTAGGATTGTTCAGGATCAGATGCAATGATTCTGTTGTTCTCGATATTCAGGTTGCATTCGAAGGTAAGATATTCTCATTGCTGAACATCGTGCTGAAGTGCGCGGACCTAGCACAACGTTGAAACAGTTGAGGGTACCGTTCTCAGAATAGCTTGATCTGTCACACATTCGGTTCCTACCAATGATCACTCGTCAGGATGCTACAATAGGGGTTGCGCATATTCCGCATAGTCCGGGCAATTATGGCGCACCCTGTGCTAGAGATGTTCACAAAACTTTTACTCAATTGCTAAACTTTGATCTTTGATCTTTGGAGTTTGATCCTTGATCTTTGTCCTTGAGATGGATATGAAGACCAGGGTCTGGGTCTCTATGTCTCTGTGCTTCTTCTACTCTCAAAAAAAACAAGACAGTCTAGAAACTCTCAAAAGATATGACAGCCTAGAAAGATCAATTCTTGGAAGTGATCGTTCTTTGAGCAGAGTAGACAGGGTAGGAGAGGGCAGAGAGTCTGTTAGAGTATAGATTAATGAGAAAGTCCAGGGAAGGGACACTGAAACGGCAGATGATCTATCAATCAATAATGTTAACGAATCATTGCCTCCATCCATTCCTATTCATTTTCCCCTCCCTTTTCATTTATCATCACGTGCCACTATACTTTTTGTCCAATCGTTTTAGTGTTTCGAGCATTTATAAGGCCTAGTATCTTTCTCCCTCTCTGGTTTTCTCTATCTCTTTACCTCTATCCAATCCCTGTCTCTCTCTAGCTATATCCCCCTCCGTTTCTTTCAGTCCTTCTTTCTCTTCCTCTCTCCCCCTCCTTCTTTCTCCCTCCCTTTTCGCTCCTTCTTCCGCTCCCTCCCTCTCCCTCTCTTTCTCTTCTCCTTTCTATCCCTCTTTCCCTCTACATTTCTTTCTCTTACTCTCCCTCTCCTTTTCTGTCTTTCTCTCCCTCTATCTATCTCTCTAGATAATTTATTTACCATAAGTATAACAATAAAATAAAATGACATGATATCGATAACCATAGTTCTTTTCTTTATTTGCTTATCTATGTGATCATTATCTAGCTCTTCCAATTTGCATATCCAATTATTCCATGCATGTGTTCTCTTTTTTATCTACTTTATCCTTGCAGTCTTTGGTCGTTTTGTAGTAACTCTCCACCGTTTTCACTTTTGTCACCTTTTAGTTTGATCTTTGCACTTCACCTTGTCGTTCCCGTCTTCGTTTAGTCTACCTTGTCATGTTCATCTTTTCAAATAATTTCAGTGCCCGTATCCCTTCGTTAGAATATTATCGGCGTCAAGACCTCGCGAACACTCTTCAACCATGTATTCGAAAGATATCACTACTAGGACAGAACTGGACCCCAGTGACAGGACTCGAGTGGAGACAGGTATATTGTCTTTGAAAGTTGATGATGATATGATCAAACGATGAGAGAGTTCGTAAAAAGATGATTATCATTTCTTTGCTTTTCCTACATTTCAAACATAGTGAAAGTAGGAATATGGTTTTTCAACTGGAAGTCAAACGAGAGAGAAAACTTTGAAAACGTTTCTAAACTCGAATTCGCTTGTAGAGATCGCAAAGTGTGGAAAGAGGTGACAGTTGAGAAAGATTTAATCGTTGAATTTATGTTAATGTATAACGCTACAGGATTATTTGTTCATCGATGACATCATCGGACAGGTCCTCATCGTTCTCACTGGTGGGATGCTGGATGGTCATCTGCAGACGTTTTCCGTGGCCGAATCTTCAGGCGGTCACCGTTCTTTCGAAAAGATAAAGATGTTTGGGTTGTTGTTGACAGCACTCGGTGTCCATGCCCGCGGAGTAAAATGGGCGGAGAAAAAATCGTTATATAAGTAAGGCCCAACAGAAATGGGCGGAGCCATATATCGTTATAAAAGTAGGGGAGAAAGAGAATATATGTAGGTCGTTTGGTATTATTATTAGCAGAAACCATGGCCTAGTGGTTAACAGGTCGGACAATCTATCCGATCTGTTGGTAGGCAAGAAAGTTCGACTCCCAGTAGAGTATTTGGGAAAGATGTCAGCTTGTCATTGTACTCATCTCATTTTGTCATTTTTTTCTTTGATATATTCCCTCCCATCGCTAACGTCAAGTCACTTGTAATAGTGACTGTGTAATATAATATTTAAATTAGAAAGCTGATAAAGATGAGACAACGAGTGAAAGACTGATGTAATGCATCGTTACATTTGCCTTACGTGCTTACACCATGTTCTGCAACATTAACAGTAACAGTAATACACTTTATCAAGATTAACTAAGCAGTGTTTCCACTGAATCTGAAGTGCCATAATCGGGGATCTTCATTTTTTAATCGTTCCTCTTTCATCTCATTATGATCCATTATTGACTTGTTCAGTATCCGAGTCGCAAGAGTTTGGTCTGTTTGAAAAGTGAGTGGTGAGAGAATCCAGAAATGCAATAATATAGAAATGAATCACGATTTTAATTTGAAATATTTTGTCTGTACTCAGTTTATTTGCTAAGAAAGCTTGATAACATACCTGAATATCGGAAAATTAATAATTATAACATACTGTTATAAGCGCTCACGAATTGCACAGAACAGAATCAGAAGCTGATTGATTACTTTTCCACCGTTGTTTTTTCTCATTTCGTGGAGATATCCCCGCCCGCTACCATTTGTAAGATCAAAATCCAAAGATCAAAGATCAAAGTTCAGCAATAGAGTAAAAAGATCAAAAACCAAAGATCAAAGTCAAATTTCAGCAATAGAGTAAACTCTTTTGTGAACATCTCTAACGTACAGTATCGGCGTAAAGTCATGGGACGGTTTTTCATTTTTTATAAGTTTTCATCCAGTAAAGCAATAAAGCTGATCTTTTGAGCCAATGTACAGAATTTACCAAATTCCTCAATGTTCACGTTTCTGTAGTGTTGTTATGTGTCTTTGGTTTTTGATCTTTTTACTCTATTGCTGAACTTTTATCTTTGGTTTTTGATCTTTTTACTCTATTGCTGAACTTTTATCTTTGGTTTTTGATCTTTTTACTCTATTGCTGAACTTTGATCTTTGATCTTTGGATTTTGATCTTACAATATTGATACAAAGATAGGAAGCGACTACATCTCATTGTCAATGTTACATTAGATCAGGGCTAGAGTGGGCAGACGATAGAGTAGATCGATGGACAGAGACGCAGAGTGTCATCTCGCGCTCAAGCGGCCGAATTGAGAAAACTGTGGAGACGGGTAGCGGGCGGGAATAACTACACGAATTGAGTGAAATTTAAAAAAAAATAAAAATTAATTAATTTTGCAATTTTAAATATAATATTTAATTTTGTGCATTACACACGTTATTTTAAAATGTTCCCCTGTAATACTTTATTTTATTTATATTTTATTTAATACATTTTAAAATGTTTGTTTAATAAGTTACTATCATTTCGTTCGTCACGTAGCATTATGACTTCTGCATAATCGATCCTCGTGAATAAATCTAGAAAATTATAGAAAAAAGTAAGTACACTTATTACAAACCGAAAAAAATTTCAAAATATTATTATTATGTATAATAGTTAATCAAATGGCTTGATGTATGTTCTTTTCCGCATTTTTGTGAAATCTTTCACGTTGCTTACATATTCATTAATATAGGCTACACTCTTTATAATCTTTCTTGATATAATACTCTCGTTTTTTGTAGTTCTCCAATTTTACTGTTATCGTCATTTATATACAAATGTACTGTCTGTTTCTGTTTGTGCAAAGAATAAGAATAATAATTATGCGGCTGATAACACATACCAATATTAAAGACATTTCAAAATAGACACATCAACAAAAATATGCAATGTCAATCAATTTATAAAAAAATATACAATTTCAAAATCTGAAAATAGTTCATTATTCATGAATCTACGTTTAAAACTTACATGGGGAGAGGTTGAATACATAAAGAAAAAATAGCAAAAATGTTTAGTTTTATTTGAGCCGACTCACTGGGGATCGAACTATCGAGCCGACCAACGGCTTGGATTTGAAGACCCACCTCTTATCCAATAGACCATGGGTCCCTATTCTGAGAAACGTCAAAGTGTCTACATATACCCACTTGAACCTCTACATTTATACCGATGTATAGCTCCGCCCATTTCAGATGGACCCTACGTATATACCGATTTTGACTCCACCCATTTAACTTCGCGGGCTTGGACACCAATATCAACTCGAACACACCCAAAAATTTTTATCAATTCTAAAAAGAAGACTGCCAGATGACGCATCTTCGGAGAAACTACCGCGACTTCCGTTCTTCTGGAGATGACCCATGATGATAGCGACAACCTCTTCATCAACGACATCATCAACGACGATCGCGAGAAGATGATTCGCCCTGTAATAGAATATGAAGTTATAACGGATTCAAATATTCGGCCTTTCCACTAAGACCACTATCAATAAGTACCTTGGAGAGTAGTAGACCATTCGTGATTGATATATGTTGTCATCGTCGACGCCCAGAACAACAACGGTGTCTGGCTCTGAAATGGAATAAAATGAAGTTAACGTATGTCCAAACTACTATATAACTCTCCTCATCAGTCCGAGTATGGTATATCGAGTCCTCCGCTCCTTCATAATCCAAACGACGGATGACGATGATGTTCTTCTTAAGAGGAAGTTGATTGAACATGACGAGACGATCTATAAAATGAATAATAATAGATTTAATGATTAGACCGTTGCCAATGTTCTCATCACTTTTTATACTTTTTGATCTCAGTGAATGAACAGCATTGAAGGGTAAAAAGGGACGTTAGCAAAAGTATCTGTTTAATTCTTTCAGAGGTGTTATAATACAAATTCAGTTTGATGCAGTGATCGAAAGTAATGTAAAGAAAAAATACGACTCTCCACTCATATCCCACACTCTCGCTTCACCTTCGTTTGATTTTGTAACTTTAGGACGCGGTATGCATACTGCAGCAATGCGGTAACACATCACAAGTCTATAATGTATCGTGACGTTCCCCGTACCGCCACGAAAAGGTTACTGCTCTATAGAGTCACGTCAGGTGTGCATAGGATATTGGTTCCCAAGTGGAAAAGAGTGAGCGGCAAGGGTTACTGTAGTACATATTTAATTTGATGCAGTGTTCGAAAGTAACATAAAGAAAAGAGACGACTCTCCGCTCATTTCACACACTCCCTTTCTTTCGCTTTCCCCTTTCGCTTCATTTTGCAATTATAGAACGCGGAGTGCATACTGCAACAATGATGTTCGTTTGTTGTTAGTAGGGCGTTCGATCCCAAGTGGAAAAAAGTGAATGACAGGAGATCTTTAGGGAATGTTATATTGATCGATGGTTACTGTAACTACTTACAACTTACAGTAACCCTAAGGATCCTAAGGACTCTCCACTTGGGATCCAACACCCTATGAACACCGACGCGACACGTAGATATTGCAAATGTTACGTGGCGGGCAAGGCAAATGTAACTATACATAAAGAAAGCTAAAGGAAAGAAGTACCTGTTATAACAAGTTCCGTTTCCACCATAGTCCACATCCACCTTGAGCATTCGAGTCAGTGTCCGAGATTCACTTGAGCAAGACGTTCGTCAAAACTTCGGAGGGGCGCTGTCTCTGTAAAGGAATCAATCAATGAAAAGCGAAGAAAAATGTCAGTTCAGACTATTGAAAACGAAGGAAGATCAACTAAGACTGAACTAACAAGATTTGATGATGATGATGAGGTAGAGGTTGAAAGAGACAGAAGGAGAGGAAGGGATATAACAATGAATTTGGCGGGAAGAATGGAGGAAGAACAGCGATTCGTAAACAATATCGATGGTAGGTCATGTGCACGCGCTGTCTTTCCTTCCTTGAACTCTCTCAATTATCCATACTCTCTCACTCTGTCTCTGTCTCTGTCTGTACTCTCTTCTGTCTGGACACTCTCTCCTCTGATCAAACAATCATCACATAACAATAGGATGATCCTTTGATCAGAGTGATCTACCTTCGAGAGTGTTTATCTATCATTGATTCCCTCCTCCTCTCTCTATCATTCCCGCCAAATTGAACAAAGGAACGTGTCGCACTTCGTGTTATTTTGATCAATATTGGTTCAGTATTCCTTTCTGCATCCATCACTCCACCTCTAAATTCCTCTACCTCATTATCCTTCTACCTCTCCATTCCTTCTATTTCTCCATATCTCTCCCAATCAATCTTCGTTATCTCTTTCCTATTTGCATACATTGTATTTTTGTTGTCTATCCATTCATCTATTGTAGTCTGATTTACATATGATCCATCATTATCTGTACGCCGCGTGTTCTTATTCTTATTTGTTTCTCTTGCAGCTTTCGCTCGTTTTCTTTCCTCTCGTTTCCCCGATTGGCCTTTTCTAAGTTGATCTTTGAACTTTACCCCCCCCCCCCCCCCCCCGGGGGGGTTTCCGTCTCTCCCATCTCTATCGCGAAATCATTCAAGTCATTTTCAGAGCGCGAAGTGGTATCAGCAAATATATGGCCAGGATCAAAGATGGCGTCACTGTCGTACAAGAGGGACTGTGATGATAGTGGACGTCATTCTGCTCCATCTTGTCCAGGTACAAATCTGAAATAACCTTTACATCGCGGTAAAGGGAATGTACATATTCTTCTGCCGTTTCTCTCTGTGGTTCGGTCGGTTGAATTATTCTCTCTCCACTCTCGACTGCACTCGCCTATTCCATCAAGAGAAAAGGATCAACAGTTGAGTCCCATCCTAGAAGACTTTGGAAAGTCAGGAGCGGTATTTCCGTCTCGTCAAGCAGGCCTATTGGACGAACAAGTTTTCGTGGGTTATTTGACTATCATAATCAAGTTTCATATGCCGACGTTTTCTTGAATGGAGGAATTCTCTCAGAGACGAAAGGGTAAATCTTGTGGATAAGAAGATTCCCCCTGTTTTGGCCCTCTCTGCATTTAATGTGCTGATAGATAAAGTATTATTATTATTATTATTATTATTATTAAAGGGAATGTACTAGAGTTGGCTATTCGGGGGTTGCGGCCCGCAATGGCCTTCACTCTTTATTTCTAATCATTGCGGGCCCGCAATGCGGTGTAAAATCATTGCGGGCCCGCAATGGCATTGCGGGCCCGCAATGATTCTGTTCTCTCAAGCAAACGAGAGAGCGAAGGAAAGTGAAGAGAACAAAAGAACGACCGATCACAAAAAGTGGCCAGATAGGAATAAAGTAGTCATTGCGGGCCCGCAATGCTATTGCGGCCCGCAATGATTTAACAAGCATTGCGGGCCCGCAATGCGTGTCCGTTATTGCCAACCCTAGAATGTACGATGTATTATAGACTTGTGCCGTGTTGCCGCATTGTTGTAGTTTACAAAATGAAGCGATGGGGAAGCGAGAGTGTGTGATGAGTGGAGAGTCGTATCTTTTCTTTGTGTCACTTTTGAACACTGTAACAAATTGAATATGTACTATAACACTTTTGAAATAATGGATCAGAAACCTTTGCTAACGTCCCTTTTCAACCATCAATTCTCCCCCATCGACAGAGATCAAAAAGTAAACAAATTGATGAGAATATTGACAAAAGTCTAATAATTGAATATATTCTAATCTCTTATTCATTTTATAGATCGTCTCGTCATGTTCAATCAACTTCCTCTTAAAGAAGGGACCCACGAGATTTGGGTTGCGCTATTGACATGAAGAACGTGGGACATAGGAAGTGACATTCTGTTCTCTATTAGATTTGACTGCGTAGAGCGTGTGGCTCAGTGGTTAGTAGTCAGCGCTTGCAACCGCTCCACACGGGTTCGATTCCCGTTTGCAATTTTCTATACAATTTCAAAAACTCGCGCCTTTCCCTGGGCATATCAATGAACTTTAAGTCCGAATTACGGTATTCTGGGGCATCTTTATCACTTTATCTAAAATTTTAGAGAAAATTGTTTTTGTATACAAGGAGATCAATAGTTCTGTCTGGCCAGTTTAGTCACGAAAAAACTCGTGGGTCCCCTTCTTTAAGCAGATCATCTTCGTCCTCGGTGGTTTGGATTATGAAGAAGCGGAGGACTCGATATGCTCTATTCGGACTGATGAGGACAGTTTTATTGTAGTTTGGACATGTAATTACACATAGAAAATCCTAGCCTTCATAATGTATTTTCATGTACTCTCTCGTATATATTTTTTGTTAGACAGCGACCACGTTGGATATATCCTTCGTGGAAGTAACTATGTCCCTTGCCCGCACTACTTTGCGGGTATTGTGGACAAACTCATTTCAACTTTACTATTGAATTCTCGACCATATTATTATTAAAAATAACTTTAACAAAATCATTTCACCCGAATCATTCTTATTTCCTTTAAATCAACCCTTAAACAAAACAACTTTTCAACATCCACATCTAATTTGGACAATTTAAAGCGTTCTTTGAAAGACATCCATCAATTTATGATTCCAATAAAATTTAATGTCTTTTCTTCCCAATGCAGAATCACACTACCGTAATAAATACACTTCTTCCTTCAAAAAGTATTATGTCAACTAAATGTTGACAAAGCTCTCTTGACACTCCACATATGGAGTACCGCACCATACTTCAACCCCTTCGCTCTTTAGTGCAACTGCATTTCGCACTTCCTGTTTTATACATTACATTTGATACAATATTGGCTTACTTATTAAGCTAATAATACTAACTGGCTTATATTTTGATACTCTATTCAATTAATCGTTACTATTTATTGATCAGGACTGCAGTGACCACCTATCCACAGCGACAAAAGGTCGGACGGAGTGTGGAGGTGTAAAGCGGTCTGGCCAGTCCGAGGTTCCCTATTCAGGGAGTCGCCCCTTGGTGGCAGCCCCACCTAATTGTCCGTTCGACCGGCCTACAAGCCCACGGGATGAGCATCCCTATAACAGCTCGCAAAACCTCCCTCCAAAAAACAAAACCCCCCTTTTAACTATAATAAGTTACTTAGAACGGAAGAAGGTAGAGCAGTTGTCACATTGGGAGAATATTCTGATTATATTGGATCTTCATGTAATAATAGACGATGTGTTACATGTCCAAAAATGAGATGGAACAAAGGAGTCATAAGCACTATTACAAATAATATTTTTCTAACTAATAAACCGTGTAATACTAGTTGTGACTCTGTAAATGTTGTATATCTTATAACTTGTGATATTTGTCGAAAACAATATGTTGGAGAGACCACTCAGACGGTGAAAGACCGTATGAGTCAGCATAGAACATCATTTTCTGGAAATAAACTAAATACTTTCCTAAGCAAACACTTCAAAGATAACGGTCATACTCGAGAGTCATTCTCCATTGATATTTTAGACCACGGAAAGAACAAAGATGAACTACGAGAGAAAGAACTTTTATGGATTAAGTCACTTAATTCAGCATATCCTCTTGGTCTGAATGATCAAATAGTTAATTTTGGTTGCATCTCTGAAGATATCAATCCTTTATCTAAACAGTCACATCCATTTTATACTCTTCCTATTCAATCTTTCAAAAGAGATAGAGGAAATAGAAATAAAAAAACGAAGAATGCCGAAATACAAATCTACAGTGTCCGTTGAGGATATTATTAGTGATATTAGTTATCTCGAAGCTAGATCATTATTTATATATGGAAGACAGTTTTCGCATCATACACTCAGAAAATTGGAAGTATATACTGCAACAAATGAATTTAATTTACTCTCGTTAAAAATTCGATATAAAGTATTTAGTATAATATGTCCTCATTATTGGAAATACTATAGAAGTAAAGACAAGTGTATGTCTAAAAACGATATCCTAATCAAACTGTCATACTTTGGAAAGTTTATTGAAAACATATCATTACATCAAATGTTCAATGCAAAAGTGATTAAAGATTATTTCCGAAATATAAGTGATATAGAAAACCCTAAACTTTGCATAACATATTCACTGAATTCTCCAATTTCATCATTAATTTGCAATTATGGAAAGTTTTTAAAGAATTTAACAGAGAATGATATATCATACATACTCAATTCACCATGTTCTTGTTCGAATTATCCTAATTACATAAATAATCATTACGGGCATGTCTGTACAGGAGACACTGGAATTATTAAAAATAAGGAACTGGCATCAATCTTTGATAAAGGTACAAAATACAGATTGCAACCAGTCTGTGATATTCAAAATATAATAAATACTTTAAAGGAATCCATCAAAGATACAGTTACGAAACTCTCCAAAAAGAATAAAAAGCCACAATCTTTGTCGATAGACACAACGGAGAATATTGTGAATTATATCATTCCAGTAATTGAAAGAAAGCTAAACAAAATCGATATAAATCGTGACGCTCAAAATATAAACAGATACAGGAAAGAATTGGATAAACTTAAGAAAGATTTCATAATTACAATGATTGATAAAGCATCTGGAAATTATGCCTTTACCTGTAAAAAACTTTACTTGATATTTATGGAAAAGGAAATGAACACAAACCATACAGGAGAACGTACATATAAACCTATTGATAACTTAGACTATGAATCAAAGATCAAAAATCATTTGAAATTTACACTTAGCATGTCGCTTACAAGAAACATGGACTGTTCAATTTTTTCAATTTCAATTTCTTTATCATGTCAGGCATTAATGCTCAGATGGGGATGAGTCGGTGGTATTCAGCACGGGTTGCATTCCACCAATTAACACCGATGGCTCGCTTCAAATCGTCTCTCCATCGAACTCGTGGCTTTCCCGGGGGGCGTGTCCAGTTGTAAGGCGTCCATAATGTTGTCGCACGACTCCAATGTTCCGTGTCCATATCCCGCACTTTGAGTGCCCAGCGTGCCTTGCGTTTCAATCCCTCTTGGACCCAATCGCGTAGCTTGGTGATCTCTCGTATCCGCTCGTTTCTCCATCGCTCCATTAGGGTTACTCCTATCATCTTCCTCTCCATCTTTCTCTGGGTCACACTCAGTCGCTCCTTGTCACTCGATCGTAAGGCCCATACTTCGCTGCCGTAGAGAACGGTAGAGGTGATGCAGCTCTCGAAGAGTCGTCTTTTAATCTTCATGGGCAAAAGGCGAGATGAGAGGAGACTGGAAAGCTTACTAAATGTAAACCAGCCGAGTCTGATCCGGTGCTCGACTGTTCATTACCACGTATTTATGGTATTCCCAAAATGCACAAAACGCCAATAAAATTCAGATTCATTACAGGAGCACATAACAGCAGTCTTAAACCAGTTTCTGTTCAACTTCAAAAAATTTTAAAATTCCTGCAAAACCATTTTAGAAGGTACTGTAATATAAAATCTGGGCGGAATGGTACTAATTGTTTTTTCTCAATTCAAAATACATTCAAAGTCATAAATGGATTGAACACTTGTCATGGCCAAAACAATAAAATTTTCTGTGCAGATTTTGCTTCGCTTTTCACAAATTTACCACATAAAATAGTCAAAGAAAAGATTTTCTATCTTGTAGATCTATTGTTTAAGAATTCCCACTCCGAATTTATAAACATACAAGGTAACTACGTTCGTTATGATAAAACAAACAAGATTTCGAAGGGCATTACTTATCACAAAAACGATGTGAAGCTTATGCTTGAATATATTCTTGAAAACAGTTACGCTTTTTATGGTGGAACATATTACAAACAAGAGAAAGGAATTCCTCAAGGAAATAATGCTTCACCACAGATAGCTGATTTGACTTTAGCAGTAATGGAATATCAATACGTCTATGATAAAATTAAAAATGGTCATCCTCTAACATTCTCACTTAATAAAACATATAGATATATCGATGATTTATTCCATATATCAGACAAAACTATGGACTTCATTGAAATTACTAAAGAAATGTATCACAACTCACTAACACTCGAAAGAACAAATGAAAGAAATAACGAATGTGCATTCTTAGACCTTCAAATCAATATAATGATAGACGGTAAAATAAATACTACATTGTACAACAAAACAGATGACTATCAATTTAACGTTATAAGATATCCTCACTACAAATCAAATTCACCAATTAGAATGGGACTGAATACCCTTCATGGGGAAATTATACGGACATTCAGAAACTGTTCAAAATTAACAGATTTCGAAATAAGAATAAAATCAATGGTTAAATACTTTATTTCTATTGATTACCCGAAAGAGATGATACATAGGAGACTTTTTAGAACTCTAAATGGTTGTCCTTATATTTCCATAAAGTATGGCACTAATAATGCTGGAATATGTACTCAATGTCTGAATCAATTCGATATCGTAGAGATTAGTATAGACACATAATACTTCGATCAATGCTCACTACTCATGAGTACTAATCAATAGAGAGAGACATGCGGCTTGATCTACCTTCCCTTCCCTCCTCTCTATTATCATCATCATTTCTCTCACTTTCACTACACTAGTCTCGGCTCTATTCGCCCTTCTGCCTCTACCTTTCCTTCTACGAAGTCTCTACCTCTCCTTCTATGAAGCCTCTACCTCTCCTTCTACGATACCTCTACTTTAGACGATAGGATGAGGAGGCGATTTGTGAGTTTCATATACAATATTTGTAGTCTAAAACATATTTAAAACATGCATGCTCATAGTTTCGTGACAAACTTTACTTTTGATATATATTGATTTTATTTTATTTTCCATCATATCTTGATTTTGTACTACAGTGCGGGACATAATGATATGACACCCCTAAAATTTTGGAATTCTAGCCGAATTTTGAATGGAAATCAAAAGTGGTATATACCATTTGTATCCACTCCTTGGATAACTAAGGTAGCCCACGTATGAGGAAATGCAATTTCCCGGTCAACGAGAAAATAATGTTTTTTTCGAAATTTTAACGGGACATAATGATATGACACCCTGATTTTTTCATGAGATATTATTTTTTTCAAACTTCTGCATAACAGCAATGGATCAACAATAGATTAATAATCAATGTTATGGCCCTTCCTCGAGATTGGACCTAAGATCCGAATGGACATGCTTCCATAGATGGCAAAAATCACTTGAGGCTCGATGCCGTCCCACTCCTTTTTGATGGCATCCTTCAACTCGGCAACGGATGCATACTGTTTGTTGTTATTGTACACACGACTAACCAGGATGCCCCTCATGTTCTACATGGGGTTTGCGTCGAGGTTGCCCGTAGGGCAAGGAAGAACTGGGATGTTCTTGAATGTGAACAATGGTTTAGAGTGGAGTTGGGGGCGAAGGAGGCGCCGTCTTTTGTCGATATCAGGTGGTGGACACGGCTCATCCTCATGAACAGAAGAAGGGTAGTCTGGTGCATCACACGATACTCCCCACAGTCCATCCTGCTGGAGCGGAAGGAGATGGGCGGCATGTCGAATTGTAAGAACGCGCCCCAGAATATGACCGAAGTTCATCCTGCTGAAATAACGTGATTCCTTGATGAACTCAAGTCAGAAGCAGTTATAGCCGTCCGCACTATAGGGGTTGATCTTCTTCTCATCGGTGAATGCGATCAGAAACTGATAATTTCAATTTTTTGAACAAAATGACATGCACCGTACTAGGGCGCGTTCTTAATATTCGACATGCCGCCCATCTCCTTCCGCTCCAGCAGGATGGACTATGGGGAGTATCGTGTGATGCACCAGACTACCCTTCTTCTGTTCATGAGGATGAGCCGTGTCCACCACCTGATATCGAAGAAAGACGGCGCCTCCTTCGCCACCAACTCCACTCAAAACCATTGTTCACAGTCAAGAACATCCCAGTTCTTCCATGCCCTACGGGAAATCTCGATGCAAACCCCATGTAGAACATGAGGGACATCCTGGTTAGTCGTGTGTACAATAACAACAAACAGTATGCATCCGTTGCCGAGTTGAAGGATGCCATCAAAAAGGAGTGGGACGGCATCGAGCCTCAAGTGATTTTTGCCCTCTATGGGTAGGGGCCGCAAGCTCCGCCCACTTTGTGCGCACCCAAAATCGGCGAAAAACGAGACGAGTAAAACACAAGCTCAATTCTAAACGTCATGGCATGTGTTTGGGCTCATTGTGTAGCTATCAATGAGCTCTATTAAATGAACCCCGGCCGGAAGTGGTGTGTTGAGCTTAATTAGGTCAAAATCGCAAAACAAAATCACGAAAGTGCGATTTCGTGTTGTTCTAGCTATCACAGCATGCTCGGCCGAGTCTAATTCGATTTCTGTACCCATAAAAGTAACAACTAGGCAAAATTCAAACTAAATATCTCAACCCATGAATTGTGTTTTGCTTTTGAAAATTTCATGAAAAATATTACAAATAAATCGTTCCGAACCCTCTATTGTACATGTTCAGCCTTACCTTTTCCCGGTCACGAATTTTAAGGCTACAGTCGTTTTTTGAGTAAATATTTTAAATCGTTATATTTTTATTTATTTATGTTGTTTATGTAAGTAATATCATCAAACAGATGGTCTATTCTATTGCCTTTATATCGCTCCTCTCATTTTGCTCAGTTGCCGCCATATACTCGTTATATTTCTCTTTGAATTGGCGATTACACTTACTTTGCTCGAATTGCACCGTTCGACTTAGATTCTCTTCTTAATAAGACTCTTCTCTTTTCTGTCAGCATTGTGTGCCTCGGCGTTCTCCACTTTCATTGTCGGTTCAACTCTTGATCGCGCATTTGAGTGTTTTGCGTTGATTGGCTACCTGTGTACTTCTAGAATCTGCATGTCGGATGGAGTGCGAGAGAGGGATATGGGAGGCTGTTGGAGTTGACAGCCTCCCAACGGTGATATCCCTCCGGAGTACATCTGCATCACGGTGAGTTTATGTTTCATTGGGGAATTACGTTTATTTGAGTCAGTTATTGATGTTACTTTTACTTCGGAGCCACGGCGGTTCAATGAAGAAAAATCCCTACATTTAACTTTGGCTTGAAGGCTCTTGCATTACGAAAAATCGGCAAAGTTGATTTGCACTGGGCGGGATTCGAACCTACGAGTTTCGGATCGCTAAACAAAAGCTCTATCCACTAAGCCATCTCAGCATGACTCGCGAATCGTAAAACTCGATGATAGGTCTAGTCAGAAGCGAGCGCCCAGATATACCGTAATCAACTTTTCGCGCTGGGAGAACCTAGATGTTTTACTGCTTATCATCACTCAGTTTGCGATACTTTCTTTCTCAGGCAAGAGCTTCTTAATTACTATCATTGAGCCGCCGTGGGAGCGACCAGTTTAATATCAGAATTATTCATTCAGTTATCTACTTGTTTATTATTTATTCTATCTACTATAAGGATTTAGGATTATTTAAATTTCGTTTTGTAGTTTGATCTGTGTCATTACAGTGCCTGCGAATTACTCGTGGTTGGACCCAGGATCAAAAGCGTCTTACAGGATTCATGCAGAAGGAGGTGAGTGTGATCTTTGATATTTGCTCTTTTCGTAGTTTGTGGTCTGATCAATCAATCAAAACATTATTACTGTTAGTAGTTGGTTCGTATCCCGCACTGTTTTGATCAATTAGTATTCGATTTATATGAAAATACCAATCGATATGTAATAAGGGGTCAAGTGAGTGGTTAAGGAAGCAGAAATGTGTGTTATTGATTATCGATTACTTTTTAGTTCCACTGATTATTGATTAACATTATTGATTGATCTTTAATCTATGATCTCTGACTGAGTTATTAAATTTAGGTGCATCTCTTTGACGAGTCGGCCAGTCTGGATCCTAAGAAGGCAAAGAAGCGAAAGGGCAAGCAGACGAAAGGGTAAGGCTATCCTGAAAACTCTTCGTTGATGATCTACTGATCGATAATCAATCGATATCTTCCCAAATATCAATCTTTAATTATTATGTTTGTTAATTATTATGTTACTTTTAATTATTACGTTAGTTCCCATGAAATTGTTACTCTACCTGATTTGTGTTGTCTCCAAATAGTGTATTTGTTATTCCATTTCATTTTCTTAGTTTATTGTTCGTTTCTCGTTCATTTTAAACATGTTCATAATCATGTGTCTCATTTCCGGTCACGTTTTCGGCCTTATCAAGTCAGCTACCGTAACCCTCCCCCTCTTCCCCGGCCTTATTGTATCGTTTCTTTCCTCTTAATAATACGGTTCGCTTGACTGTTCACCTCCCCGTGGTGCGAACTGGACACCATTCGCTTGTTTCCGAAGTTGTACTCTATTTTACAAGTGCTTGGTGACTGAGAAACAGTCTTTTCCTCTGATAAACTGTCATTTTCTTTGTTTCTACTGTCATTGCACATTATCGATTTTTTAAAAAGAAATATATTACACATGATCACTCAAGAGAGCAATGCAAATTGCAAAAAGAATCAGGAGAAACGGCCGAGATTGGAGAAAGAAAGGAGACGCCGCGAAGGAAGGGGGGGGGGAGAGGAGAGAGACAAGACTCCGCCCCCTCACTCTCTCATCTCGCTTTTTCTGCCATTCCAACAGTGCGTTGCGCGCGTGGTTTTCGAGCTGTATCTCGCCTCAGAGACAAGATATCGACAAACGGCAAAAAGTATCGTCTTATTGGGGTCATGGCACATCGAATCTATGTAATTTCCACTTTCTCAGCGAAAATCGGTTATCCACGTTGTGGCCCCTATCTATGGAAGCATGTCCATTCGGATCTTAGGTCCAATCTCGAGGAAGGGCCATAACATTGATTACTAATCTATTGTTGATCCATTGCTGTTATGCAGAAGTTTGAAAAAAATAATATCTCATGAAAAAATCAGGGTGTCATATCATTATGTCCCGTTAAAATTTCGAAAAATCATTATTTTCTCGTTGACCGGGAAATTGCATTTCCTCATACGTGGGCTACCTTAGTTATCCAAGGAGTGGATACAAATGGTATATACCACTTTTGATTTCCATTCTAAATTCGGCCAGAATCCCAACATTTTAGGGGTGTCATATCATTATGTCCCGCACTGTAGATCATCACTTTGTTCACTTTGTTTTCGTGCATGTCATTTGTTGATTAGTTGAGATGAGTATGTATTAGATACATACTTTTACTATTATACATTAATTTTGATAACAATACTCAGTGGTGGTTCTACTGAAGATGGCCAACACCACTGAGTAGGGTTCCGCTGTCTAGAACCCCTGGCCGAAACAGCGGGGCCTTAACTAGTTTTATATTGCATGTTATATAATATTACTAGAGTACATTTGCATGTTTTTATATGTATACTGTACATCACATTAATACGTTAACTTCATTTTATTCCATTTCAGAGCCAGACACCGTTGTTCTTCTGTGCGTCGACGATGACAATATATATCAATCACGAATGGTCTACTACTCTCCAAGGTACTTATTGATAGTGGTCTTAGTGGAAAGGCCGAATCTTTGAATCCGTTATAACTTCATATTCTATTACAGGGCGAATCATCTTCTCGCGATCGTCGTTGATGATGTCGTTGATGAAGAGGTTGTCGCTATCATCATGGATCATCTCCAGGAGGATGGAAGTCGCGGCAGTTTCTTCGAAGATGCGTCATCTGCAGTCTTCTTATTAGAATTGATAGATTTTTCGGTGTGTTCGAGTTGATAATGGTATCCAAGCCCGCGAAGTTAAATGGTGGAGTCAAAATCGGTATATACGTAGGGTCCATCTGAAATGGGCGGAGCTATACATCGGTATAAATGTAGAGGTTCAAGTGGGTATATGTAGACACTTTGACGTTTCTCAGAATAGGGACCCATGGTCTAGTGGATAAGAGGTGGGTCTACAAATCCAAGCCGTTGGTCGGCTCGATAGTTCTATCCCCAGTGAGTCGGCTCAAATAAAACTAAACATTTTTGCTATTTTTTCTTTATGTATTCAACCTCTCCCCATGTAAGTTTTAAAAGTAGATTCATGAATAATGAACTATTTTCAGATTTTGAAATTGTATATTTCTTTTATAAATTGATTTGACATTGCATATTTTTGTTGATGTGTCTATTTTGAAATGTCATTAATATTGGTATGTGTTATCAGCCGCATAATTATTATTCTTATTCTTTGCACAAACAGAAACAGACAGTACATTTGTATATAAATGACGATAACAGTAAAATTGGAGAACTACAAAAAACGAGAGTATTATACCAAGAAAGATTATAAAGAGTGTAGCCTATATTAATGAATATGTAAGCAACGTGAAAGATTTCACAAAAATGCGGAAAAGAACATACATCAAGCCATTTGATTAACTATTATACATAATAATAATATTTTGAAATTTTTTTCGGTTTGTAATAAGTGTACTTACTTTTTTCTATAATTTTCTAGATTTATTCACGAGGATCGATTATGCAGAAGTCATAATGCTACGTGACGAACGAAATGATAGTAACTTATTAAACAAACATTTTAAAATGTATTAAATAAAATATAAATAAAATAAAGTATTACAGGGGAACATTTTAAAATAACGTGTGTAATGCACAAAATTAAATATTATATTTAAAATTGCAAAATTAATTAATTTTTATTTTTTTTTAAATTTCACTCAATTCGTGTAGTTATTCCCGCCCGCTACCCGTCTCCACAGTTTTCTCAATTCGGCCGCTTGAGCGCGAGATGACACTCTGCGTCTCTGTCCATCGATCTACTCTATCGTCTGCCCACTCTAGCCCTGATCTAATGTAACATTGACAATGAGATGTAGTCGCTTCCTATCTTTGTATCAATATTGTAAGATCAAAATCCAAAGATCAAAGATCAAAGTTCAGCAATAGAGTAAAAAGATCAAAAACCAAAGATAAAAGTTCAGCAATAGAGTAAAAAGATCAAAAACCAAAGATAAAAGTTCAGCAATAGAGTAAAAAGATCAAAAACCAAAGACACATAACAACACTACAGAAACGTGAACATTGAGGAATTTGGTAAATTCTGTACATTGGCTCAAAAGATCAGCTTTATTGCTTTACTGGATGAAAACTTATAAAAAATGAAAAACCGTCCCATGACTTTACGCCGATACTGTACGTTAGAGATGTTCACAAAAGAGTTTACTCTATTGCTGAAATTTGACTTTGATCTTTGGTTTTTGATCTTTTTACTCTATTGCTGAACTTTGATCTTTGATCTTTGGATTTTGATCTTACAAATGGTAGCGGGCGGGGATATCTCCACGAAATGAGAAAAAACAACGGTGGAAAAGTAATCAATCAGCTTCTGATTCTGTTCTGTGCAATTCGTGAGCGCTTATAACAGTATGTTATAATTATTAATTTTCCGATATTCAGGTATGTTATCAAGCTTTCTTAGCAAATAAACTGAGTACAGACAAAATATTTCAAATTAAAATCGTGATTCATTTCTATATTATTGCATTTCTGGATTCTCTCACCACTCACTTTTCAAACAGACCAAACTCTTGCGACTCGGATACTGAACAAGTCAATAATGGATCATAATGAGATGAAAGAGGAACGATTAAAAAATGAAGATCCCCGATTATGGCACTTCAGATTCAGTGGAAACACTGCTTAGTTAATCTTGATAAAGTGTATTACTGTTACTGTTAATGTTGCAGAACATGGTGTAAGCACGTAAGGCAAATGTAACGATGCATTATATCAGTCTTTCTCTCGTTGTCTCATCTTTATCCGCTTTCTCATTCAAATTCTGTCAGTGACTTTACGTTAGCGATGGGAGGCAATATATCAAAGAAAAAAATGACAAAATGCGATGAGTACAATGAAAAGCGGACATCTTTCCCAAATACTTTACTGGGAGTCGAACTTTCTTGCCTACCAACAGATCGGATTGATTGTCCGACCTGTTAACCACTAGGCCATGGGTTCATGTTAATAATCATATCAAACGATCTACATATATTCTCTTACTCCCCTACTTTTATAACGATATATGGCTCCGCCCATTTCTGTTGGGCCTTAATTATATAACGATTTTTTCTCCGCCCATTTTACTTCGCGGGCAAGGACACCGAGTGCTGTCAACAACAACCCAAACATCTTTATCTTTTCGAAAGAACGGTGACCGCCTGAAGATTCGGCCACGGAAAACGTCTGCAGATGACCGTCCAGCATCCCACCAGTGAGAACGATGAGGACCTGTCCGATGACGTCATCGATGAACAAATAATCCTGTAGCGTTATACATTAACATAAATTCAGCGATTAAATCTTTCTCAACTGTCACCTCTTTCCACACTTTGCGATCTCTACAAGCGAATTCGAGTTTAGAAACGTTTTCAAAGTTTTCTCTCTCGTTTGACCTCCAGTCGAAAAACCATATTCCTACTTTCACTCTAATTGAAATGTACAAAAATCAAAGAAATGATAATTATCTTTTTACGAACTCTCTCATCGTTTTATCATATATTCATCAACTTTCAAAGACAATATACCTGTCTCCACTTGAGTCCTGTCACTGGTGTCCAGTCTAGTAGCGACATCTTTAGAGTACATGAAGAGTGGTCGAGAGGTCTTGACGCCGATAATATTCTGACGAAGGGATACTGACACTGAAATTATTTGAAAAGATGAACATGACAAGGTAGACTAACACGCGTGTCGCGTAAGAATCGAATAAAATTAGGGGGTCGTTGGCACATTTTCTGACCCCCACATATTATTTCATTTTTTGGTAGTCCATATGGTCCCTAAGACGGGTGCACGAGCTTATTTGCGTATCTTCATTTTCGGCGTCGAGAGACGCCGTCAAACTTTTTTGACGTCGAAATTGGCCGACTTTGGAGCTCTGTAGCTATTCGTGGAGTGGTTTTGGTATCGAGCCATCAACAGAAGAATTTACTGGAATGACCAGGAGAATACATCTGCATTATTGGCCGATCGATATTTTTATAAGTATTTTTGTAAATCGATTTTATTGATTTATGCCAAACACAAATCGAAGCCAAAGGTTTTCAATAGCTCAATCGTTAGAACTCGACGCCAGCTTTTCAATGGTATGCTGAACGTTTTTGTGTGTGGTTGCGCTCGAAAGTTATGAGCATTTCAAGATTTTCTTATTTGAGAAATTCGTGAGGTTTCCTACACAAACCATCCGGATTGGTTGGTGAACTCATCTATCATACTCCGTCTCATCTACCTGTTTAGTGTAGTGGATAAGGTGTCTGCTTTTTCTTTTGACTGTCAGGGGTTCGATCCTCCTTGCCGCATTTTTCTTTTGCTGATTTTATGGCTGTCGTAATGTCTTCGAGAAAGCTCAGTCAGATGGCACCAATGTTCTAATTGCATCTGAAGAGCACTGGGACGAAATGGAGTGTTCGATCGACCAGTGTATCGACCAGGAAGAGGAAGGTTGTTGAGAAGTCGGAGGACTCGGAGAATGACGATAACATCTTCGAGGAGGGAGAGGACGAGGATGAGGTGATTCTAGGACACGAAGATGACTTCATGATGATGGTAGTCTAGGAAGAGTGTGATGAAATATTTCTGCGAATTTTAACTCTCTTTCTTATTGTAATTTGCATGTATAGCGATTAATATTCATCGATTGGTTATGAATGAGGAATCAAATTATGGAAATGAAAATTCGAAAGTTATTAAAAATATCTTGGATATGTACTAGAACAACATTAAAACTAATTAAAATGAGCGAATTGGTCACACGAGGCACGTGAGTGGGTAGATCATTGGCTGCGTCACTCTCCTCTCGTGCGATCGCACGCTGTGAAAATCTTGAAATGCTCATATCTTTCGAGCGCAACCACACACAAAAACGTTCAGCATACCATTGAAAAGCTGGCGTCGAGTTCCATCGATTGAGCTATTGAAAACCTTTGGCTTCGATTTGTGTTTTGAATCAATCAAGAAATTCGATTTACAAAAATACCAATAAAAATATCGATCGGCCAATAATGCAGATGTATTCTCCTGGTCATTCCAGTAAATTCTTCTGTTGATGACTCGATAACAAAACCACTCCCCGAAGAGCTACAGAGCTCCAAAGTCGGCCAATTTCGGCGTCAAGAAACTTTGACGGCGTCTCTCGACGCCGAAAATGAAGATATGCAAAAAAGCTCGTGCACCTGTCTTAGGGACCATATGGACTACCAAAAAATGACCTCTGCTCATTTTCGATTTTTTCAATGTGCCACCGTTTATTCGATTCTTACGCGACACGCGTGCTAAACGAATGACGGGAACGACAAGGTGAAGTGCAAAGATCAAACTAAAAGGTGACAAACGTGAAAACGGTGGAGAGGAACGTCAAAACTACCAAAGACTGCAAGGGAAGTAGGAAAAAAATGAGAGCACGTACATGGAATAATTGGATAAATTGGATATGTAAATTGGAAGAGCTACATCATGATCACATAGATAAGCAAATTAAGAAAAGAACAAAGATTATCGATATCATGTCATTTTATTTTATGGCTACACTTATCGTGAATAAATTATATAGATAATCGTTGTGAGAGATAGATAGAGAGGGTGAGAAAGACGGAAAAGGAGAGGGAGAGTAAGAGACAGAAATGGAGAGGGAGAGAGGGATAGAAAGGAGGAGAGAAAGGGAGAGAGGGGGACGGAGCGGAGGAAGGAGAGAAAAAGGGAGAGAGAGGAGGAGGAGGAGTGAAAGAAAAGTAGATGAGATGCAGAGAGACAGGGATTGGATAGAGGTAAAGAGATAGAGAAAGACAGAGAGGGAGAAAGATACTACGCCTTATAAATGCTCGAAACACTAAAACGATTGGACAAAAAGTATAGTGGCACGTGATGATAAATGAAAAGGGAAGGAAAATGAATAGGAATGGATGGAGGCAATGATTCGTAAACATTATTGATTGATAGATCATCTGCCGTCTCATTATCAGCGTCCCTTCCCTGGACTCTATCATTAATCTATACTCTCTTACAGACTCTCTGACCTCTCCTACAATGTCTACTCTGCTCAAAGAACGATCACTTCCAAGAATAGATCTTTCTAGACTGTCATATCTTTCAAGGGAAGTCACGTAAAGAACTGTGCACATAATTTACCTAGGAAAATTACCTGAAATATGTATATTGTGCGTATAAAATGTACTTGCATAAGAAAATGACTAATGGTGCTAACGAACGGAAGTCACAATCGAGAGGCTTGCGAGATGTAGCCTTCTTCATCTCGCCCCGCCTCTCGATTGTCTCTCCGCTGCCTCTCTCTAACCCGGCTGACCTTCGCCGCGCGCTATATTATATATAAAAGAGATCGGCATAGTTTCTGAACCATGCAAAACAAGAAAGTCGCTTGTGCGGCTTGTGGGAGAGATTGGCTACTCTCGTACCAAATAAACAAGTGTATTTTATACGGTCAATACTCGAGATTTTCGAATTCCTGAGGGAGGGGAGATTTATAACCATAAAGTGTGTCGATTATAGTCAAACATTACTATGTACAGAATGCATTTCATTAAACAGAATAACTGTAAAACTAATTCAAAAAGAGAAGATATTTACTTAATATTGATTTAAGGCTCCTGTTATAAATCAGAACTTAATCAGAAAAGTTGAACTCGTTTATTGATTCCATCTCGCGGTCACTGATCTACTATAAGCTACAATAAAGTTGATGACAATATACAAAGGGGTGATGGACGACGAAAGCTGTGGTGGTAAAGAGAATGAGGATAAACATATATAGATAGAAGGAACGTTGAATCGATTGAATACTACCACCATAAAGAGAGATACAGTAACTACCAACAACTACAGTATGATCCATAACGAAAGGATCAATCAATCAAGCTACGATTACGGTATACATAAGTGACCTAGAGACTATATACTGTCGACTACAAAGTTTAAAGAACAGATCAAAGATGAAGGGGCAGGCTTATTAAAGGGGTCGGATAGGATGATACGGTAAATATGCGTAATTATGAATAAATAAGTTCACATTGTTTTTGTTGGTAGGAAACAACAACATATTCGGTGCTCCGTTGTCGTAGATGTTTTACATGCATAATTGGTGTGGATTGATTCATTTGGGGATGGAGTGGATAGAACCTAACAATAAAACGGCATTAAAAAACACTTATAAATGGTTAATTTACATAAACATCGATGGTTTGATGGGGTACGGTACTGATGGAGCATGCACTATGAAGATAGTGAGAGGGTGATGAGAGGAAATGGATGATATTCCATCCAGAGAACCAATCAATAATCTAATCAATAGTATAATAAACGATTGAGATGAATGGTGGTGGGTAGAGAATAGATCAACTATAGATGTATTATCATATATCGAGTAAATGAAAAGTGATTAACAGATAAAGAGAAAGAGAGATGGAAAGGTCTGGACCGACGACAAGCAATTGAGTTAGGAAAGATCAAAGATCATGCATCGACTCGCTTTTTAGAGAATAGAATATAGAACTGGGGAGTATAATAAAGGATAGAGGATAAAGAGCATACCGCAGTATCAGTGTTATTATCGTATTCAGGACGGGGATCGATAGATAGGGATACTGTAGTCTAAGAAGAATACGGTAGGTCTGATTTGCGTGGATGCGAAAGTAGTACTGTAATAGGACAGGATGACATGATAGACGAAAGAGGGAAGGTAATTGGGACAAAGAATGATAGATATGGAGATGGCTACAGAAAGAGGCCAGAAAGGTAGATAGGATAGGACAGGATGGGATAGAATAGTTTAAATGAGCGTAGGACACGACACATTCATGATAGGGACGAAATTGATTGAGATGATGATTATTGCATATATCTCAAGACGATAAAACAATCAATAGTGTACTGTAACTAGAAAGTATTGATTGATAATTGTCGATTGATAGGAAGCGAGCTTGAATGAAAGTATAGGATGGTTAGGATAGAATGAGTGAGAGGATAATGGAACAGAGAAATGGATAGAGAAAGCAAATGAAGGAAAGAAACTTTGATTGGGCCAAAATCAATAGGGGAGTGTTAGTGTTCACATCGAAAATTATACAGTATGCTAGACGATATCGAACAAATAAAGAAAAAAACTAGGGCATACTGGCAATAGCGAAATAATGTACGACAAATAGTAGGAAGACACTGAAAAAGCAAGCTAAAACTGCCAGACGACAGGGTGTAAAGTATTCGTCACGATCGTAACACTTTAATGGATGGCCGAACGCCAACACGGACGATTCAGACGAGAATCCGTATCACGTAGACCGTACTTCGAACGACGAGGACCTTCTTCGCCCTGAAATGTGGACCTATTACCGTAATCCTATTGATCAACAAATCAATCGATAATCTACCCTGACAATTACCGTACCTCGACGCTTGATCCACTAGCACTATCACTATTCTCGTCGCGTGTCGCGTAAGCCCCACGTCCCAATCTGAGAAAGGATCGACAATTAATTTGAAAAGTCAGTTCACGATAATTGATATCTGTATAGCTACCGTACCTCTCGCACGTGTTACACTCGCATCGTTCATTGGAATCACCAAAGAAGTGATCTCCGTAGAAGCACGTTATCTCATCGCCGGGTCTCATATCTCGGAGCACCTACAGTAACCCTCCGGATTAGGAATATGCACCTCACACCATAATAACCTGTATTGATGCGGTCCGACCATTGGGGACGAACTTGCACGATGGTCTGCAGTCGTGATTGATGTACGCGCCGGGACCCAACCACAGTTGAGCGCACTGCTTACTGTAAGAGATCGTATTGATTGGAATGGTTCTATGGTTACGGTAGTTCTTACCGTGTACTGTACATGACTGAGAAGTCATTTTGGTCCTTCCTCAACAGGGCTGCTTCTTCTGCTGGATTGAGTTCTGATATCACTCCACACAATCGATCGATACGCTCGCCCTTTTGCCTGAATATATTATAGTTTATCTTTTATCTCTCATTCTTCTGAATGATAATTTTACCGCCGTAAAATTATTCTTTCGTATATATTCTTAATATTATTTTAAATATTATCATTATTGTTCCACATTAGAGCTCTCGAAGCACATTAGAATTTAGAAATTTAGAAAAAGAAATTAGAAATTTAGAAAAGAGACATTAGAAAACAGAGAGAAATTAGAGTCAATGGATAATGAGGGCATTAAATATCCCCCACACATCTCTTGAATATCGATCAAATGAGTAGAAATGAAAGATGAAGATGAGGAAAAGGGGAATAGGTCATGCACGAGAATTGATTCGAGACTGTGTGGAATGGAGAGAGTGCAAGACAAAAAAGGGGAGAAGGAGAGTGGAGAGATATAGGTCTTTTCATCTCGAGTTATATGGAGAATAGAGAGTAAGAGAATGCAGAGTCAAGACTAAATACGTCTAAAACATAGCATGAATAGCTACGTTGCAAAATTTCAAAATGCGGATTTAAAATGTTTTTTTTTAATCGCAAAATTCGACTATGCTTCTTACAACCCCTTCTTGCTTCTTGTTAGTTTGTCACGTACTTTTCGACCTCGCCGCTAGAATCCACTCTAATATAGAAGATTAAGATAAATTAGGAATCGGAGCTAGAATAAGACATGTCAATGCAAACAAGTGAGGATTACAGTAGACTACAGTACCAATGTCGTGTCACGACCAATCGAGCGCCCTGATTGTCTTCAGCAGAATATCTAAAGAAAAATCAATCGATAAATTGAAATATTAAAGAATATCATACCTGTTGCAAGGCTCTATAGTGAATCCTGATTTGATGGAGAACATATTGAGGAATCGTAGCAACTAAAATTAATCGATTGGGTAACTTTGAATGGATAAAATTAATTAAATGAGTCTTTTTAATCAGGGATGTGGTCAAAAACAATTGGTCTATATACACTATCAACAGATTTGGATCAAAAGTTTAATCTCCTCCTTCGAGTATAAAGTGTTCTTTTTATACTCGCACTAAGATTTATCTTGAAGAAAAAATAATGCTCGCTTCCTTCAGAAGAGATCGTAATTTTTGAATTGCTAATCAATAAAGTTCACTGATTTGGACATACATTATTAGTATTACTGTAATAAACTCGATCGATCCATATAATGAATCGATAAAAGTGATTTCTCATCACTGACATGATCGCGGAATTCGGCTCGTTTCATATCGTTAAGAGGAGCGAGAAAGCCACGGACGGATTTCAACGAGAAGATCTTCCGTAGAGTCCTCATGAATTCGTTATTCTCAAAATAAATCGATAATTATTGACAAATCTCAATTCATGATCTACCTTAATGAACTCCTCCATGATTTGTGCTGTCACCCGACGCTCGTCCGTTTTTATGTATCGTCTTCTTAAATAGCGAAGTTTATTATCGATTGATCATGATTGATTGCAACATACCGATGATTCATTTTGTGTGTGGTAAAGTTCAGAATAGAATCAGCGACGATCGTGGTGGCCATATCATCATAGGCACACAATTCTGTTGGAGTGAGACTGTGATCGCCAGACGGCACCTACAATTAAACAGTATAATGAAGAACTAATTAAGAAAAAAAAGAATAATTTCCAATTTCACGGAGACTATTGACATCGTTATCCGTTAAGAATTCACTTAAGAGATATATAAGGATAAACAAATTATAAGCGAGATAAGAAGTGTTGAAAAACAGATAGAAATAGTGAAAACAGAAGAAAACATTTGGGAAAAAACGAACTTCTCGCATGGTGGAGAGGACTTTCTCGACTGAAACATCATAAGCACCATCCTCTGACCAATCCATAGCCGTTACGATTCCTCCTGTTGCTATTGGAACGGGCGAAGTCGTTGTTGTCCTGTAATAAAGGTAATTTAAAACTGATTGTGAGAAAACGAGTGGTACATATCATATTATTCGAGTGGGTAAGTCAATAAGAACGGTCAACAGAACCACGTCCGTGGGTTCCTTTATCAACTATGAGGTAAACAAGCGAATACGAGTTGTTTACGTGCGAAAACGGCACAGGAAACTCGGGCGTAGTGTAAAGCGAAGCCGCATTTTGGTGCGCCGAGTGCGGAAAATGCAGGCCATTTTTCTGCACGCGTGGGAAAAGTCGAATCAGTTAAGCGCACTCCACCGTAGTCTTCGCCTCTCACAAAGAGTTTTACACGCAAAACTATCGCAAGTTTGTCTAATTGAATGTCTGGGATGAGCGTCAAGAATCTACACCATTCATGCCGATAAAGTGAGTTTTAAACGTTATTTAAATGCTTGTGCCCATGAAAAAATTGCCTAGTGCTGTTTGCTTGACTACAGAACCATTTCACAGGTTCTCCAGCAAAATGTGATT
Source organism: Parapristionchus giblindavisi (assembly GCA_943737045.1). Lineage (NCBI taxonomy): Eukaryota > Metazoa > Nematoda > Chromadorea > Rhabditida > Diplogasteridae > Parapristionchus > Parapristionchus giblindavisi. The sequence goes on from CALSFV010000034.1 coordinate 434,119, forward strand.
TTTTTCACGAGCTAAAACTGTAATATGCCTAATTTTGTTTTTCAATTATTTTCGATGCAATGATATTGTCTCAGCTAGTTACGTTTCATTGGAATAGGATTGGCGTTGCATTGTTTTCTCCTCAGTTTTTGATTCTAATCCATATTTAAAATGGAATAATAAATGAAACTTACTCATAATCGATGTGTTCCTCTTCGGACATTGTCACGTGTAGATTAGGGGTGTTGTAGAAGTTCGAGTGTAGCTGCGTAGGCCTACGGCAGAAGTCGATAGCACTGGTTGCTAGGCTCTCTATATCCCTCGTACTCTCACACACTCCCCACGCTATCTCTTACTCCCGTCGAAAAAATGTAGTAAATAGTGATCACGACGTGAGTTTCAGACAATATTATTATTGATAAGAGGGAAAGTAATATTTAAGACCGTATACATATAACTAGGCGGTAATGGACAGAAAGGGACGAAAATTACTGACTGTAACAAGGGCACGAATTAATCAATTGTTCGATGTAACATTTGGTAGGAATAATGACATCATTTGACAATTACTCCAATCATTACTAATTCAATGGAAAACGAAAGTGTTGAGACTGAAATCTATATAAGAAGCCAGAATTAGATGAGAAGAGTTTGTTAATGTAAATGAGAAAGAAGTTCTTCCTTACTCGGACTCTTATTCAAGAGAAGAAGAAGAAGAGTAGATACTGAAAGGGGATATACTCTCACGAAGTAGTAGAAAAGAAAGAAGGCGAGAATAAAGAGAATGATGAAGAAGATGAAGGGAATGGACGAGTTGTGAGAGAGAATAACTAGAGATATAATAGATTATGGAGAAACTGACTCTTAAAGGCACACCAAGAGTTAATTTTACTCTGACAACGCTCTCTCGTAGGCAAATTAAGTGAGATAGTGTGGCCAGAGTTTCAAATTAGCTCTTGCTTCACCTTTAACACTCTAGGTTATCACTAGATTTCTTCAATTCAATTCATTGTTAGTATCGTGACTGATAAGCTTCTATCACTTTTCTATCACCCAAGTACCCCCTTTTTCACTCTCTCACTCTATACTCTTTTGTCGTCGTCTTCAATTTACGATCCGTTTGTTTCGATTTTTACGTCCGTATTACTAGATATAGCATATTGACCCGATAAATTGACCTCCACTGAATTGACACTCATGTTTCACTATTTAGCCGTCCTTATGGAGGATCGGGTGTGTAGTCTATCCTTTCCCAATCCGGTTTTGAGCCTATGGTCTCTCTTCTTTTCGTCGTCTTCTTCTTTTCGTTCTTATTTTACATCATCCACACTTCTCTCTATCATTTCTAACCTCCTGTTGTTCTCGTTTATCGCTGTTTTGTCACCCGCTGCTTTTCTACTTCTCCCTCTCCCTCTACCTCTACCTCTCCCCTAGTCTCTCTCTAACTCTCTACACTCTCTCATCTCATTTGTTCCCTCGACCTCATAATCTAAGGATCACGTAATCGAAGCTCCTCTCCACACTAGCGAGCGACGTATCCATCTCACCACCCATCCCCCTCCATATCTTCCCTCTTCTCATATCCATTCTCTCATTCACTATCGCTTATCTCGTTTTCCTTCCACCGGTCACTCATATACAAGCTTATCTTCTTATCTTTATCATCGATTGATCAATTCGTTCCTGTTCTCTTGGTATACTGTAGATGGTATCGATTAGTTACGGTGTTATCTTCCACGTTTCATCGTTTAGAATTATTCGCACGGTCTATAAAGGGAGAGGGAGAGATAGATAGAAGATGAATAGTTGAATATGTCGTGCACTTTCACTTGTCTTATTCAATCTTTCATTATGAACGCCATAGAGCACATTATTAGTTAGCTTATTTAAAAAAGTACATGCATACTTATTCTAGTACATCTATTAATATTATTAATTTAATGATCATTTTTTTGTTCAACTCACATTTTCAGAACTATGAGCTGACCCGTAATTGCTATGACATACCAAATGGGCCGACCCTAGAATCTGCCCCTCCCCTTTTCTGTATTAATCAATGTTCTATAGAAATCGCTTTTATTGATTATAGACCTGAGTGATTGAGTGAGTGAAGAGATATGATTAAGATTGTGAATATCTATCATATATAATGGGGGGAGAATCGGGGGACCAACGAGGGAATGGATATTTACAGCATGCACTATACATAATGATAAGGAATGGGTGCAAAATTAAATGGTATGTATAAGTCTCTTGATTTTTTGTCTCTCGACGCACTGGGAATTACAGCCGAGATCGTTCCCCTAGACCCTATTCCTGAAAAATTAATGGAGAAATATCTAGACCAGTGAATAGATTCAGTGGTAGACGAGAGGAATATTAGCCTACATAGAGTAACCATCATCTTAGTAATGACTATGGAACAGGGACACAATCATTGACTCGTTAAGAAGTTGAAATGGCCACGTATGCTTTTTGTTAGGCTGTGTTATTGTCCATTGCGCCTTCTAAACCTTCATCTCCATTTTTTCCTTATGTCTCCTGATCTGTTTCACTGACTACTTGTTCAACGTTGTAAATGTAGTATGCTAACTATGAGGGATAATATCCAAACGATCAAGGAGGGATATAATCTCCTGTCTCTTTCGTATATGAACGACTCTAGTGATCACTAATCGTTCCTTTGTGAACTATTCCGAGAGAGGCTCTTATCCTCTTCACAATATCTCCCATTCATAACCGGAACCATCAATCAATAAATCAATAATATGATGACTGTTCAGTCTGGCCTCTGTCCACTCTCCCTCGCGTACGCCAGCGTCATCGGCATCAAGGTATACTGTAGTCTTGGATAGGTCTCATTTATTGATTTTTATATCAAATCCATTGTTTTATTCATTACTAATTTTAAAAATATTCTTTAATGAAGTAGTAGTCTTAACGATTCTTACAGTAGTTTACGATATATAATTAATGAAAATACAATCATAGAGATTGATAGATTGTACATAATCTGTTGTAAGGTGCAGTTTAATCATTCAATAATTCTGTAGATCATCCCAGGAGTCGCAATCACTCATGACGGGCACATACAGAAAGAACGAGGATGGAGTACCTCTAGGTGAGTCGAGGTTTTATGATTCTTTGCGGCATACATCAGACGGGTTTGGTTAGCGATGATTTTTGTTTATACGATTCTAAATTTGATTAGATCAGGACATGTAAATTTCAATACGTGAAAAGTGTTGGTAGGTATGACGTCATTTGTATTGGAACAAGAGGACCTATGTGGAAAGGGGGAGCTTCTATTGTCTTCCCCCTTTTCGACTACTTATTTTACCCATCTCGTCTTCTTCTTCTCCTCTTTCTTCTTCTTGTTATGGCCTTTTTTTCCGATAACGGTATCGCGAATCCATTCCATTTCATTCCCAGTCAATCAATAATTAGTATTACCTATTCATTTCGCATATGGGGTCGTGATGCCATTATCGCAATAAGTTCCTTTCTCTTCTACTTCTTCCAGTCCATGTTATTCGACTTTCCTATGCTTCTCCTCCTTCTTCTCCTTTCTCTGTTAACCGTCCACCCAAATTTGTTCTCTCTCCCTCTCCTTCTCATTCTCCTTTTCCCTCTTGAATTCTCTCCCTCTCCTTACTCATCACTGTTTGGTTACCTATCAACTACTCGTGGAAGTCCTTCCATCATCGTCTTTCCTACTTTGCTCCCATAATCGATTCCTAATATCCTTCATCTTATATTCTATTATACTCCTTCTTCGCCGAGCGAATCCTCCCTCTCCCTCTCCCTCTCCCTCTTCTTCTCCCTCTCAAGTAAGTCAAAAATCCTCTGTCCATAGTTTCCGTTTGTTCGTGTACGTCATCATCGTATTAATCAATTTTCTCGAGTAGTCAATTTGACATACCATTTTATTGTTCCATCCATTACGGTACTGACCAGGGCTGGGAATTTCTGTTTCTGAATTTTCTGTTTTTTCTGTTTTTTGGTCATTTTGGGGACCAGAAAATTTTCTGACCAGAAACAGAAAATATATTTCTAAAACAGAAAATTTTCAGAAAATGTTATTTTTTGAAATGGTTTTAAAGAAAAAGAGAAAACTCATTTACTGTTGCATTTATGTAGTGGTTTTGTCAAATACCGTGCACAGCGAGAGTAAATTGGCCCAAATATGGCATCAGATTTCTCATCTTTCCCCACTTTTGTACACGATTTGCCCACATTCTGTCAAATGTGGGCGGAAAAACAGCTATTTGCCACATACAAGCAAGCATTTGCCAGAATACCGGAAAATCGTTCGTAAACGTTCCTTACTCGGCCAAATTTAATCAATACGGATATATACGGTATATACGGCCACAATATTCATGATCGGACTTTGGTATCTCGGTGTTCGTTCAAGTCAAATGAAGCCGGTATCATTTCGATTCTATAGTGTTGCAATTTGGTGTTTTCCGCTGGCGCCTAGATAAAATGTATGCGAAATTGCTTTTGCAACCAAACTAATAAAAACATTAAGAAAAGAAGGCAAATCAATGATTTTATGGCATTTTCTGTTTTTTTCTGAATTTTCTGTTTTTTCTGCTTTTTTGAAAACAGAAATTTCTTTTTTCTGATTTCAGAAAAAAATAATTTTCTGTCCCAGCCCTGGTACTGACTACCTGCACGTCAATCGAACTTCGTCATGAGTCCACTAGAGAATCTCAAATGGAAGTTCAAATGTGATTATATGTTTGACGGGGGTAGTTATTATATCACTGAGATCGAGACATAATCAAACGTGTAGATTGGCATGTATTATTAGGTTAGTGGATGAGTTATGAATAAGTATAATTTAGTTCTGATTAGTCGAAAGAAATGATAAATAAGAAATAAGCAGCCGTGTTTCAATGAATAAATAGGTTCAGTCTGTGAATTCGCCGGGTGGTAGTATCATTAAAAATTTACGCTAAACGCTAAGATTTTACTATGTGAATGAAAAAAAAAAGATAAATTTTTACCCAACGCCCTTTTTGAATAAAAAAGTCGGGTAGTTCTCCAGACTTGCATGTTTCATGGCACATAATTTATCGCTGATGTATTTGGTTAACAATAAGATGGCGTGATAAATCTTGTGATCTACTCTTTATTATTTTCTTAAATATCGATTAAATTAACGGCCTAATTTATTAGAATCGTGTCTGCTATTTTAAATTGTCATGTCGACATCTTTTCTTTCGCTTTGAAATGCTCGAATAACCGCATAGTGGGGTCATTTTACTATTTCCCAACACTAATTGCTGTGCATTGGGGATCTTTGCTATATTTCGACCTTCTTTTGTTACCGTAAACTACCCATAGCTTACTTTGACTTGAATGGGGTCATCGTATTGGTTCTAGTATCGATTATCTACTGAAGAGCGGAAAACCATATTGGTTCATGTGGTTCACTTCTGGTTATGCGATTATGTTCAAGAATCACGAAAAGAAAAGAACGCGAGGCGAGAGAGTGCAAAACGAGGAGAGTTTTCTTTGTTTGTATTCTCTTTTCGCGACTTTTGAAAAAAATGCATTTATGAATTGTTTTTTTTTATTTAAAAAAAGTCTGACCGCTAAATTTCATATAACAGATCAAGAGTTGTAACAAGGTGAATAAGATATCTATGAACTAAATTCACTCTTTTGATTTTTGCTCCAATTTTTTCCAGCTGCCTGGTTATAAAATGCTACAAGCTCGCACAAAGACACGTTGATGTATAATATATTTAACTACTGGAAATTATAGTCAGTTCACGATAAACCCATGTCGTGTGCCTACCGTAATCCTAGTCTCTTTCAGTGTCGATGTCTCGATCGTTCAAGTACGGTCTACGTCGATATTTGTATGGTATTGGATCGATAATCATCCTCTTTCTCGTCTATCGATGGGTGACACGAGGAGGAACAGGAATGGGCGATGCCAGGATGGGATATAAAGGAGAAATTGTGAGTGCATACTGTAATATATCCGTTTAAAAAATATTTATTTAAAATATTGCCTTAATTACCTTTAGATTTAGGGTTTATCAAGTTGGTATCTCGGAGGTGCATGAGTGTGATTAGATGTTTATTGGATTGCCACATGCATTGGTTTAAAATATTTCATTGGACATATATGGACTCATTGAAACACAAATGCTCCGTGCGCGAAGAAGATTAATTTATGGGTGTCTTACAATGATTATGATAATTCATACGGTATCCATGGAAATATTATTGATTGGTAGCTCTAAAACTTAATGATGAGATTGTAAAGAATGTCATTCTTTCAAATGATTTATCCAATGAAAATGTACTTGTTAAAATTGTTTAAAAATCAACACTGGCTGTTGATCTCAATTTTTAACTAAAATAGTTTTTTTTTTAATGTTATTGTTGGTGGTGGATATGATGAACTGGGAGTTACCAGAAATGTCATAGAGGCTCATTGTTTGAGCGAGATCTTCATGGATTCCTTTGTTTCTGCTTTCTTTCTGGACTGTTTTATTACCCGCTGTTTTATTATTCGAGATGATCACACCATAGTGGCTTCGATACCGAAGAACATCGCCTATAGCTGATCATAAGAAGATGAAGGAAGAGTCACTAAAGAAATAATACCTTATTTAATGACACTCCAAAGTCAATGGAATTTTACACGTCACGACCATTTCGAAAATCTTTCCCCTTTATATCTTTCCCTATCAATCTCATAGGTGAAACATGAAACTCCGGGGGGGGGGGGGGGTGAAATATCTGTTTATGTTGGTCTCTCATTTGAATTTTTCTGTGTCTAACAGCATTCAGTACACTACGGTATATGTATAGGGTGGGTGCCGTAGACTATCGTATCTGGTACCGTACATGGTTAACATTCCTATCTAACAAAACACTGCTCCCTTTTGAACCCATGTGATGGGATAAGTGATAGATAGACAGATCAATCACTAATCACTATCCTCATCATCTGTTTATTCGTCTATATTTAGGATATATATGAGTGTGACGTTATTTGCGCAATTCCAGTCACTTTTAGTCTCTTACGAAAGATATGGTGAGAGAGAGTGTATGAGATTGAGAGAATGCAAGAGGAGTATACTAGTTTCATACTTTATCAATATAGAGTGATAAAGATCATAGTTGTTGTGATAAGAGTAAAATTGAGTGATGCTTCACTCTTCGTCTCCCTCTCTCTATCACTCCCTCTCCCTCCCTGCTCTTGATATAATAAAACCCGTGATGAATTGGAAGAAGTGATCATACAAATTGAAGATCAAATTCTCGGCTGAAGTAAGATGAGATAACTCCTCCTACAATACTCACAGTACTTAAAGATGGTGTATTGGTTAGGTTATCAAACCACTTAGGATATGATCACTATATGGAGTATTCTCTACATGAAGATCCGAATATTTGTTCGCCCTTTTTTCTTTGATCTTATCATTTGATACAAATTGTACCGTACATTCGTTATGATAACTCTTGGTTCTTTATGAAACAAAGGTTCTATCACTGTGCCCTTGGGGCTGGAGAACGCAAACTATAGAACTCGTCCCTGCTTCTCTACTGTACAACTACGTCGACACTCCCGAACCATCCTCCCCACTGATCGCCCAAGGTCCTTTCACTAATATGTACTCTTTCTTTTGCCCTGTCCCCCCTCCACACCTTATTAGTAGTATGGATCGACCATCTCATTAGTATCATTACCATTATGAAAGGAGCGCTAGAACAATAGCGATCATACTGCGAATGAATCCCTCTTTACTATGTGCTTTTGTCGCATTTATGGTACCCGTTTGTTCCACTCATCTTATAAAGTTCATGTCAAGCAAGATATTAAGAAACTATTATTGCGAACGAAATAACGTGTTGCTAAATGCCAAAACATATCGATAACTCGATTTCTATCTGCATATAGATTAGCTAATATCATTTGAATATCTATTTGATTGTGACGTTTAACATTGGCATGAACATGGACCCAAGCGCTTTCGTTCTTCCTCCATTCAAGTTCTTGCATGCCCTCTCGTTCTGATGGGTTGTCAGAAGCACTCAATCACTCATTCATCTTTTTCTCACTTTCTGTTCGTCGTTTTAATCGTTCCCTATCGGACCCCGATTGAAATCTATGGTATTATATATGGAAATTGTGTTTAGTATGATGCGATTTATCATCACGATGTGATAATACATGCATAGTATTAGTAGATAGTGTGATTGAGAAGAGGTTGAAGAAGTAGATGGGATGGATGGCATAGAATCATTCATTGGCAGTTGTTCCATTCGATGTCGATCTCCTCTTCCCTCTAACCTTTGACATGGATCCTTTGAATGAACTATTGTCTTGCTCGTACTTTCCATAGGTCGAAAAGTATGTTACAAAGTACCAAGCCTGACCGGATTTTGATCCAAAATTTCACAAAAAATCAAAAAAACCTGACCGGATTTTGAGCCATATTTGCCAACAATCGAAAAACCTGATTTTGAAAACCGGATTTTGAAAACCGATAACCTAGCTATTCGACCTATGGTACTTTCTAGCATACTCTGGTATTTCAACACTTAAAGTCTGCTTAAACTGACTTGATGCATACTTACAAGTCTACTGCAAGTGAAAGTGATAAGTTGACTTTAAGTGTTGAAATACCCACGTATGACCATAGGGATAGGAAATGAATAGGCGAGGGCAGTGTAGTTTGATGGTAGAATTGGCTTCGTCCCACCTTCTAGAACCTTTTTCTATTGTATTGAAATGGCGGTGATTCCATCTTTTGTTCTGAAATGATTCAGCTGATTTGCCTAAATGTTATTGTGGTCGTATGATTGTGGAAAGACCATTTATAAGTGTCCTCTCCCTCTCCCTCTCCCTCTCTTCCATCCCTCGAGCGTCGAATTGGTTGATATGATTATTATTGATGTTATCACCCCCTATAACATACACATTTCCCTTTCCGATTTCCAATTTGATTGTAACGTTTTGAATTGATTTTGATTTATACTGAGGGCAATGTGTGGTGAAAGTTCTAGATCGATGACTTCTACTACAGTATTCCTCCTGCTGACTACCGTAGTCGTGATGGTATGTTTATTGATTGGACAATATTGGACTTGGTACTTGGGTGATGCTGCATGGGGTAATCAATATTACCTTTACGGATTTGGTATATTGATCTTGGCTATTGATTTTTCTTTGAAAATATTGCAGTGTGGTTGTGTTTAGCTTTATTTATGAATGAGATGTATCGTTTGATCTTTGAGACCTTTTCTACCGAATATCGCTTGAAAACATATCGTTCGAAATGTAATGAGTAACTGAAACACGAATACTCCATGCAAAGAAGGATAATTTCTTTGTGTCTTACACTGATCAGGATAATTCTTACGGTAACCGTGGAAATATTATTGATTGGTAGTTCTAGAACTTAATGATGAGAGATTGTGGAGAATGTCGGTCATTCTTTCTCTCATCGTAACAATAAGTATTCTCGCCACCGCGAGAGACATACGGGGGAATTGCGAGCGATCGGGGAATAAAAAGGATATCCTAGGGATCTCTCCGGTCTCTCCCTCTTCCTCTCTCTCTTTTTCTCTCCCTCTCTCTCCCTCTCCATGTCTTGACACTTCTCACTCTCCCTTTCTTCTATCATAGCTTGGATAAGATAACTTTCACTCTTATATTTTTCGCTTTTCTCATCACTATTCCTCCCTTGATTGGAATGTATTACTTGGTTCTACTATTAGCTACTTTGTTTGATAAGCTTACACAGTGATAGCTGCCGATTTTTGTCATTTTTCTATCCGATTGCTCGTAAATCTTCCAATCAAAGAAAAATATCATCAATCACACCCATTCTTCATCTTCTTTTTTCGATTAGACCATCGCTATCTCTTCCTCTCTGTCTCTCTAATCTATTTGTTCTTTTCCCGTACACTTGATCTCTATGGCCATTCCTTGTAGATTATCCGAGAGTAACTATGAGAGTTGATGAGAGCTGCACGTTCCTTGATATAAATCTGTCTCTCGGGCATTATTTGTTTAGACATAGAGACAGAGACCAAGGATGCGGAAAGGTTGAATAGATTACACAGAGAGATGAATATACAAGTGAAAGTAGGTGTAGACAGGAATACAAATGTATCGCATGGATAGATGGAGAGGGTGTGGGTGTTGTTCCATCTGCCATTCCCATACATCTATACTGTCTTTATCTAGGCATCATTTCCGAGAGAGAGAGATGGTGAGAGAAATTGTCGCCAACTACTTTTTTGATCCATTGAATAGTTTTCGCAGTGATCTTTTTCATGCGATTGTGTACTTCTTCCTTGTCGTATTCCATGAATGTAAATATAAGCTTTTGAACTATTCCAGTGACTGACTGTGGCTGAGTTACTGGGTTACTGTAGTCTGTGGTGTGATGGGCGATAGTAAACATCGTCGATGTACACCATCACCGCCGTACTCTAGTCGTCTTCTGTTCCTCTATCTCCTACTCATTCCTTGTCTTGTCCTGGTAGTGGACGGTCGGTATACGGCCATTCAACTACTACGAAGGGACATTCAACAATTGAACTGTCTATTCTTTCGAAGAGATTGTCATCTGACGGACTTAACCGATGCTCGACAGGCCTTTCAGAGGGTTTGAACCATTAAATTGGAGGGAAAATTATTGATTATTATGAGATATAAATTACAGTATAGTTTAAAATTACTTGAGCTGTCAAATAGTGTACAAGAAAAGACTAACTGTCAATGGGAAAATGTTCTTTGGCTTCGGGTAATCTTTAGGAGTCATATATTTCTAAAATATATTTATTTATTTATTCTTCAGGTCATGACCAAGCCTTCGCTGAACAGTGGCACACCCGGTAATGTCGTCCGATTGGATGTATTTATGGAGGCACAGTGTCCCGACACGTCAAGGTATGTATGACATACTGTAGTCAGTTAGGGTATTGATTGATTTATTCATTGTTTATGTGCATGAAATACTCATTGAGTGAATGAATGAATGATTGATTGATCGATTTTATGATCGATTACTTGATTGATTGATTGATTACAGATTCGTTCGTGCCCAATTGATGCCAGCATGGCGTCGTCTCTCGTCCACTGGTCGTATTGATTGGAACCTCATTCCATTCGGAAAGGCCCGTTGTGTGGAGATTGCTGGAGGAGACTTTGAGTTGGTTCTTTTGATCTTTGATCTCTTGTTCTGTCAACTAGATTGTCGTTTAAAATTCTGTAATTTTTTTTCCAAAATTATGTTCTAGTAGATTTTTGACGAATACAGCTGAAATGTTTTGTTCTATTTCATTGATAAAAATCAATCAATAATATCTTTCATACTGTTCTCATTGTCAGATGTACCTGTCAACACGGTGCGAACGAGTGTATTCTCAATCAGCTCATGGGTTGTGTCATCGAGAAGATTGGACATCCTGATAGGTAATCGATATTGTTTATCGATTGTTTGTTGCTGCTACAGTACTCCTTGTTATATTGATTGATTTCAGATACTTCGAGACCATTGAGTGTATCCAGGGCAAGCCTAATCTCGATTCGGCCATCGAAAAATGCATCGCTCCCTCTCCTGATTTCTCCGTTCAGCAGTAAGTATACTGTGGATTAGTGATTTATTGATTGATCGATACCGTAATCCAATCGTTGTAGGATGCAAGAGTGCGCGACGAGCTCGCATGGACGCAAACTGCTCGCCATTGCTGGATCCAAGTATGATTTCAGTATTATTACCGTAGTAGATTGACTTTTTCTTTACTATAGTAGACTTCTGCACGAATTCAACATGCTGTATTTAAATGTACAGTGCCTCCTTAATTTGAATTTCATGGGTGTTCTGCAATTCAAACTTCTTGTTATTATACACTTCTTATTAGTATTGTTTTCATCGATATATTGATTACTTCTCCAATCTGATCTTTGATCTCTTAATCTTTCCAGAACTGCCTCCCTATCACCTCGTCTCACCTTCGTACCATGGATCATGTTGGATGGAGAACGCGTAGTTGATGCCCTCTATGATCTCTCCGATAACCTTTGTAAACGACTCGAACCCGCTCCTCTTGCATGCAGTTCTTAGATGATGATACAGTTGAATGCGCGGGCTTGGACACCAACTCCTGACTGTGATCCTTTTGTCTTTATGGGTTTCCACTAATGTGTAATGCAATGATTCATGTATTTAGTTGTTCGCTAGTTTGCCTTACAGTATCCCTTCCATTAACACATGTCATCCAAACTCTTGTATCTAACATGTATGTTTATAGTTTATATTGATTGATTGATACTGCTCATACAGTACTCTTCATCTACCTTTTGCCTTCATTCCAACGGGTGCCCAATGTTACAGTATCTATGGTAGATATTAATGTGACGATTTGCTCTTGTTGTTCGTCTATCTTTCACTGTTGTTCATTCTTTCATTGCGTGAATGATCGATTCCATGTGCCCTATACCGTATCCTGTAATATATGCATAAATACCGGTAAAACGAGATAAAGTGGGAAATCGACGTTAAAATGTGGTATTTTACGGTAAAAATAGGTAAACTGGTCTAGCGCATTTTTCCCGGTTTGAATATACTCCAAACACGATAGATTGCTCAGTTAGGCCACGCAGCTTCGATATGATGAACACAAAACCATGGAAAATAATGCAGAGTGCTCATAAAACAAGCTTGGAAGATCGTGGTGTGGAGCCGTTGTACGGTAACAATTCAAATTGATCGGCAGAAAGCGCGCGCTTTTTGAATGCTACCGTATAGCACGGCTCGACACCACGATCTTCTAAGCTTGTTTTATGAGCACTGTGAATTTTTTTCATGGTTTTTTGTTCATCATATCGAAGCTGCGTGGCCTAACTGAGCAATCCATCGTGCTTGGAGTATATTCAAACCGGGAAAAATGCGCTAGAACAGCTTACCTATTTTTACCGTAAAATACCACATTTTAACGTCGATTTCCCACTTTATCTCGTTTTACCGGTATAGTAATAAATCAATGAATACATTGTTTATTGTTATGAGCACATACCATAAATCTGACACGGGATGAGTGTACGAGGTTTAGAACCAAATTATTAGTTAATTGCACATAATAAAGGAAATGTGAGTGTGATAAAGCTTGGGCAAGTCGGACACACTGTGAAAACAATTAAAGTTATACAGGAATATAGATATGATATGATCAATCTCAAACATAATACTATGGCAAATAATCTGATTTCTATTAGTTATACAAAACTACATTATTAGAACAACGAGTGGGGAGGGGTAATTAGCAAGCAATATCGATTGACTAGGCAGCAACGATACCGTACTCCTTCAAAGCTAATTCGAATTCGTGCTTGAGAAGTTCTGTCTGAGACTCGGTGATACCACTTGATAGATATAGGGCAAAAGACACGACCATTGTGTGACGAGAGGCACGACGATCCAACTGAAGATATTATTGATTGATTGACATGGATAAGATTACGGAGTAAATGGAATAAATCGATAACATACCCATTTAGCATCGAGTCTCTTTGCGACAGGATTCGCCGCCTTGTTATCGTAGACTAAAACCTGTAATTGATCAATCAATAATTCAGGTACCGTAATCTATTTATCGATCGATACCTCACTCATAGGATGCTTGTACCCATCGAGACCTGGGAATATGCGACGATTCTGGAAGACAATCAATCAGTTAAGTGATACTGTATCCATTTGATCTTTGATCTCTTATAGGTAACAACTTACTAGGACGAAGATGTCGTCCTTGGAGACATTGAAATCTTTTCCGCACGAGATCAATCGCTCAGTTACCGTATTCTTAAAATAATCGATTTATTTCATCACCATAAATAGATCTACTCACGCATATCTCATGACGTTTCTTTCCGACGTCGATTCCCTTTCCTATTATCTGTAATGAAACTACCGTAATCGCCATATACCGTACTCCTGAAGAGTTACAGTATGCCTATACACACCTGTTGTTCAGATGGTGAGCATTCGATATCGATTATTCTTTTAGCCAGGTCACGATGCTGTATGGCACGTAGGTAGGAGCGAGCCTTGTCGAGCTCGGGTTTGGTTGAGTGCGAGATCTGTAGAGATCAAAGATCAAAGATCAACAATTTCTTTTTTTTTCATGAAACAGATCAAAGATCACAAACCATTTGCAACACCGAATCATCCACTGTACAGAATACATCGATATCATTCATAATCGTCGATAGGGTGAATCTGAAATATTGATTGACAAAGATATTATCGATTTTATTGATTATCCTATCAAAATAACTCACGTTTCTCCTTTATGATTGTGGAATTGGAGATAAGGTTCAGCTGCTACTAATGCCTTGACAATTCTGAATAGATCAAAAATCATATTTAATAAAGGTAAACCATTCGTAAGAATAAAGATCAAAGATCACTCACAATGCTTCAATCAATCGAACAGTTTTGTGTTGATATACTCTTGCGTGGAGAACATGACGAGAGTCGGCGAGTGAGAGGAGTTCATCGGCTGTCTCAAAAGATCAAAGATCAAAGGAAATTACGAACAAAGACGTGATCAAAGATCAAAGAACGTGAAAAAAAAACTAAGATTGCAATCAAATGCCACACGCTGTAAAAAGCTACTCGCGTTTTTTCTCTAACATTTAAAATTATTTAATCTACCTTCTGAGCGAAACAAATTCTCTTGATACCCGATGTGGGACACGGCAGTACTCGTATGTTGTTAACTACTCGTAGTAAACTTTCCTAGAATTATCAATCGATATCAACTGAAATCTACCGTATCCTTACCATGCTGAATCGTATGCCAAATCCAGACAGGAGTGAGTCTCTGAGGACGTAGTCAAACTTGTCCACATCGAAACCATCGTGGACGTTACTGACTATATCATAGAGGAAAGACTTATTGATTGGTCTTCCTCTTGGGATCCATGTGCCATTATCCTGAAAGATTACTGTATTAATGATATATTATCGATCGATTCTTACCATCATTGGAGAAGGAGGTGACACACATTCGATTATGAAGTCAACATTACGTTGGAATCTGAGAATAAAGTCAGTTAATGATCAACTTATGTTCTCAACTACAGTAATTCTCAAACCTCGCTTCGTCATCTCCGCCCAGAAATGGCTTGAATGCATTCACAACGCGTTCTCGTGTGAATAGACGCCGAATGATCTCCTTTGATCCGGCTTCATGCTGAAAATACGGCAAGTAAAAAATAAAAAGTACGGTAAATTAAAATCAAAAGTACGGTAGGTCGGAAATAAAAGTACGGTATTCGAGAAATAAAAGTATGATAGTTCAGAAATGAAAGTACGGTAGGTCGGAAATAACAGTACGGTACATCAGAATGAAAAGTAAGATATCCCAGATCATAATCAATAAGTAATCTCACGATACAGTATTCTAAACATACCGTCCATGTGCCAGATTTTCCAAGCGCATCCAGAAAAGCTCCGTCGAACATGTGCGAGTACGGACCGTGTCCTAAAAAACAAGATTACTGTAGGTGAGATACCATAGGCTACCGTAATCTACAGTACCTATATCATGTAACATTGCAGCAGTAGTCACACAAAGAACATCTTCAGATGTGATATCCAATGATTCATCTCTCTTTAGCTTCTCCAGCACGAGTTGAGCGATGTAGCATGTACTGCAAATGGATTAGTATAACTCGACTACCGTAATCCGCGCACACCACAATACATACAGCACTACCGTACCCGAGACTGTGTGTGAATCTAGAGTGATTGCCTGACGGGAAGACCATGTCAGCTGCGCCAAGTTGCTTCACATTTCGAAGTCTCTGAAAAGAATTATCCAGTCGAATTTCGAAATCGTCAGATCGATTTCTAAATGCTGGTTCTCACCTGGAATTCAGGCGTATCGATTAGTGAATCGAGTGGACGAGGAACGGAGATAGATGTGTGCACGATATCATTGATACGACGAATCTGTAGGTTACAGTAATCACAAGACTACATCAAGTACCGTAACCCGTCCCAAAATATAACACGACTATCATATACCGTACCTAACAGGTGAACTTACATATTCGTTAGAGCGCATGGGATGCCACATGTTATGGGCAATGTGTGCAATGTAGAGTGAAATGAATGGGCAAAAGTAGGCGAATAGCTGGGGACGCACCTTTTTGTATATTCTCACATGTCATTCATCATGATTCATTCAACCATGAGATTATTTCCGATTATTATATTGCATGTGCATTACGTTGATCTGATCTTTGATCTCTTTGGAAGCAAAATCGCTCAACCAACTTACAAATACAGTACTCCATTTCTATCACTTATGTACAGTATCTCACTAAAACAGTATCCTACTTACAGTAATCCAATTACAGACTACAGTATCCTCCTGCCACTTACCGTATCTCCTACAGGAGGCCATTGCAGATCTTTCGTCATGTGAGATGAGAACGAGATTGTATCTTCTTATTCTTCGACTGATAGACAGACTAGAGATAGATGAATACAGATTTAGATAGGGGCAGGGGACGGTTCAAACAAAATGTGCAAAAAGTAGGAGAAGTCTATGATTCACCATAAACCGATGAAACTGAATAGGGGATATGCACATAAAAAGTAATGGGAACAGCAGGAGCAAATGGTTTTTTTGCCAATGACCCAGTGACTACGAAAGTCGGTGGAAGAAAAAAAAGCGGACGAACTGACTAAGAACTAATTAGATGCTAATCTGACGGTGGAATGAGTACTCAACTGGAAAAAATTAAGGAATATGCTCATAAACAAGAATTATAATGAAGAATAATGCCCAATCGCCACTGCAATAAAATACTTTAGATGAATTTGCATAACGAAATTTTACTGGGAGATAGGATAGACAAAGCTTGTACGATATTGTTTGATTATTTTTGCAGCAAAATTATACGACTAACATTAACGCCAAAAACAAATATGCTACAGACTACATATTCTAATCATTTTCGACCGTTCCGCCGGTTTTTCGATATCATTTCCAATTTTTCCTTATTATGTTAGCCCTCGGAGTTCGAATTATTTGTTTCATTTTGGGTAGATTAATGTATAATTCAGTCATATTAATGTATAGCCTGTTTCTCTAATCCGTTCATTCCATTATCTTTTCTATTAGCGCACTAATCATTATTGATTGATATGCGATCATCTACCGTAATCCATGAACTGAATGATCAATGGCGCCATAATCATCATCTCTCTTATCAATCAGCTTGTCTCCACTTATATACACCTTGTATTCTTATCAATCAAAGCCTCGGGCTATACATTTCTGCATCATTAAAATAGATAAAGCGGCGTGCACACATCATTAAGTCTACATATGAGTCTATACGATTTAGAGAGCGTACTCTACGAGATTTGAGAGGGGAAATGATACAGAGCTATTTGAAATAGACGAGGAGAATTCTCACAATCAGAGAAAAGAATGGATAGACATAATACGTAATCTTTAAAGTACATTTACATTTTAATTGAGACATAGATCAGATTATAGTAATGGTCCGAAAGGTCTATTAAAATCAGTAATAAATTTTCTAAATTACTTATAATTAAGATAATGCAGAGGAAGAGTTTCGGAAGAGATTCTTTAAACGTGAAAAGAAGAAGAATGAAAGAGAGAAGAAGATGAATTTGAATAGTGAACGCTGTGCCCACTGTAACATTTGTGAATTGTGTTTATGTGTAATAGGAACGGATAAACAGAAAAGTGTACACCCAGAGTGGACATAGAAACAAAGAAGATATGAGAGAGAGAAGACATCATAATGAGAGAGTGTAGACGATTAGAGAAAGGCATAGAGTAAACGTGGAGAGAAGAGTGCATCAATACTCTCTAGTGGACAGTTTCTCACTCTGTCTCTCTCTCATTCTCTGCTTCTTCTCTCATCGAGTAAAAGGCTTCACTACTCCATCTCTCTGTCTGTCTGTCTCTCCCCATTCGAATACACTCTCTACCTCTGCCTTCTCTCGTCGCCTTCCCAGCGCGCACACACGCCCATCACTTGCCATCTCTATTCGCTCTCGACTACTAACCAACATGTCATTCTGGCCGAGTGGTCTAAGGCGCTGCGTTCAGGTCGCAGTCCTCTTCGGAGGGCGCAGGTTCGAACCCTGCGGATGACAAAACTTTTTGCCATTTTTTACAAACTACACCTCCAACTTGCAAACATGTCAGGGTAATGAAAAGTTGTGAATTTCGGTATAAAAATCCGAAAATATAGAAATAGACGGTCCACCTGACTATGATTTCATCTCCGTTGTAAACAATGAAACATCAGGTCACGTGGATGTCGGTCGGTCCATACCACTAATGTGCATAATATCGCGAATCACAATGCCGGATAATTATGGCACATTGGAGGTATGAACCGGAACCGACGACAATAGTTGGGCAAACAACCTGGTTGTAGTACCGGTAACGGTTTCGTCGGTGTTGACATTTTTTGGGGGTTACGGTATGACCAAGAGGATTCCGTACAATAAGTTACCGTAGTCAGGGAATAATGACGATATAGGGATGAGAAAAGGGGGAAGGTGAGAGGAAGGGTACATGAGACTATGATGGTAGTGTCAATTGAGAAATCTATGCCTTTTATGCAGAGTTGATAACCGTTGATACGTTATCGAAGACCTAGAGAGAAGAGAGAGTACAGTGAGAGTGGAGAGTGGACAGAGATAGAAAGGACTGAGGACACACTCCCTCTACCCTTACCTTTCGTATCATTCATTTGCACTATTAGAGGAAATGAATGATTAGAATAATCAATATACGCAAGGAATATTGATCTTCTCCACAAATATCGAGATTCAATCAATAATTCAACTGGTTTTGTCGTTTTCAGATGTCTGGCTATAACTCACAGTATATTCACAGATCTGTTATGCATAACGTTAACGTATGATCTTTGATCTCCAGACACCGATCAATCTCGATCTGACAATCAATAATGTGTCTAGTCACCATAGAAGAGTACATAATTGCTCGTCATATTAGATCGACTTGAATTGCTTGCAAAGTCATCAAATCATTCATTCCCTCTATCATTATTACTCCTCCATACATCAGTGTGAAACAATTCACAACCGTATCGTAGGCTCTGCTACCGTAATCTTTGCTCCATTCCTACCGTATCTTCGTATCAGATTACGGTAGGTGTCCGACCTCTCATTGTCAACATTGATGGTGGTGGTAAGAGACAGTCACTAACATAGTTGTCAATCAATCGCGTATCAACACTAGACAACAATTTGACACCAACAAGTGATAATCCAATGCCAATCATACCGCAATACACTACAGTACCCCTCTAACTGGGTTACGGTACCATTCAAATGTGCTTATCAACGGGCATTCCATGTAGGCGCCTATCATGTCACTCCACTTATTCATTCACTCTTTAAGCGTCCAGTTCCTTCTCTATCGTATCAATCGCTAGCCCCTTCTATGGATCGTATCAATTGATACCATTATACGACACATGTTTCAAACGGACGCAAAGTAAACATGGTGCCTACCGTACCATCAACAGTGTAAACGATGACAACAACAATAGATTATGTAGCTTTATTGACTGAATCATGAATGATGGACACGTCAAATGTTGCCAGATAACGTCAGAGGACAGAGACCGGGACGGGTGTATTATTATACAAAGTTGGGCTAAAAAAGCTAATGCAGTTCGTAATAGTGAACTAAACTATTGACAAATATAATTAAAATCAATAACGGTTATGCGGGCACAATTTACAATTTACTCTACAAATCACATTATGTGGAAACAATGAAACAAATAGGCAGTATATGGTAGATCAGGGGTTACGGTATTCATGCCGATGGCATCGATCCAGAATGGGTCTCAACACGATCGATCATACCGAATTGACGAGCTTCTTCCGCGCTCATAAAGTGATCCCTGAATCGGTTGATGTTATCGGATACGGTAATCAATCAATCGATCAATCAATAAACTGACCTATCCACGGCCTCCTCACACTTTTGTAATGATTGTCCCGTGTGAGTAGCGAGAATCTCGTTCAATCGAAGTCTCAATCGAATGATTTCTTCCGCGCGAATCAGAATGTCTGCCGCTGTTCCCTGATTATTGATTGATTCATTGATTGATCTATTATATATTTGAACCGATATTTGACCAAGTCAAGTCTAGGCAATATAATATCCCAAAACAAGTTGTATTCAAGTTTCATCAGGTAGCAAAGAGAGGCTTACAGTTTGAACAATATTAATACAGTGATAGAATGTGTAATTATTCCATAAACCGAGTTGTAGTATTACGTACTATTCAATCAATCAATAATTCAATCAATAAACAATTCAATGAAACCTGTGCTCCTCCTGATGGCTGATGGATCATAACACGAGCATTGGGAAGACAACTTCTCATTCCTAAATTCAAATTCCATAAATAAATCCATATATCCAAACTATTTCAGAAATAGTGAGCTAGCACGATGCTATGCGAATCATGGTAAATACATCGAACATGAAACACATTAGTACCTGGTTCACCCGCAGCGAGAAGGAGTGCGCCCATGCTCGCAGCCTAAAAATATTTTAGCTGTTTATGTTTTTATTGTTCATAAAAATTAATCAATAATCCGAACAGTCAATCAATAACTACCGTACCTGTCCCATGCACCATGTCGCGACGGGAGCCGAGATGTACTGCATGGTGTCGTAGATACCGAGACCAGCAGTTACACTTCCACCTAGGAGAATCATTGATTAGGTTAGTTCAGATTATTGATTGTTTATGATGTACCGAATAATAGTTTTTTTCGAATATGAAGATTACCGTTATCCGATTTATTAACATGCATTTGGGGCATAACTATGATCATTGACAATGAATGATTTCATTATAATAATATGCCCTAACTAATAAAGATACTAAAGATATCTAACCAGGACTATTGATGTACATATGAATGGGTTTCTTGCCCGATTCCGATTGAAGGAAGAGAAGTTGAGCAATGATTGCTGAGGCTACGTGATCATCGATCTGTTAGAGGCAATATTTGATTACGGTAGTTTCGAGCAAAGCTATCGCGTAGTAATTTGAATGAATAATAAGCATACTGGTGTCATCAAACAGATGATACGATCCTTGAGAAGTCTCGAGTAGATATCGTATACTCTTTCTGATCTGAGAATATTGATTGATAAAAACAGCATATATTGATTGATTAAGATCAGAATAAATTGATTAATCAATAAATCCTTCTAGTTTTCAAACTCCACTAAAGTGAAAACAAAGCTGCACATGCACAATGAATTATGAAAGAACACCGAACCTTCCCTCACTCTCAATAACGAGTGGTATGGGTCCCGCAACGCTAACACTCGAGTGAATCGATCGACATATCGTAGTCATCAAACTACGTCGGAGCAGATTCAATGCCATCTTTAATATAATACTGCACAGTATTCAAAATGTACCGTAACCTAGATAGCTCAACTTCGACATCAACGGATAGTATAACTTCCTCTGTTCATAGGAACAATTTGGCAAAAAAATCATTTATCGATTGGTTGCATACATACAGTATTCACGACTGTACAAGTGAATAATTCAAATATAAACGTCTCCACTGACCTCTTCTATACTATATAACTCTATTTATTGATTCATTTAATGGAGCGAGGGAAAGATATCATAGAACCGTTCATAGGTTACGATCGATCAATTATCGATTGGGAATACCAAGTTGGATGTGAGGGAGGAATGTGTCGTGTGCTAAAGGGGAGTGAGGGCTTGAGCCAGAAGCGTGAAAACATAGTGATAAACGAAATATAAGACTATATTGTGTATGATTGAGAACTTAATACAACATTTAACGGAAGTCCTCAGGGTTGAACAGACCACGGGCTCGATTCAGAATTGAATCCTGTAAATAAAGGGTATAACAAAGAAAAAGATAAAGTAAGCCCGTTATTCAAAGTACAAGAAGTACTGCAGATCACTGCTATGGCCAATTCAAACCGGAAGACCGAATCTCTTCTTCGGGCCGACTTTGCCGCTTGATCTAGTCAGTATCAATTCCACTTTCGTATTAAAGTAATTGTAAGTAAGCGAACATCAAAACGAATTCGGTTTTCTTTAGAGTTCATATAAATCCAAAATAATATAAAAGACCTCATGAATCAATAATGAAAGAATCTGTTTGAATATCAAGAGTAAGGATGCATCATTGGTGCCATTTGATAGGAAAGTAATGAAAGATACCTTTGATGGATCATAAGGAGCTTCCTTTGATGGAATCTCCAATACAGCGGGAATCGATTGTGTGTGTTGGTCAACAGTGAAACTGCAATTATCGATTATTCATTTCCATGAAATCATTGTGCACTTCATTTTGCATTATTATCAATCAGGAACTGTGACCCACGAAAGGCCAACAGGTCTGGAGGGCTACCCGGTGAATTGATGAGACATTTTAGATTCAAACGAGACTTGCGGAGAAAGATACTGATTATACCGAATTAGCCGGTGAGCTCACAGACACCTATTTAATCACTACTTAATATTCACGGAATTTAGCATTACAGCATTCTGTAATTATAAAATAAGTGCGCGATGAGTTTCACGAGATAGACTTCTATGCGAAAAATAATGAATTTTGATGAAATGCTCTCAACCAAATACCTACTATGAACTATAAGCAGTCGTTTTTATTATTATCTTATAAAGCTAACTATAGAACAAAATATTTTGAAATACAATATTATGTCTTATTGTATTTCCGATCTATGAGCTGATAAGTTACGACGAAGTTTCGTACCAGAAACACGTACAGTACAAATCATTTTAAAAAGCAGGATATACTTACCGAATTTGTTCAGCAATGTGTTGGTTGATAAGAATGATGGCGATGTCGTCACGGGCGGTGAACGTCTAGAAAGATACAATAAGGACTCATCAAAATATTCGATTATGTATGAGGAATAAATAAATTCCTAAAATTTAAATAAATAAAATGAAGACTTGCTTAAAAATCACAATATTTCCAACACATTATAAATAGACATAGTTCAGACAAACTCATTAATCAAAGTATCAAAGTTTAACCTTGAAAGCATCTTCGATCTCAGTCACACTCGTGTTCTTGTCAACGATGAGGTAGTTGGGCTTGCGAGCCTCAAATATAAAGAATATTAATGGCGTCCGATCGAATAAACACGTAAATAAAAGAAATTAACTTATGAATTATAGTAATTCACAGAATTCCTACAATACCTACCTTGTTAAGCTCTCCGACTCCTCCGAGGAGGAAACCAACAACGGTGTCTTCATCACCAATAACAGCCATAATCTTTCCCTTTACGTGTGATGCCATCTAAACATGACACCATTCAATCAAATATAAAGAACACATCGCATGCGAAAGAAGGTAACACAAGGGCGAATGAAGGATGGCGGGCATCATTCTTGTATGTTGTCAACATTGTAGAACGTAATATTGCGACCCATGGAGAAAGAACAATTTAGAGAATTCAGTTAGTTCAGTAGGGGCAAACGGTTGACAGACTATGTGACAGATTTATCGTCTTCTTTCCAGAATGAAACGATCAGGCACATATAATTCAACACTACAACTATTCAAGAATCTACGGTCAATCATGATCAGAGAAAATATTGATCCAAAACGATCAATAATCATAGCAAAGAAGCAAAAGTTCGATCTAGTCTGCTCCGCTGGACGATCCTTGCTCTCTCACAACGGCTGAGTCAGGGACATCGTGGTGAGACCACGTGAGGTACCCGCATTATACGGTAGCTTTTTAGAGTTGGGGCGCAACGTAGGGCATACTTTAGTTTCTGAAAATTGTTTTTTCTCCAAATTTTGTTTTGAAAATTATTATGTGTGGTATTTTGAAATATTATTAAATCGAAATTACAATTACATTAATGTTTAATTCGGGATAGATTTCCAACCGATAGCACGCAATTGAACAGAAAAAATTTATCTGCAAAAATTGGATGTGAACAGGGCATATTCAAAAATAGTTTACAATAAAAATTGATATCACCATTCCTATACACGTATTAGGGTCTTACTCGTAAACACGCAAAATATGATTGAGAGGAACTAAATATTATTGAAATGTGGTAGAATTGATTGACTAATATCCTAATTTCGCAAATCCATTGTTCCGTCCCGTATAACAACTGCTCGGTATCCGTCCTGAATAAGGTTGTAGACATTCAAGAGGCGATGAACCAAGAATTGTCCGTAATCTGCAATATTATTGATAAGTTTGCAATTATATTAAATACGATTTTATTATCATTGCTTTTATATGTTCTTTTTCCGTCTCTTATAAGAAAATAAGCGGAAGCACTTCGTAAAAGATTTTTTTTGCTGACCGCCGAAACGATAAATCACCGCGAATTTATTTTACTCGCTCTCATAACTTTTGATGAACATTCTATTTATATCTCTGCATACATTACTATTAATAAGCAATGCATATATCAATTATTACCTGATATGTCCATCATTATTGATTGCCACTGCATATAATCGCGGTCGGATCGATCTTTCATTATCGATCGCTTTCCTCACTTGATCTTGTCTCACTCCACCCAAAAACACAGCACTGTTTACCGATCTGAAATAATTCGAATTTCAAAAATAATTAAGTGAATAAACAAAATATCGTACCCTGAGTCTTGTTTCTTGTACATCCGAGCGTCAGTTCGAGTGGATTGAAAAATGACAATGAAAACGATTGAGACGAGAAGATGAACAAATTGCATTGAATTCTGAATTAAATAAGAATTTATTAATAAAATAAAATGTATCTGAAAAATCGCGCTCATATGAACAAAACCACATAATAGACGAAGAGAAACCATTGTAAACGATATCTAGAACAGTGAATGTTCACCCGAAAATAAGTAGTCTACACGAAGAAGATATCGTCGACAAAGGTTACGAATCCCTTTAAATGGTCAGAAGCCTATGTTAGTGGTATCTAGTCAATGATCAAAGACATTACATGAGCAAGATTGGAAATAAAGGAGTGAAGGTTAATAGGGGATTGAATTATCAAATATAATTAGAGAAATGTCGTCGTCGAGATAAGTCCAATTTACCACAGATAAGACTTGATTATCATTTATGTCCCTGAACTAGTCAACCTTAACCTTTCCTTCTGGTATCGTAGACTAGCCTGACTAGTCTACGACACCAGAAAGATTCTACGTTTTAAATAATATGCAAGAAGTCAGAGTCAAGGCAGACATTAGGAAAGCCCATAGAGACAGAGTAGCCAAAAACTGGCTTAAATTCTGTTAATTGTTCCTAGATATATATAAGAACTCCTCCCCTCATATTAAAGTACTAGAACTCTCATGGAGTATTTCGCTAATTCATCGTACTACGTAAGCTTTAGAACTACGTAACAATGAATGTTCACGAGAGTTTCAAACGTGCAATGGTCAATATTGTGAATGAATGATTGTTCGATGAAGTGGTCTAGTCAGTCACTAACGTTCTAGGAAATAGTACAGGAAACAGTAAATGAAAATACATTAATAGAATTTCTAAACTAAATCAGAGGTACATTTTGAAATGACTCAAATTACGTCACGATATAAAAATCTACAATACATAATACAATTATTCTAGATGAAAATATTCTTATGCGAAGAAGGAACTTCCAATTCGTGGCTATATAGTGACATCATAAAATTCACTAAATGTAAATTTAAAACACAAAAAAAGTGTAAAAATAACTAGATTATGCCTAACAATTGAATGAGAAGCTTTGTCCTCTGAATGAACCATCTGTGTTATCCTATAAAGGGCGTGCATCCCAAAATGAGATCATATCCTCTTCCTTGCTCCATAAATAGATCCAAAGTCTGCAGTCTTCTATTACAAGTGTGTGGTCTTCCATTTGACGTTCTTGTTCCATTAAAAAAGGACTGCTGGCCTCTCTAATCATAAACCCTATAGTTATTTACGCAATAAGCTATGCAAGAGTATTCAAAATGGTGAGAGATTGAAACCTCACTTAGGCGGGTTCTGACGATTGCAAAGAGGATTTAGATATCAGTTAGAGATGTGACAAGCTTATCACATGTTGAGGAAAAATAAGTCCATACTATAATCTAAATGCTTTCCTGGTGCAGAATCTAACGAAAAAGAAACGTACGAATAATAAACGAGTGCGACACACTGCGACAGAATAAGTTATAGCGTTCTGGAGAAGGATGTAGTAATAAGAAGATGGATGAGGAAATGCAGCCAAAGGTTGCATGATATATTAGATAGATATAAATAAGAAGTGATCAGAAGAACAGATGGTAAATCAGTTGTTGTGAACATCGATGTTTGAGACGGATATCTGTGACTAAGGTTCGGATTAGATGGTGTTCAGAAACTAATACGTGACAATCTGGATAAAATAAGTGGTCAGATGTGGGTGTTACCCTGGTTGAGTCATTTATTTGATCTGAAAATCTAGATACGTCGACGCAAATTAATTCGAGTTATCATTAATCAAATGTTCTCACGATATCAACGGTGTCTAATGTGAAAAATTACGTATACCATGAGAGATTACAACGGAGAAAATTAATTCACTGCCACACATTTGACATTCCCAGCGGAGTTTGAAAACGTTTTCCTGGACTCAAAGTAAATTGTTTTCCAGGAAATATCTTGTGAGATCGTCAAACTTTGAGATACGGAACACTATGAAATAAAATTGTTGGTGTGAAAAAAGGTTGACATAATCTGAGGTACGTGAGAGTAAGAGTATTGGTTTGATGGACGAACATCGTAGTAACTCCCTCTATGGTACAGAGACCAGAGGCGAGAGTCTCAATGCGTGGAAGTAAATCTATTTAGAAATCTAATCATAGCCGTATTCCAAATGCTATTTATAGCCATGACACCATATTATGATGATAGAACGGATTAGAATTGAAACATCACAAAGAAATGGTATCATCTACACTGGAATAAGAGGGGTATTTCCACCTACTCAAAGTCATTGAGCTGAGAAGACTCCCTAAATAACTTGTATACACCCAATTAATATTTAATAATAGTTGTGTATGATCTAGATGGAGGATGTAGTAGACGTTTTGAGTAGGCAGGAGCTTCTTCTAATGGTCTCTGAGTCAAATGACATAATATGAGACATTCAAGTATTCTGAATCTTTACTACAAATAGAACTAGAAATACAACTTGATAACTATAAATGTCGTGATGGTAAAAGATATATGGATTTGTCGCTGCAACCTCACATAGTCTATATCACTTGTGATGTAAAAACGCAATATACAAGGTGACGTCGACGAAAGTAATTGGTCAAGTTACAGAATTCGTGGGGGTAATACTTTGTCTATCTATAGATGGACTGTACTGCAACTACTGACGACAACGAAAACACGGAAATGATGTTTGATGGACTGTATACAGACATTCTAAATATGTACAATATTTTTGTACAGGTGCACTTTTGAGAGGTACAAATGATGTTTCCTCTTACCAATTCTTGTTAGGTGCAGTGCACTGCAGTTCGCGCAAGTTCGTTGGCTTGAAATTAATCGCAATATTTTAATAGCTAACAGTGCACTTGATGATGTATCCATGAATGCAGTGAAGAATAATATTATATTGTATCGATGCATATCCGCACAAACACATATATACAACATATAATACTCGTTACATAAAAAAATGGGCTAGAATAACCTCCCTGTCCCTACTTGCATATGGTTATATAGGGGGTGCTCTAACTTCTCAGAACAGTATTCTACGTAACAAACTACATCAGTGTTAAGTTGTACTAATGTTTGTTGAATCTTTAATGATGTCAGTTATGGTGACCAGAAACCATATGATTACTGTAACAAACAGTTAGACAACACCAAGTTATATTGCTTGAGACTCGAGGACATGTCGATCAGATAAACAAGATTAAGATGTCGTTGATAATGTAATGTTATCACGAGGAATCTCGGACACTTTTAATAGAAGAGACATAAACAATTAGAACTATTGGGATTCTCGCTAAGAATGTCTCAAGTTTCAGTGCTATCACTCTTCAAAACATGAGGATCATATCATGATATTAACTCAGACAAACAATCAACAACATGATCATAACACGGAATATGATTGAGAACATGATCTACATAGAAGACAAGCGCATGTGTACTATGGACAAGGAATATTCCAGGGTGAGCAAAGACAGGAAGGGATGGATAATTCAACACATATATATGCTTTTCAGAGTCCTTCTAATCTTCATTAGCGTGGGTGTAAGATGGGCAGTGCTGAACGCATTTATCTCATTTGAAAGAGGTCTTATAGTGCAATCTGATAAGGAATGAGAGTATACTCCCTCACACAGTCATTCCATACACTAATATAATTGAATTTTGATCGTACGACAGATATCAGAGTTCAACGAACGATATGGGAGTACGGTGAAAGGATGCAAAGAATAATCATTGAACTGAAAATGAAAGGAAGCGAAAACTGTAATGAATGGAATCAATGAAGAGCTATCGTACTCAAGACAAGACATACCGTACCCATGCATAAAATGAGAACAGAATGTAGCCGACGCATCGGAACCCTTATACGTCGACGTAAGATCCGAGATTTATATCGCCATTGTATTGTCAGGAATACAATATGCGCCTACTCGAATACAAGGTTCTTTGAATTAACTATGAAGGACAAATAATAGATGAGAATATCCTTCCATTCTTGCATTTATTAGTAGATTAAGGTCTTCCAGAAAAAAAACTGAAATAGAAACAAGTCCATAAAACAGAGCATTCAGCTACCGTAATCCTACAGTTGTTAGGAATGATGAGATGATAAGCTGAATAAATAAAGTTCAATATAATGATGATGTCGGTTGAGGCGGGGGTTAGTGGACATAGAGACTAAGGATGCTACTAAAGAGAGAGATTGACCAATCCGAAGGATGAATAGTCAGGGGATCTATTTTGAGACTACTTAGAAGAAGACGAAGACGAAAAGAAAGTGTTGAGTACAATGATGAGGAGGAGGAGTGAAGGAAGGAAGGAAGAAGGAGGAGGTGGAGAAGACGAAAATGAGCTTGTTAATTGAGTAATGATGAGACATCTAAGACTAGATAAGCTAGATGACTAGATAAGCTAGATGACCTAATCAGCATACCCATCGCTTGGAACCAGAAGGAGCACAAATAGCATAATGCAGCACATCATCGAAAAGGTTACATGACCTTATTCACATTTTATTCACATTTTTATGCTGATCCATGTATATCGAGAATTCGTAGTGACCAACGGAACAATGTGTAAATGATGGTTCAATCAATCAACAACCTGCTTTATTCGACGTTTATCATTTGGTGTTGTACATGATGGAGTCATTACGATATATTATATTACAGAAACGGAATGGGCAAAGGTGGGTAAAACATTGAGCGGAACCTCGTTCAGATCATACATACACTACGATGCACACTCGGTCGAGATACCGTATACTACGACTAATGATTATGGTGTCATACCGAGTGCGTAATGTGCGTCGACCTTTCGAAGCTGTGTGTGCGTTTTAGCGAATCAGATCAACTTCGAACTAGGCATGGAAGGGATCTTATCGAGAAGACTACCGTATTGCATATAATATCGATTGAGTGCGAGAGGCCCTTCAACGTCTTCATATCTGGAGGGTAGAGCTCTCCAATAGGCAGAGTAATCTCGTCTCTTCTCTTGATCAGGAAGAGGCACACTGTGGACTGATACTAGCACAAGAAGGAGAAGAATCATCCATCGCATCCTGTAATGATAGATTGGAATTATGAGATAACCATAAATTGGACTCAAGTGGAAAAAAAGAACATGCTCGTGTACCACAGTGACGGAAAAAAACCAATTTGGCATGCTGCGTATGATCAAAACCTTAAATACAAAGGTTCGAAACCCCTTGAATAAGGTTTTGGACCCTTAGGGATTTTTGACCTTTGGATCTAAAAAAATTAAGGGTTTGCCTACAGCGCAGCTTGCAAACACGGGTTTTTTCTCTCACAGTCAGAGCAATGTGGGCGAACGTTGTTTAGGGTTTGGCGCACTAGGGTACACGAGCTAAGGCGTTTTCCCTGAGTGGTAAAGATACGTACATCGTAGGCCGACAGATTGGTGTGAGTAATGTGGAGACCGTGAGAAATGAGTCCGCCTTGAGGGAATTACCTGAAATATAATGATAACTGTGAGAGTAACAGAGTGAACGGAAACAAAGATGTTGTAAATGTCATCGCGTAGTGGGTTATTATCATTACGATGTGACATGAACAAATGCAATTGGGATAAATATAGAAATCATATTCTTTTCAATACTGTGAACCTCAAAGGGCGATATGAAGATAAAACTAAACACTTCATAGAAAGACCTCATGACAATCACATTTCGGATACAAAAAAATATCGTGAATACGTCGGACATAAGAAATGTATGGGACGTACATGTGAGCGGCTCTGTTTCAGTCCTTTAAACGTCTAATTGGTTTGGAATGGATAGATAAAATGGGAGAATAAGATGAATAGATTTACTTGAGATATGGAAAGCAGCTGAATAAAGGAGAATTCATCAAAACAATATAGTGAATGCGATTAGCGAATTAACTGTGTAGGAGGAGGGTGTTGGTGCATATTAATTTATGGGATAATAGCTCAAAATAGCATTGAGCGGAAATAGTGTACGAATGGCACAAGCATACAAGGGAAATGACCCAATACAAGTATTTTTATTTCACAATTCAACGCTTTTTTTTCAAAATATAAGTACAAGAATTGTTTTGAGAAACGTTTTGAGCTCGTGCATGAGAAAAATAATCTCATCCATGTACTAATATGCAACCGAAAAAGATATCGATGTGAAGCCTTACAATGATGATAACTACGCTCGTTTATTGCGTAGACATCGTAAGCCACAATAACCACTACCTACTGTTACATTCTTCTGCTTTTCTGTCGAGCGTGCGGTCGATATGACATTGTTGTCCAAGTGACCATTGTCCACCTTCCCTCGTCTATTCCATCTACAGATAAGAAACCCAGTTGAATCCCCTCCCAGAAGGTGTTTGGAAAGCCGGGAGGTGTATTTCCTTCTTCATGCAGCCATTTCGGACGGAGCATCTACTGCTACGTGGGTTGTTCACTTCTATTTCTAATGGATTATTTTCTGGATTCTACTTCGTAGTAAGCGCAGATGTTGAAAAACCATCAAGATATACACGAACGATGAACCGATGAATAGAAGAAAGAATTGTAACCCATTAATCTATGAAGAACCCCCTGTCATGACCCACCGCACCAATGTGCAGATGTGATAAAGATTATTATTACTGTTATATAATAAATCAATATTCATCGCCTGTATTTCTTTCATCAATCAGCCTATTAGGTCCAGATGCAAAAACACCATAAATCCAATCTATATAATGGTATAGGCAAATATTTTCCCTTATTCTATGTTAATTTCATATATGAATAATGGTATCGTAGATTATTGAATTTAAAAAAATAACCGATATTCATATAGAGACACCGAAAATTTACTTAAATTTATAATTTCTTACTTTTTATTTTTTTAATTATAAGAATTGTAGGTGAAATTCCGTGGAAAAGTAAGAAATTCAATTTCTGATGTTCCGTTCTAAACAGTCAATTTCTTAAAACAGAACATCTTGTAAGAGAATGTTCTCTGTGAGTAGGCACATGATTTCTGTCACATTTTCTAATTAACATTGCATCTTTATTCAAGAGATTAGCAGAATGTGAGAGTATATATAATGAGAAAGAAAAAGCCATACGTGGATTAACCATGGAGGAAATAAATGGATTTGATGAGAGTCTGGCTCCCGACGGGATTATATGCGAGAATACGGTAGCTGTGCGAGTATCGAGTACAAGAATGAGATCATGAAGATTAAAAGGACTATAGGGTCTGCACTAGAATTGCACAATCGGGTTTGGTTTGGATGGGGCAAACAGAGACACTGGCATGCAGGAAGCGTAGGAGGAGGAATCAAGGAGGGAAATGGAGGAAAAGAGATGAAATAAGGATTGTAGATGGGGAAAATGAAGAAAGGAAGAAGAGGTGGAGGAAGAAGTGGTTAATTGAATTGAATTAAAGAAGTTAAAATACAAACAATGGTCACGATTCTATACAATACAGAAGAGTTCGTATACAATACGACGATTTCAAAAGAGGTTGCTGCTTTCTCTCATTGTCTTTCAAAAATATAATGGAACAGTAGGTAAATAAGGAAAGAATCTTCAACAGAAGAAACAGAATAATAGAAGCCACATTAGTGGAAGAGGAGAATAAAGGAATGTAATGAATAACCAATGTGTTGTATAATAGCTAACAAGGAATAGTAAAGAAACGTTGAGGAAGGAATTCAGCTGATTCAAGTATGAGAGATCTAGATGAAGGATATAAAGATCATATTCCAGAAAATGAGTAGGCTTATTAAGCGAGTAGATAGAATTAATGATGGGGTGAATATGGATACTTTGTAGTGAGAAAAAGAGGGTCTCTTTGGAGTAAGATGAAAAGGCAATTGCGGTACTGGAGTCATTTAGAGACGATAGGAGTGGGAGATGTATGTGTATAGAGGACAAAGTATTCATTCATTCGACTGGGATGGTTGACTGAATAACGTTTGACTGGTTAATACGAATGAACGATGAGATGAGTAAGGATACTAACCAATGGAATACTTTCTTATTGTTTGAGACGTCATAGGAATTGGGATACGTCACAATAGGGAAGACAAGGTGGATAATAAAGTTGTTAAATAAGAATAGTGGTTGTTTGTTCAAAAAAGGAAGGGAAGTAGACAGAGTAACGAGAATTGAAATATATTATTAGCTGAATAAGGAATGGACGAAGGAGAAGTCAGTTCATTGCCCAATCGTCGGGGACATCTCCCTAAGGGGTTAGCAACAAGGAAAGAGTTAGTGTTGCTCTCTTCGTCACCATAAGCTACATTTTGTTGGTGGATTCATCGGAGTTCCAAGAGGACAAGAGAAGGCTTTGGAGAATTCAATCGAGTTCTGAACGCTTCCAAGCACACTGAAAACAACATATGAGTCCTTGAGTCTATGAGTATTTTGTACTTTATGCTTCGTCTCTAACACATACTCATTCTCCTACGCGACAAGGGTTGTTTTCCGATTCAAAAATAACTCTATTAACCGGACTCGAAATAGACCAACGTCATCATGGAGTACTTGATATGATTCAACATCATGACTTACCGTAATCTTCCTGTCGAATGTGTACCCACACCTTTCGCTGGAAGTTCACACCAATTTTGAGCGTATGCCACGAAGAAAGCCTGAACATTGATGAATGAATGAGAATATAACTAATATGAGTGAGTACCTGGTCAGGAGAAAAGTTCAAACCAGGGAGAACTTTGTTGTCCAGTTCATCTTGTTTCTTCCATGCCTGCGAAACATAATTTTACTAGTTAACGTGATATTTGCAGGATGGAATGATCCTTCAAGGAAGGACTTTGACAATGGCCTTTTATTTTCAGAAAATACTTCTTTCCCGTTGACCCCATTTTATTTCTCCTTTTGCAAATTTATTATCTCTATTGTAATCATTCTTATGATTCATGAAAATTTAAATTAAATTGAAAAAAAATTCTTTGTTGTCAAGCGATAAAAGATGGTTCATTTTCTCATCTTCAACTAACTTTGTATGCCACTTCAAGTCCAACTTGATCAGCGATATTCTCATTCAACGTCTGCTTCGCCCGTTCTGCCTGAATCAATCCTATTCTTACATACACTCACAGAAAAATCCCTTATGAATTAGGGAATAACTTTATCTTTTCTATAACGGAATTTTTTTCCGATAACGAACAATATTAGGGATATTTTTCTGTGTATTCTTCAAATTCCTTACATCATTATTAGTTAGTTTCGTGTATTGATCCATGAAGCATTGCTCTTTTATCGTATAGTGTTCTTCAGTCTTATTGTGGAACATCTTCTCTTTCCTTCCATTAGGCCCAAACTTCCTTCCTAAATGTAATAATAGAATTAGATATATCCACAAAGGGATCATGTAATTGAATGCCATGAGTATCTTATGGTCGACATGGGCACGTAATCTTTCCATTCTCATATAAATAATCCCTCTCATCTTCACTTCTTCTCATTTCTTCACTCTCCTTCTACTACAGACGCTAATTATATGCGAGACTCTTTCTTCTTCCTCAATGAAATGAGAATATTTCTTTCATCGAAATGAGCCACTCTTACTCCTGCCCCTATCCTCTCCTCTCGCCTCCCTTTCTCAATCCCACAATTGAGACTCCTTCTGTTTTACACCCACTCAAGCCTTATACGATGAAGGGAAAGCGAATACTTATACACAAAAGGGAGGTGTTTTCGACTCGTTTTGTCTGTGTCTACGGTATAACAATAGATAGAAGAGACTATATTATTGAAAGACAGACTCATTGGAAAGATATATGCGTAAGAATAACAGTAAGATCTGTCTATTCTCCGAGTACAATGACGTAGTTAAGTGTGCTCAATAATAAACAGAAAAGCAATTGGAAAAAGGGAGCAGAAGTAGATTAAGGCATGATTAAGAGCCTATGTTCATTGGCCATGACATCAATACCCCCACGGTATATGGTACCGTAAACATTCAAATACGGTACCGTATACCTACGCAACTACGGTACCATGAATTAGGTGGTACCGTATACTTGCGTACCATACGTACCATTATGATCGAAAGCGTGGGTGATTTCATGTCCGAGAGTTGACCCGTAACCTCCGAATGAGAAGAAACTGTAAATATGATAATGAGGTTAAGGGGCATAATCTATTCTTAGATTCAATGACGATGACTGAGATTTTTTCCAATGAAACTAATCAACACCGAAGAGGGGGGCCCCTATCTCATTAGGCGCTGCTCTCTCACTTTACCATACTCTCTCGTCGTCTATCGTATCTCTCAACTCTCTTCTATCGTTCACACTATCTCGATGGACATGTTGCACCGTCGTAAACGACGTCATTTCTAATGTGTGTAAGCGAGAGAATCTATCGAGAGGGGGCTATTTCTGTCGAAAGCCAAATCATTGGTCCTCTTTCCTTCACAAATGGAAACCACAGAATATATTGCAGAGGGTCTTCGTCAGAATTTTTGCACCAAGGAATAGAAAAAGGGGTTCAGAAAGGGAATCAGAATTTTTCCTTTTGCTACCTAAGTTTTGGCATCGTATTATATATATAATTCGTCATGATATAATTGGTCACTATATCTTAGTTATCCTTATAACGCATAATTTTATAATTATTAAGAATTACCTTGGTTTCTGATAGTCGAGATATTGTTCGAAAGAGAGGACCATTGGGAATATGACTTTGTTCGCTTCATAATTGTAGTGAACATTGAGATTGAATGTATTCGTGTCACTCGGCCACATATCAGGGTTCAGCTTTGCTGAATGATAATAATACTTTATTATGATATATTATTCATAAATTTGACTTGTTTTGCGACCAGACATTCTGCAAATCATGAAAAGATCTCGCATATTTTATTATTTTCTTTTTTAGATATTGTTTTCGCAAAAGCAAACATGCAGGATGCACTAAAAGCCAAATAAACATGGGTCTGGCATGTGGTTTTGTGTTCGTGGGCGTAAATGGAGGACTTTTGTTTGTAGTCTAGTCGTCTCTATTCCCTTTCTTTCACAGAATAACTGCAGTCTTTTTCTCAAGGGACAATTGATGCTACTCTAGTAGATGATACAACTGCCGTAGAAGATGTATTTTTAGGAAGATTAGTTGATGCACCATTCGTTTTAGGTTGATGAGGAGGAGGGATGTTTGGTGGGATACACCGGTAAACATCCATCCACAAAACATTCATTACGTGAACAATGAGGATACGGTATTCCGACTATTTGATACAACAATAGATATGGCCACCAACCAGTCACACTCCTCATTTGTTCCAATCTCTTGGCTCCTAAACTCTTCATATAGAACAATGGCCATGGTAACGAACGGTCGGCCATCTTAAATATTATTGATTTATTTTAATTTGTTCAGAATTTCGTCATCATTTACCCAGCTTGCTTCCATTGCATACAAAGACTCATCGTGGACACTCTTTGGATATACAGTTCCGAATACTACATTGTCCAGCTGAATTTAATATAAATAAATAAAGTGCAGTATTATGATAATTTAAAAAAAAGATGATACATTGAGAGAGTACGGTCTTGATCACACACCACATGTTCTTGTTCACTGTGCTTGTGTCCCCAGTGTCCCCAAAGGGATTAGATATAATTCGTCGAAGAACGCAGCATAGGGGGAATAAAGATTTTAAACATATTTCTATTAAGTACATCAGATAAGTAGAAGATCGTCAAAGAAACAAAAAAAAGATTGGTTAACTCTGACAATACTTTTTGACAATAACATTTTCAAATATTGTTAATCATCTATCGAACACTATAGCTTGGCTCAAAGTTGATAGCAAATTTAGCTTTAATATTGTTTATTCCGGTAAATGATCATTTATTAAAATCACAAAATGAAAAAAAAAAGATCCAAAAAACCCGAAAAGGTAGGTGTTCTGACCTTATCCTTATAGTATGATTTAATAATTGTAGCTAATAAAATATTTTGAAATCTTTAGTAACGTGGTGCAACGTTTAGGGATGGCAAATGTACGCCACAGTTTGTTTATAAATGATGATTTTCTTCACCAGTGTAAAAAGTTTTTTCCTTTAGTCTGAACGTGAACTATACATACAGAGAAAAATTGCACTCTACAGTACACAAGATCTGTGAAGTGTTATACATACAACTCTTTTTATGTAATTTTAAACAGAAAAAAAGTGTTAAATATAAAACTTCACAGGTCTAGTGTACTGTGGAGTACACCACTTTCTTCTATGTATAGATGTTCAGAGAATATCAGACGTTAATGAGCATTTCATCGTTGGTATAATATCAAACCTTTCTCATTGCATAGTCCATATCTCTTTGATCAATGACTTTTGTATTTTTGAGAAGTGTACGATATTCAGCTCTAATTGCGTCTCCAATACTCTCCGCGAAAACTTTATTCTGAAAAATAGTAAATTCAGGTACATCAGACAACACATGCAGAACTACTTTTGCATACTTCTTATTCGACAGTATTTAGGGTAAATTTTATAGGTGAGATATAAACTCGATATAATTACCTTTTCCAGCTTATCAATCATCATATGGTGAATTAGTCCAGGCATGGTTGTTTGCATCGCCTCAGACATGAATCCAATACATAGATGACTTTGGGGCTTTCCTTGCATGATTATGGAGTAGATTGTCTAAAATCGTTAATCGAGAACTGACAATGTATGAGTAAAGAATATTACCGATAACTCAGTCTTTTGAGTGGCATAAGGAGTGCCGACATAGAGATTATGGACATAGAAAGCCTTGATCTTGATGTAGTCATTGATGATTGCTCGTCCTGTTAAAAAGTATTGATTAATTAAATAAATTTAATAATTAACAATAAATGGAATGTGATCTATCTACCGGACAAGGTATGATTCATGGCATTAACTATCAAAGTTTATGGTCTTTCGGCATCTACGAATATTATGAGTACATCGACTGTCTTGATATAAATAACACTCATTCAGGGCATTAAAGTGAGCGTTACCACTCTCAATGGTCTATACATTGTGCACACTATTTCTCTGTTCTCTAACAACGAGAGAGTGTAGATCGTTGAAAAGGCAATTGAGAGAGGTTACGCTCCCTTCAACCAAGACACGAGTAAACTTTTTGGTTATCCAGTCTTGAACCTTTTCAGTGTCCATAAAATATATTATTACCTTCTGGTGTTGATCTGTATTCTGCCATTACACTCAGGAATCGTTTAAGCCAATTGAGACCGAGTGAGACATTGATCTCTGCACTTGGTGCAGTCGGATATCCAGTCAGTTCCTCTAGGAATGTATGAAAATCAAACTGAAATAATATGATCATTATTATACAATACATGAGTCTCTGTCAAATGATAAATAACCTAACTGTATATTGCATGGTACAATACTAGTGTATGAGAAATTGCACGAATTTATATTAATTTAAAAAAATGTGCTTTTGATTGACTATAGTACAAAACAGAAAAAAAATTGTCGGAAAAATTCGTGTTCCGAAGTTTTAGAAAACACTTTTTGGCATAAGCGTGAAGAATAACATACCGCTCCAGCTGATATTGCATTCAAATCATGTAGTGTCATGAAATGCTCCTCAAAGTCGCCATGATTCTGGAAAATTAAATATTCAACATGTTGAATATAAATGATGAATTATAGTGGTGTTTATCAAATAATTACCAGAGGAGATGCTTGCATTATTCGACATTCGAATAGAGTCAATTGTGCGGCCCAATGAATCTGCTCCTTCAAATCATATCCAGCCATAACCATCAATTCCAACATCGATTTGAAGACATATGTGAGATACTGAAAGCGTTTGACTCATTCATCATAAATCTGTCTCCGATTGATTATAAATTAACAATATGTGTCAAAATATACATACAGTACTGGCCAAAAGGTTATTGACTTTTGGTTTTTTCGCCATAACTTTTTTCAAACTCAACCGATCGAGTCCAGGTTTTCAGGGATTACTTTTAGAGTGTTTTTACATATCTTACACAAAAACCACCGCGGTTGAGCTTTTCCGGTAAATTTTATTTCGATTTTCTCAAAAGTCACAAAAATGCGATTTTCGTTTTTTTCTATTTATTCGATTTTTTCTACCTATTTTGCCGCCAATGTGTGTTATATCGTTTTAAAAGCATGACACGGATTCTTGGGAGCAAGGATCTACCGATATCCGAGCGAGAACCCATTCGTCGTGGATGTCAGATGGGACTGTCGGAGGCACTCTGTCACAGCAGTTCCGAGTGACGGTTTCGACTATCCTGAAGGTCACCAAAACGTCAATCCCAGCTCAAACAACGAAGAAGGTTAATGTACGTCCTGGCAACACGACCACGACATCTGATCGTCTGATTACCTGCATTTCGAAGGAGAAACTGAGGCTCACTACAATGGACATCAAGCGAGCACTAGCGGAGTTTCGCTAATTTGAGATGGCTAAGGATTGTAAACATGGCTAGAAAGATGTTTGAGGTGTCCGTGAGTAATGTACAACATCGTCTTCATGCGTTGGGTCTGTTCGAACGTCACCATATCAAGTAACAGCTGATCTCTGAAAAGAATCGCAAAGCATGTATCACATGGGCAAATGAGCACTTGCATTGGACCCTCTAACAATAGAAGTAGGTCTTATTCTCATACGAAAACAAGTTTCTGATGATTGGTACGGTGGAAATAAATCATGTTCGTCGTCCGGTTGGCAGTAGATTGGATGTGAAGTACCAACTGACCACCGTGAAGCATGGAGGAGGATCGTTGATGTTGTGGGGTTGTTTCTCTGAAGATGGGGTTGGACCCCTGGTTCATGTGAAGAGGATTATGAAGAAGGAGATACTCTAGAGACACATTTCCTTTCTTCAAACATGGTTTCAGCCATGTTTACAATCTTTAGCCACCTCAAATTAGCGAAACTCCGCTAGTGCTCGCTTGATGTCCATTGTAGTGAGCCTCCGTTTCTCCTTCGAAATGGAGGTGATCAGACGATCAGATGTCGTGGTCGTGTTGCGAGGTCGTACATTAACCTTCTTCATTGTTTGAGCTCGGATTGACGTTTTGGTGACCTTCAGGATAGTCGAAACCGTCACTCGGAACTGCTGTGACAGAGTGCCTCCGACAGTCCCATCTAACATCCACGACGAATGGGTTCTCGCTCGGATATCGGTAGATTCTTGCTCCCAAGAATCCGTGTCATGCTTTTAAAACGATATAGCACCCATTGGTGGCAAAATAAGTGGAAAAAAATCGAATAAATAGAAAAAAAACGAAAATCTCATTTTTGTGACTTTTGATAAAATCGTAATACAATTTACTGGAAAAGCTCAACCGCTGTGGTTTTTTGTGTAAGATACGTAAAAATACTCTAAAAATAATCCCTGAAAACCTGGACTCGATCGGTTGAGTTTGAAAAAAGTTATGGCGAAAAAACCAAAAGTCAATAACCTTTTGGCCAGTACTGTAACTATTTTGGATTACGTCTAAAAGATAAATAAGAGATCTGTTTTGTCTTAAAGATCCTGATCGTGTACACGTACTGGATGCTTTCCAGCGATAATGGAATGAACTGTTGGACTGTCTGCTGCATAATACGCTGGTGACAACATGAATGGAAACATCTCTTCGATCTTAATTTTTGTAAATTTAGATAATCCTAAATGCAAATCGCAAAAAAATCATATATTGTTTAATTTTTTCTTTTTGTAGATGTCCGATAAATAAATTGTACCGTGAGAACAGTTCTGCTCGTATCCCTTGTATCCACATTTGGTCCAATAGAAAAGAGAGCAATGGCTTGAATTCGATATGCATGAACGAGTGTTTGTTCGATAGTTGTTATATACGAACTCTTATCGTCCATTATATCATCAAAGTACTGGAAAAATAATAGTTTTTGACAGTGTTTTAAGAATTTCTTTTAAAAGCTTTCAAAACCAATTCAAAGACAATTTGAAACTAAACAAGACACAATGATCAATTGAGCTAAAGATCCAAATCAGGGAATTCCGATTTTACGCTATTTTTTTTGGAAAATTCCAAATTTGCGATTTTCTTAAAATATTTTCCCGAACAGCCATGTTCCAATTAATTTATGGGGATTGCACAATTATATTACCCCTGTCAGATTTTTGTACGATGCCGCTGCCTGTTCAATATTGATGGTATTGCACTTCTGATATCCATCGATTATTATCTTTTCAGCCGTAGTCAATACATCACCGATACGACTTGCTGAACACAGAAAATTTATCGTTTTTTTTTCCTCGAAAGTTTACAGTTTACTCACCAATATCGATATATTGTGCGACTAGGTCTAGTGATTTGTAAACTGTCTCGTATAAGTTCTGCCAAGAATTTGCATTCCGTCGAATTGTCCTGGAATAAATTAAAAAGTCAACAAATTATACGATATTGTTGAATTCTTTGTTGTTAAATATTTTCTCTTGCTTGTGAG
Organism: Parapristionchus giblindavisi; assembly: GCA_943737045.1. Taxonomy (NCBI): domain Eukaryota; kingdom Metazoa; phylum Nematoda; class Chromadorea; order Rhabditida; family Diplogasteridae; genus Parapristionchus; species Parapristionchus giblindavisi. Next base: position 475,380 of record CALSFV010000034.1, read on the forward strand.
CTTTGCATTTGTGCACGACTATAAATATATGGTGATATAATTGATCGAAAAACAGACCGTTCCATCCAATTTCCACATGCATATTGATAGAAGTCTTCACAAGGAGACGATGGAGGCACGTCAATGATACTACCATTGAGTGATTTTGTTCGAGTTTGATCAATTCGTTCAAAAAGGGCAGATGATGCGCTAGTGCATCCTATTGTAGTACAAGCTGAAAAGAACAATTTATATGACTGACTATGTCCAGTTTGTACTCATTTAAAGTCCATTTTTCATTTGGGATAATTTGTATATCACTCGTATTTATAAGTAATCATTTGCGAAGAAAAGGGACTATCATTTATGTACTCTATATAAGTGTTAATAATACATGAAAAATATTATACCAATACTTGTCCTATTCATTTTTTACAATATTTTTTCTGAATTCGAAAAACAGGATGTAATCAGTGTTAAAAAGGTTGACTGCAGATGTAGTCTCTAATCTTGTGTTTTATTCCTAATACTATAATCTTTGCTTGTTGTTGCAATATCCAGTGAATGGTCATCAGTAGGGGAAGTAAATTACGTGACATTTTAATTCGAATCATTCACATCATTCTCTCTCTCATTCTCCACAACACTTCAGTCTTCCTTTGACTCGTTGATCCAAATGACGTCAAGCACTTTCTTCTTGTTCCTTCTCGAACTTGACACTTTTCTCATTTATTAGGTCTATTCGATTTGTTTAACGCCCTTGTTCCCTCGTAAAATCCCGAAAAATCGACCATTTCACTTGGATGACGTGAGAAGCGTGCGCACAATAGCAAATTATCCTACGCATATTTGGAAGGTAGAATTTTATCTGAGCGCACAGTCACAACAAAATTATAAATGTCATCTGGTATATCAGAAATCCGAAGAAAATCTCTTATCATGATACATATTATTTTGAGAGCTTATTTTCAAGTAAAGGTAGCTTTAAAAAAATCATAATTGAGGATTATGTGATGTTTGTTGTTGAAATAGGTAGGTTTTTTTATAAAATAAAGAAAAAAAAGGTACTATTATGAGAGTGAAGAATGATGAAGTAAGTAGTGAGCAGTGATGATGATACCAGTATAAGAAGAAAGACTATGATTAGAAGCAACAACCTCTTACGTGAACACTGAAATCAATATTGTTTAAAGATGGAGACCCACGAGTATTTTCGTAGTAAGACTGTTCGGATAGTATGATAGAGATTCATCACACGAATCGAAAGACATATCTGATATTGATTCCCGATATGTTTAAAGCTCACTATGAGCATTGAAAGTACAACTTTCAAGGCATGTCGAGAGTGCTCATCGAATTTGCATACTTTCTCTCTCATTTTCTCATTATCCCTTACGCCAATTACCATATAATATAAACAATAGCCAGCATGCTTATCGTGGCGGGAGTCAGTCATGCCAACTCATGGGTCCCCTTCTTTAATTATTAAAATAATTATCAGCAATTTGAGTTTTTTTATACAGTCCCGCACGATCGCCCTCCCTAAAGGCGGGCCGCCGCGACATGATTCATGTCGCCTCATGTCGCATCCTTCTAAAATACTTTTAAAATATTTCATTAGCTGTGGTCATTGCATCATCAGAAAAGATTAAGATCACCGTTGAAACGAATAAAATTGGTTAACTCTGGACAGAGTTATTGAAGGATCATGGCTGATTTTGTTACCGTAATCCCTGCAAATTTGAATTTCCCGCACTTTTCATTGACCCTGCGAAATCGATTTTTTCACGAACAAGTTTTTGGACGCTTTCTGTGGATTTTCTTTTGTATTTTCTCGTGTATTTTGCGAAATAATTACAATACTTCCAAATACAATACTTCCAATACGAGAAAAAACCGTTCTAAAACACATTTGCTAGAAAATCGTTTTCGCAAGGTCAGGACCCCGTCAGGCATAATCCTTCAATAACTCTGTCCAGAGTTAACCAATTTTATTCGTTTCAACGGTGATCTTAATCTTATCTGATGATGCAATGACCACAGCTAATGAAATATTTAAAAGTATTTTAGAAGGATGCGACATGAGGCGACATGAATCATGTCGCGGCGGCCCGCCTTTAGCACGGCGGTTCAATGAAGAGAAATCCCTACATTTAACTTTGGCTTGAAGCCTCTTGCATTACGAAAAATCGGCAAAGTTGATTTGCACTGGGCGGGATAGGTTCGGATAGATACACAAAAGCTCTACCCACTAAGCCATATCGGCATGTCTCGCGAATCGTAAAGCTCGATGATAGTTCTAGTCAGAAGCGAGCGCCCAGATATACCGTAGTCAACTTTCGCGCTGGGAGAACCTAGATGTTTTAGTGCTTATCATCACTCAGTTTGCGATACTTTCTTTCTCCGGCAAGAGCTTCTTAGTTACTATCATTGAGCCGCCGTGTTTAGGGAGGGCGATCGTGCGGGACTGTATTTTATTTTGTGCTACATATGAGAAATTTATGATAAAATGGTAAATAAATGACACATTATAAATTATAATGATTATAGAATGATGAATATGCCGGTAAACAATACCCGTATTGTAAAGAATCGTGATTTTTGATATGAATCTTCTGAAACCTTTAACGCCGTTGTTTCCTCTGGCGAGGTGGACTGAAAATAATAACAATAATATATTACGTAGTAATGGCATTGAAAATATTTTTGTCTTATTATGGCACAATTATTTTGAAATGCTCCCTGTGTTTATCGAAGAAATCAAAGAGCAATCATTTTGAAAGGTATCATCTCTTGTTTTCTTCCTCTTCTCGACCCATTCTCATTTCAAGAGGACTATAAAGTGCGAGGGAGTGGGAAGAACTCACTTATTGAAGGATATCCCCCTTTCTCAATCATCAATTCATCTCCCTTCATAGTTCACATTGCCACCCCCTGTGTAGTCCATTCGAAAAAAAGATAATTTGAAAACATTTCACATGCTACATACTCTGGGACTAGTGTTGGCTATTCGGGTTAGGGCAACCCCCTGAATAGCAAAATCTATCTGGGACCTCGAAATTACCGATGAACAGTGTTCATCACAACAGATGGGGCTTCTTTTTACAGCGAAAAACTATTGCAATCAGTGTGGACTAATTGGACGAATGGGAACACTGAACACTTTGGGATTGGAGTTAGTTTGTGTTCGTGTTATTGAAGTGGGAAGAGGATCGTTTATTCTCTCTATTATGACTCCCAATGGACTGCCCATTGCCCCCCTGAAGAATCCTAATCGCTCTCCCTATCAACGGCTAGGACGAATTCCTCAAGTAACGAACAATAATAGCTACCTTTCGGAAGTGCCTTTTGAATCATAAATGGTCTATCACCGTTCACATAAGTTCACCTTCCTCTCGCACTCACAGATATACAAAATGAAATACCTATTTTGAAGTGATTCGACTCTAGTAGGTATTTTTCTCTGCTAACGACTTAATATGCGCAAAGGACTATGTAAATAGCCCTTGGATATGTATATATGGCTAAATCTTCGCATAATAAGGATAATGTTACACTTGGCATTCCCCATAATATCTGTAGCTTTTAATCGCAACTTAAGCGATTGGCTGAGACCGAGCGTAAATGTGTGAGCTTCCATTCCTAATGAGATTAATGTTATCCTTGCAATTCTGTGAAGAGATATATGGAATAATATGGACTAGATTTTAAATCTTTTGAGAGATGATATCATCTCAGTCTAATGCGCGCTCATAACAGACTTGTCCAAAAAGCGAAATATGAAAGGAAAAATAAAATATGAAAATGACAACTAATTGAAAAAGTGAGAATGACACGGATTAATTATGTGGGTGGAGGGAATCATTTGTGAAAGGTCAAAATATTACTCATATCACCCTGATAATCCGTCAAATAAACAGTAAATTACATTAGAGTAAGCGACGAGCGGTGCAAAATCTTCAGCATCCCCGTTGAACAAAAATCGCAATAGTCCATTGGGTCTAAGTGGTTTAGACGGTAGCATCTACGAGGAGTGGGAGACAATAAGCAGTGAATGATGACTGGTGGAGATACACAATTGAAGTCGGCGTCGTCAAATTATCCTCCCTCACTCTTCCTTCTTGATATTATACTCCTACTACTACTCCTCCTCTATCTCGTGTAATCTGGGACACAAAAGTGTCGTTGAGTGGGAAAAGGACGAGGGCGAGGAGAGTGGCCAACGAATATAAAACGGAGAGTTGTTGAAGATGGAGCAGTCGTATGAGAGGAGTTGGATGAGGATGGAGAAGAGAAGATATGGGAAGGAAGAATGAAGAAGAAAGAAGAGGAAGAGGAGATACAATAACATATTGAGAGGAGAGGAGTGGGAGGAAATCACATTGACAGCTTGATGTAGGAAGACAAAGACAAAGTGAGGTCATCTACAATGGATGAAACATCTCACGGATATCCCCCTTTTTGTCTAAGTGTTCTCACTCTATAAAGCCAAAAGAATCCCATACGAATGACCCCTTACAGAAGACTTCCCTACTGAGAAAGGAAATCATAATCCCTTACAGGTAAGTGTGATTGTATATTTTTTCAAGCGATCTAGGCGAAAAAAAAGTTAATTTAAAATAAGTTTATGTAGTAAGTGATAGCGGCCGCCTACCAAAGAATCTTAAATGACACCTTGCGCTAATTTGAAACTCAGCAATGCTCTTTCGTTTTCATGGTCTGCGATAGAGCGATGACAGAGCGGAGTAAACTTAGCTCGGGGTGCTTTTAATAAGATGTACCTATTGAATATATAGGAGATCTTTTTGAAAGATCGAATGAGAAACGTCAATCATAACATTTAGTTCTTAAACATTTCTAGCTATAAACATTAAGGTGCATACAACCTTACTTTTCAATAATCATTACTTTAGTCATTATTATGATCTAGATGTATACTCTCGAATGATATCGATGAGTTCACTCAAAGTTCCCATTGGGCGAATTCGTGCATGGTTTGTCACCCAATCCTTTCCACATATCACACACCCTCTTAGTCATCTCTTGATAGCAGAACTCGCTTATTCTTCAGTCAAAGGGTTCGTATTAGACTGGGATCCTTCCCAGGCTGACTACATAATGAGCAGACAAATGCTATCGCACATTTATTCAAAGTATACCCACTGGTTCTAAAAAACCTAGAAGAGAAGGTTACGGTAGTGAGTGCAAGCCCACCCATCAGTAATTTGTGATCATTGTAGTACGAAAGCACACTAATCATAGGTCGGAACTAATCATCACAAATCATAGGTAAAAAATACAAGTTTGTGCAGGTAGTATTTTTAAAAGAGATCAAGATTTAGATAAAAAAAATGCACTAGATCGGATGAGAACCGTAGAATGAGAACCGACTGGATGAGAATAGTTGCATATCAGAGATAAGCACTAATGAATAGACAAATTATGGGAACAGTTGGATCTCATTCCACGGTTTTCATCCGACCCAGTGTTAAAAAGAAGAGTGTCGGTGTATGAATGAGTTGGTAACCTCAGCGTCCCTTGATTCTTCATGGTACGTCTCGTATTCTAGCAACTGTGATGTAGATGGGGGCCATTGATGAAGGTAAATGACATCTATCGGATACATACTATCCTCATAGTCTATGATAATCTAATATATCATTCACTTAATAGTCCATCTAGAGATAAGGAGGCGGAGTTTAGATGAACCAGATTGAATGAATACGATGCGTTTGATTGAGGTTTAGTGGCTCACAACGTGGCTTCCAACGGTTAATTGGTTTATGCGGTCGATGTGTACTATAGTTAGCCCATATTTATCCTAATTTACATGTGCTTCTAATAGAGTGGCTATTTCTATCAAGGAAATCCTTGCAAGGAATCCAAATAGATTATGATTAGACATGATTGGATCGACCTTCATATCGAAACATTCTAGAAATAAAGACAAGCTTCAGGGAAAAAATGGGAGAATAACTTTTATGTTGTCAGAGTTATGATATCATTATTTGCATAGACCTAGAAAACATTTAGACTTCCGACTTCCTTATGCGCAAAATTTTTAATTATTCAGTGAAAGGATTATGTATGATTGGGATTCCAAAAACCAACGGTTTTTGTGTTGCTCTCTCACGCGATTTTTCGAATTCTAGTGCGCATTAGAGGGAAATCAGAACAAAGAACATCACAGAATGGAGACCATAATGGAAAAAATCAAATTTGATTAGGAAATGAAGCACTCACTTCTGACAACTTTTTGAACATTTGTTAGATAATGGATAATGTTGTTAGGATTGAGGCAGACGAGATGATCATTGACTGCAATTGAAAAAGAAAGTGACTGTTATACTATACGGAGGCGAGAATAATTCACAAAAGCCAGCAAACGCGTCACGACACTTTTAGAATAATTTATGAGCAATCTAAATTGGTTATTGGAATTTCATTTCACTTGGAGTAAATGACTCCTCCTTCCAAATAGCAAAAGTCCCCCATACAATAGAAGGAACTGTCGATATGAGTAATAAACGGTGACGGATATGGTCTATTGAACTACACGATGAAATCCATACATTATGAGTGCACTACTCCTAAGCAAAATGAATATTCAATGGAAAAAGTTTAATTAGTATATCCGGCTGTGCCCTCATACAAACGTCATTCAGAAATATTATAGTATGCGCTTCTTTTATTCAAAAACATCCATACGAGTATCAATATTAGACGAAGGAAAACGTTAGCACAATCTCAAAGAATTCCCTTACTGTAAAGGAAATATTCTCCGTGAGAAATGAGCAGTGATCCTTGTCAAAGTAATGCCATTATTGTTCTCTCATTAAATTGTAAGAAACGATAAATATTTATTATTATTATTGTTCAGGAGTGTATGTAATAGAGATAAAACGAACACCGTATTGTGTGGAGTGGACGACGTTGTTGTTATCTCTCGTTGAGTCGGAAAGGTCGTGGAGTCGAATCTCCCATTCGTTATCTGCCACAACTTAACCAACCATACAAGGAGAAAGGAAAATAGTAATGATAGCAATAGGAACAAGTAGAACAAATGTAAGTATGATATCAACGATTTGACCAAATAAAGTGTGGTTTCAGTGTAGACCAATTATACTGTATTGAATGAACAGGTGAAATTAAAGCAAGAGAACATTGAGACACGTTTAACACCACGAAACTTAGTCCAGGTGTTAATGATATTAATCGAGGAAATTGAAATTTATATAAGTACAAATAAGATAATTGAGAAATAATTAACAACGAGCAGATGATATGGGATGATGTGTAGTAGAATATGCAGAATATAAAGCGAGCTTGATGCATGATCTTGCATAAATCATATGAAGGTGTTTGGGCAGAATAACAAACACATTAGGACTTAATCCGTGCGCAGAAATCTAGTCTCACGTTAGTCGAATTAAGGTTCGTGACGTCGGTTCATACATGTCAAATGTGCGAAAGATTGAACAGGTGTACAACACCTGCGATTGATGGAAAAGACGAGATTGAGTAAACCCCCGACTATATAAAGATATTCCAATGTCTCAGAGAGATATATAGACTAATAGACTGAATACGATTAAGATGTACGGATGAGTGGCTGGAACGCTCTAGTCACAAATGATACTCCTCGTTGCTTTAATTTCTCAGACGATGAAAATAGATTGAATAATAGTAGTAGAAGATGAAAAGGATGAGGAATGAAGATTCTCTTTCAGGGAGAAGTATGTGTAGGTACAGAGATGAAACTGAAATTATGAGTATCGCGTTGGAGGATAAATTGAAGAAGGAGACGATGACATAGTTGAAATAAAGAGTATTGAGGGGGTGAGAAAGAAACGAAATAGTGACCAATTACATATGGGTGTGGGCCGTGGAACAAAATATCCTGTGATCTGATGATTCATTCAGAGAAATGATTCAATTATTCATGATGAGTCGTGTTAGGGGACTAATAGGTCGTGTGAATGTTCTTTACAGTAGACAGCGAGATATATGACGTGATAGGAGGACACTAGGTCGGATGAATGACAACCGACAGGATGAGAACTATTTGCATATTAGAGACAAGCGATAATGAATAGATAAAGTATGCAAAATGTTCTCATCCAGTCGGTTCTCATTCATCGGTTCTCATCCGACCTTGTGCCGATAGGAACTAGCGAGAGCGACTTGGGAGACGTGAGGGTGGAGAGGAAGAAGAGGAAAAGGAACAACTTAGTGACCGAATCCTCTGCAAATGAGGGGATAGATGTGTGAATGTTTCAATTACTTAAGCGTCCATTGCAATTCACATCTAACTTCAACATACAACGCCGCCCTCGCATTCTATAAGAGTTCACTCAACTGTGAAGGGATATAGACGAAGGAAGCACTTGTTTCCAATATCAATTATCACTAGCAGTACCGAATCAAAGGACAGGATTAATATGGCTTCCGACCCGAAAATTACGTCATTATACTGTATTTACACGGATTTGCTCTGTTCAACTGCTCCGGTATTTTTTACTAGCGATGGGAAGATGGCGTTCCCCGCGAGTTTTTGATGTCCACAAGTTGGGGCGGGGGGGGGGGGGCATGCCATAAGATAGAGATTACGAAGCCATTCAACAAATGGACGTTGTTTCATGTGTATGATCCAGGTGGGAATGTTACAAATAGAACCATCTTCAGATTACGGTTACCACATCCGGGATCGTAAAGCTGCTTTTTTTAAGAAGATGGTACGTCGTAATAGATCAAAGTATGAGGCAAAAAGCAAAGCTAAATGTACAAGTCCTGTCAAAGTATGAAAGATAGAACAAATATATAAAAATCAAATAATGTGTGTAAAAATAAACATTCATATTTAAAGTTGAGAGATAATTGCAATGAAAATGAGATAGAGAGAGAGTAAAAAGGAAATGGATGAGAATACATAAAGGAATGCGACGCAATAACTCAATTTCCACTGCAAATGCTCCACAAATAGACAAAGACCGACATTTATGCAGAGAATGAAATAATTAATATTTATTATTAGGTCCGTTAACACTGTTGGAATGCGGTCGAGCTGTGAAATGGCATATTCCAGGTTCGTATTCTTCATGATTTTACGTTATTTCAATGGTCCATCTTACGTCAGTGAAAAAGGATCATAATGGACTCAAATCTGCGTCATTCATAATGGATTAGTTCGAGAGCAAAGAACGACCCTTCCTGAAGATGGACACCCGCGAATGCTTATGCAATCACTAGCGACTAGCTAATAAAAAGGATAAGTAATATGCAATAAGGTAGAGAGTATTCTCGCCGACCCCTAGGCACAGTGGAAAGACAACGGATTTGACAATCTTTGCGGGTTCGAAACCTATTGCCGAACTTTCCAATTTTAAAAAAATGCGCCTTTGCGGTATTTTGTCATATTTCTCTGTTACAACGTATAAAAATATCTCCAGCCTTAACTCGATATAATATTTATTATACTTTCTTTCAATTATCTACATAATAATCTGACATTGACACATAAGGAAATTACAGAGACCAATGGGTGCAATCCCAATCCAATTTTCTATAAAAAGATACAATGACCGTACACACCTTATTTGCCTATTATTAGAAAATCGTAAGCGCTGTCTGTCTGCGTGTCTTTAAGTGTGCACTTTTTCAAACCACAGCCAGAAAGCCAAAACTATTGCCAGAACTCTGAAACTTGGTCATATAGTAATTGTTAAATTATTGCGGCATAATGAGTAATGGTGAACTTACACAATTACTTGGTCGATGTGAATGAATGAGTGCCTGTTGACTACTACAAATTGATGTCTCGTCATCATTCTGATATGAGGTCGATGCTGTGGAGAGTAGTCCTGCCATACAGCCATCCAGTTTGATTAATGAAACGAACCTCAAAGATCAAAGATCAAAGATTAAAGATTAACATGACTAGAGAGGGTGCAATTGAGTAACTTGACGCGATCACGAAAACCGATTATTGCTGAGATCAAAGATCAAATATTTAAGACTTGAAGAAATTGTTTAAGTATATCAGAAGAAGTTATAGTTTTTGTAAGACGAATAGGATAAAGATAACTCCAAGCTGTGTATATTCGACAGCACTGTAATATATTATGAAAGCGCACTAATATTTATATGGTCTATATTTGGTCCGTATTTGATTAGTGATCACAAGCCACACTTGCAGACATAAACAAGCAAATAAACATATAGTGAGATCATAAGATGAAAAGGAGCAAATACTACGAAGGACATCATGTAACGACGTTTTTATATTCATATGCTGTATTCTACGATGCATGGACTGTTTAAAAAAAAGTTTTTTAAAGATTTTTTTTTGTATCATACTATATCCATAATATTGAAATTTAAATAACTGATTTTATGTTGAACTATTCGTTTAATTATAGAAATGGGAATTTGTTTTAGATGTGGCAACACATATTAACGGTTTTTGGTGCGTTTAAAATATTATTAACTATTCTAATAAGGAAATGAAAAAAAACCCAATAAGATTCTTTTCGTCATCAAAATGCATGAATAAGTGTTTTGGTGTGCCCACCACTACAATTAAATTGATATGCTTTACTGAATATTGCAAAAGACCAAAGCCTACGATCACTTTCGAGACACGAAATTTCTCTAGATCTTCGAAAAAAGGTATGATGCAACAGTGCATTTATTGGAACGAATTTTGTCCAAGGACCTTTTTTCGAGAGTAGAGTCCTAGAAGAGCAATTAAGAATAAGAAGAATGAAAATGGGAATAAAATGAAGGGTGGGAGAATATGGTATATGATGAATGAGAAAGGATGAAGAGGTGAGATCCATCGATAATAAGGAAGAGAATAAGGAGTCTATGGACGGATGAGGGTGGCAATCAAGAAGACTACGTCACAAGTATAATTTGGATTACTGTAGTCGTGTAGGCGACGTTTCTGAACTACAATAGTTTCAACATAATAAGAAGAATGAAAATGGGAATAAAATGAAGGGTGGGAGAATATGGTATATGATGAATGAGAAAGGATGAAGAGGTGAGATCCATCGATAATAAGGAAGAGAATAAGGAGTCTATGGACGGATGAGGGTGGCAATCAAGAAGACTACGTCACAAGTATAATTTGGATTACTGTAGTCGTGTAGGCGACGTTTCTGAACTACAATAGTTTCAACATAACTACTCAATTATGTTAAGGTTTAAAATACACACTACGCAGTAAATGTTTCCAGAGTATTTGAAGAGAAGCGAACCTTGAAATGACGCGATAATGATCAAATAAAAATGACTCGGACTGGGTAAAACCACCCATTAGTAGGACTAACCCATAAAAGTGAAGGATGATGTGGTCACCACAAAGCACGAGCTAAAGATATCTATCCACAGGTTTAAAATAGACTTTGTCAATGTATGCATGTACATATTTACGATATACATATTCATGCAACGATGAAATGGAGTACTTTATGAAGAGAAATGGGAACCGTGAGGAATCCGACACAAAGGGAGGTCTCATTCCTCATTTTGTTCTTTCTGAATCTGACAGTTAGGACAAGTGAAGCACGCTAAAATGAAATGAAAGAGACGAAGATGAAAACGTCACGTCACTATTATAAATGCCATTACTGTCAATGAAACAAAGGAACTAATTGATTATGAGAGGGTGCAATATTGTTGTGTAACGTATTACGAATGAAATAGTGGCAATGAGAATAATTTGTTTGTTTTAATGCTAGTTTCTGCAAACCATGTGGCTAATATCAAGGGGATAATAGAATTATGAATAATAATACACTGCACGTGTTGCGTTCATCAAGAAACCATATGATTACAGTACTGCCATACATCATCCATTGTTGTTCGTTTCAAGAGGAAGTGCATAAACAATTACAAATTCCGAATGAATGTGATCATATACAGTTCGAGAGAGATTTCGTTGTTTTCTTCACTGAGGATTCCCCTTCCATTCTTAGTACCAGTTTTTGTATGGGGATTGAGACACTAGACAATATCATGGAAAAAGTTATAAAAAGGTTTTTTCACAAAGAAATGATGACGCAAATGAAATACTATAATGTAATTGTCCTTCTGAATAGCTATCACAGTTCCACAGAAACTCACGCAATATATGTGAACCCAGTTAAATTAAACTCATTTTTTGACAACCGAATTCGGAATCTAACGGAAATTTTTGTGCACGATCAACAAAAACACTCCGAGAATTAACTAACCGAAATAAACATTTCTCGAAAAGTAAAGAAATGCATGACAAACCGTGAAATGAACAAAGCCTATCAGACTATGGAAAACCCATTTAGTCTTTCATCATGGTCATCTTATTCATGAATAGGATATTCGAAGAGAGGTTCAGAAACCTCTAAATACGAATTGGCCATGAAAAAGCACAAAATTTTTAAAAACTATTGCCTCTTTACGATACATATTCATAAAGGTGAAGGTATGGACATACTAACTATAATTATTTGTATTGAGAACATGACACAGTCGTTGACACAGTCACAGTAATCCTCGCTGCCGATATCCGTAGCTCAAATGTTCAACTATCCACTATTCCGCGTTATTCATTGTCAGCTCTTTCCCCGACTGATATCTCTTTTGTAAAAAATCTATTTCAAAAAGAATATTTCATCAGTTTCAATCGTCAGGTTAGACCGGTGGCAGTGTTAATTTCTACGCCTCACCTCACTTTAAAAAAAGTTTCACGAATTCTTCCGCGATCCAAAACCGAAATCACCTATTAGTTAGATATAAATATGCAAAGGAAATCCAATTGCATTTTTGCAATTACTAGTAATATGCTTATCAATTAATATTTTGATGGAATAAAGAAATAAATAATGAATAAATAAATTGTTGAATCCAACACATTTATATGTATCTAGGATGGCCCTATTTCTGTAGTTATACTGAGACCACCCCCGCTTACGCGTCATAGCACTATATTATAGGGATTCAGGACTCGAAAAGCCTTACACGACACTTTAAACATAATGAATCAGTCCAAAATGAGCCATAACAGGCATGAAAATAGTATAGTGAATCAATTCAAGAATGTACTCTTTGGGAGCGAATTATGACGGAACTAATCAGTGAAAAATCGCCGTTTCCGTTCAAAATAAGCTCATCTACGCCAGAAAAAACTTTAGCTAATACGAATATTATGGTAACTCAATACAGCACAATACCACCGATATCATAATCTATGGGATAATATGGGGGGATGAATAGGAACGGATTATGACTCATGAGTATATATCTGGTAGAGTATGGTCTAAACGAATTCACCAAGACATATTATGATCGTATCAAACAAATGACGTAAGTGTTATATCAAATGGGAAAAAGATGGATAGTGGGTGCATTGTACCCGAAGTAAAACAACACTAATTTCATAAATAGCTTCACGTAAACAACAAATAAAAATGAGAAGCCAGACGGTGATGAATTTTCAGTGATGCGAAGGTAGAAAAAGCAGACATCAACAAATTTTAATCTGCAGTAGATGCAAATCGCGAAAATGTGAATTGCGGAGTTCAGAATTTGCGTAGAGAAAAAAAAAGGAGCGAAAGATTGCGCAAAACGAGGGCGAAATTATATTTGAGAAAGAATTATCAAACAATATTAGCTCAAATAAACAATTCAACCAGGAATCGGAATATGCGCATATGAAGATCAACGTCAATGTTCTGGGGCTGTCGGAAGTAAGAAGAGGCACATCAGATAAATGTGTTTAAATGAAATGAAAATAAACTCGACAGTTAGAAAGTTTCAATGTGAGTGATTGAATGGCAATCAATCGAAGTTATGAAGATGCTAATATAAAGTACTGAAAAATCTGTGGTATGTGATGAAAAAAGAGTGAAAGGTGAGAGAGGAAGAGGTAGAGGTAGAGAAGAAGATGTATAGATAAAGGTAGAGATATAGAGACACCTCAATCATTTGCTGCAAATGAAGAAAGAAGATAGATTGCATTGAAATACGTCATCAATAAGAAGAGAGAGAGACGAGAGAGTGGAGGGGAGAAGGTGGGTGGAAGAGGGACAATGGTCAAGAATTGGGGAGGTTCACGTTTGTTCATACCACAATCGCCCCCTTGCAATTGGAGAAAACTCCAACACGGAAAGTTACATGTTCCCTTGGAATCGTATCCAATGTCGTAAGAGAATGGCTTCCATAGAATATGAGGCAGTTAGTCCCTGTAGATATCAATGGAATGTTTAGTATTGGGGAACTTCATAAGTTTTCATATAACGAAAAATCGTAAACATAACCATTGAAAAATGACAGTTCAACTCTCGAAGATCAAATAGAGATCACTTATAAAGGTGAGAAGAATTGGACTGGAACTGTTTCATATGAGAATATAGTATAGTCCATACTTTGTCATATCATGAAATCATTGCGAACTGCAAACATGTTTATAATCACCTTATCCTTCGCAAAGTCATTATATTACTAGAAATTTCTTGAAATACTTTTTTTTTATTCATGAGCGTATGCTGAACAAACATATTAGACAGATTTGCACGTTCATTAGGACGAAAGGTAATCCGCTACTAATCCAGTGATAATAGGCCATGTTGACTAACAATGCGAATACATTGCAGATTCTTTTTACTAAAGATTTCAAGACAATATTAAATGAGATAGATACAGTGATAGATCGCAAGAATTGATTCCACGTGGAAATATTTCTTTGATCTACCATTTAATCTCATCTTTCAAAGTTGTTATCGTTTCATCACGAACTCTATTCTATATTTCTCTATTAAACCAATCACCTTTCAATCATTGCCATTTACTATGAACTAATCTGTCTATCAAATGGATTTAACCATATGTATAACAGAAAAATAATTAATGACATATCACTCCGGCGTACAGTATCAGTTATCAGACAAATCACAGAAAACCATGGAGAAAGTGGACAAAAGTAAACCTTAACCACAATGACAGAGACGTCATTCTGTGCTCTTCTTATATCCAATTGCCCTCCCTTCCTTCTTGTATACGTGACAATCAAACAAACAAAACAACTCCCACCTGTCATTATCTCTCCCAACTTCCCTATTCATTCCGATACTTTGAGCTTACTTTGATGACATTATTGTTAAATCGCCCCTGAAACTCTCCGATCTGGCCATACTCTCTCGCTTTCTTTGTATGCGAGAGATCGTGGTCCAGAGCGGAGAGTTAATTATGTGCGGGACGTGCTTTTAACAAACAGACTAAGAGACACGAGTGGGGGTGGAATGATACACTATCAGAACATACTACAAAAAATTGTAGATGACCCACGTATTTAATTGTACTGCTATCGTAATATAGAAATAATAGTTTCCAAATGAGCCGATGATACAAAAAGCAGACAAGGGAAAAGCTTGAGCTAACCTAAGAAGAATTCAAGAATAGAATGATTTATCTACGGATGGAGAAAAGTCAGGGAAAACATTGCATTATCTTTACCATCTAATTGTATAAATCTATACAATATAAATGTGCATTGATCGAATCAACGGATGCTGATCTTGTAATGTTGTTCAAATAAACAGTCTAGAGAACGATCACTAACACTAACATACGACAGAAAAAAATATAATGATAAAAGACTGATGTAAGGTTTCGTGGAGGATAGATCAAAGTTTGAATAATTACAATGATGCAACTGTGACCTTATACAAAGGAGGAACTAGTGAATAGGAATTAAATGATCAAGAGAAAGGAAAAGCGATGATCATTGAAAGTACAATAGATAGTGAATAGAACTCGTGAGGGAATTGCACGAACTTGACCAGATGGGTGTGTCTAATTATATTAGAAACAAAAAAAGTTCTCGACATATGTTCTCTAAACGAACGACTTATAAGGGCTAAATGTATCGCGTGAATATTGGTTATTATGTAGTTGCTATATTCGGATGAAATATGGAACCGAAAGCGAACGAAAGATCATAACTATAATTTGAGTTAAAATATTATTATTATTATCAGTGATCCCTTTAATATGTAATGTTGTCTAGTTAAAGTCGCACCCGGCTAATTTGACTGTCCGAATTGGCAACACTCTCTCGTAGACAAAGAAAGCAAGAGAGCATTGTGGTGAATCAAATTAGCTCGAGATGTGACCTAAACAAATCACAGATATGTAGAGTGTGAACTGATTATGAGGACACAGTTCACTCAGGTTTCGCTTCCTTTGGCATACGAGGAAAAGTGGACTGGTTAATGAATGAATGTATGAGTCAGAACAGGCATAATCAGGAATGGGCAATGTTGCACCATCTACTAGAGTGAGTAAGCTAAGTCACTTTGTGTAAACGCAATAATGGTTGACCAAGGTTAACTAATTACTCTGATATATACGTTTAGGGAGAAGTATACGATGCTTTGCGAGAAAAAAATACATACAACTTTTATCAGTAATGGCAACGTGGGAAGGTTAATGATTGAAAATAAGTAAAGGTTGTAATAATACCAGACCAAGTAGTCAATATTTTTATCTAAAAATACAAAAACGTAACGTGCGATAACATTTACTGCAGCGAACTTGAATCTTTATTGTACTCTTGTATTGCTCTCTATAGTAATGAACACCTTTTTATTAATTAATTAGCATTACTCATCATGTAAAATAACAGAAGAGTAGAGGAGCACTACTGTATCTTCAGTTGTTTTTCGAAAACTGGCCTTTCAATTCATAGAGTTTTTTTGAGTGGCATTTCAAAGACCAAGAATTATAGTTTTGTTTCTGGGAACCGTAACTGTTGAAACGTGGAGGTGACTCGATGATTTAATTGCGTGTAAGAAGTACAAATTTATACTGCCCAAGCCATTCTAAGTGGACGATATTATCAAATCTCAAAGAGTTATCTGTGTCCGCATGTCTGTCCCTATACTGATGCATGAATTATTAATTACAACTGAAAGAACGATCCAAAATGTCTAAGAACATTTGTAGTTGGACTAATTCATTTCATCCAAATTTACTGGTTTTTCTGCAGATTTGGCGACAATTTATGTTATACAATATGATGTTCTGAACACAAACAAAGATTAATAAAATGTGTTTGTAGGATATAATTCCAATGTGATTTGTTTTTCTTTGCACGTATATTTTGCACAACGAAATGCGAGTTCATCATCGTGCAGTTGTTCTTGAAATGCATTCGATGAATTAATATATCTATGGGAAATGATTTATTTATGAATTTGAAACAGATTCATCACAGAGTCTATTTATACTTAAAATAATGCATTTTCTTCCGCATTTCAGTTTTTTCTGTATTAAAAACTTTAAAAAAGGGGCACCAGGAGATTGTGCACTACAATCACGAAGAATCAATGATTTCTTTTCTCTACAACATTCGTGAGGCTGTCAATGTAGTTCAAGGGTTAGCAGCCAGCTCTTGTACGCGAACAAAGCTCGATCCCTGTTTGCTATTTTCTATACATTCAATGTCGGAAATTCGCGCATTTACTAGGCGCGGCAATGAACTTTCAACTCACATTAGGATGTTATGGAAATATGTATAAATGTAGAGAAAATTATTTTTGTATGCTGGGAGATATGATCAACAATTCTGCTCGGCTAGTTTAGTCGCGAAAAAAGACTAGGGTCTCCTACTGAAGAGAAGAGATCGTTCACAAGCACTATTTGTCCAGCTAGTGATTATTGATTTCTTCAATCAGTTTCTTCATATCATGCGACACTTGTAAAGGCACACCCGAGCTAATTTGAATATGAGCTCCCCGCTCTGACATTGCTTTCTCGCTTTCTTTGTTAACGAGAGATGGTTGCTAGATCGGAGATTAAAATTAAAATTAGCCCAGATTAATTAGGATTAAAATTAGCCCAAGGGTGCCTTTAAATTCTCTCGATTTTATGAGGAGACAATGCTCTTTTCTCCCATTAACTATTATTGTCATTCGGTCTCACGTAAGTACATTTACACATGAATACATTTGTCACCGCGTGTTAATTTCAACAAAACCGGATTTTGGTTCCATAACATGTTTTTTTGCTTTTTTGATCCGAAAAAACCTTAAAGAACGGGACAGTCGAGTTTTTCGCGACTAATCTTGTCAGGTAGAACAGTAAATCACATCTTCCTGAATATAAAACAATTTTATCTAACAAAGATTATTGATGCCCCGCAATATATACCGTAATCCGAGCTTAAAGTTCGTAACAGTACCGCGAAGATTTGAACTGGTAAGATAAACATATATAAAATGACAAACGGGAATTGAAACCGCGTGGCGCCGTTACAATCGCTGACTACTAACATCTGAGCTACAGGGGCTATTATGCTTCCCCCCTCCATCGAATCTATTAGGGAACAGATCGCTACATCGTTGGTTCCACGCAGATCTTTGGTTATCCCTTACCCCTACCCGCAAAAAATTTGCCTTCCATGGGTATCGTGCATATAAATTTGCCTTCCATGGTAGCATAATAGCCCCTGTAGCTCAGTTGTTGTTGAAATATATTGGTTGATGAAATACTAAGAATGTCAAGATATCATGATCCTCAAGCACATTAAAAAAAAGAAAAAAATCAATGACTTTTGCGTGGGCATTGCATGGCTCTTGCTTTGCAAGGAATTTTTCTTGACTTTAGTGAAAGGAAGTGTCTGTATTCTTGGAAATTGTTCTCTATTTAAAAGACGGTATTCTTTTATCATTTGTCCTTATTTGCTCTGCATTTAGAAGCAAAGATCATTACCAAGAAGCGTACGCTGCATGGGCATCTTTTTTCTTTGTTATTTTGCTCGAATAGGTGTCCAGTTTTATTATACATATTTTTTCTTAGAGTTTTTTGAAAGTTATTTTATTCATTTCGACTAGACATCCCATATGCAAAAACATGGATAACAAGACTTTTTCTTTATTCAAGAGAGTGATAATCGGTATTATAGCCATGGTGGAGACAAATAAATATATATTAATTGTAGTCGATATACAATGGTCCACTCTGTCTATTATATTATATATCTCCCACTCTCTCAATCTACAAATCTCTCATTTCCTCTTTAGCGATATCAACTAGACAAACGATATATCAATCACATAATAGTAGTTTTAGGCACGTAGACAATAGGCGAATATGAGTCATGAGATCGATAAATCGATTTATCGATTACTTCGACATACGGTAGACACGCCCATCAATCACGATAAGTGGAGCGGACTAAAACATATTCTTGATTAGTAATTTGATTTTTCATTGGCTACAGTATACCTGACGGATGTATCCTCCAAAGCCTCCACGGCTACGAGTCTCACGTAGAGGAAATATTCCATTGAAGGATTCAGAAAGCTCACTGAAATTGAACATTTACTCTTTTGATTCACGGAGTTGTAGCCGGGGTGATCTCACACATTGTTTCTTTAATCTGAATACTTTGCCCTCTAAGAAACCATGACGTTTCTAATTCTTTAGAGATCTTCATGTTCTAATGTTTTCTCTTTCAAGGACTTTTTGGTTCGATAACTATTCTTCTTATTATTATAATATCAAGACGTCAAATATCTCATTAGTAATCTAGTTCTAGGCCCATGCACTGTATGCTCGACTAAAGAAAAAGCGTCACAGATGATTTCTTATTATAGCTGAATTCTTGGAATGCGCTCATATTTACTTAGTTTGTTGTTGGATATTCTTCTAACCTATTTTGCCACCAACTGAAATATTTTTTTAAATTCAACAAATTCCCAGCGATTTATTGCTAGTTCTTTAATGCATGAAACGGGAAAATCGCATGGAAAAATACTCTGCTTTGAACAGGGAAAGGTTTGTGCGAAATTGTGGGGTTTGCGCGATATTTTGTACAAGACAAAGTAGAACTGTATGAATTTATTGTTTAAGTTATATTTATTCAATTCTCAAAATCAACAAATGAAAATGGCGGCGAAGATGCTTTTTGTGTTGTCAAAAAACTATATTATATTGCACGTATTACTGTATTGTTTCAAAATAAAACAATTCAATTGTGCACCTGTTGTCATTGGGCGTTCCGACTGGAAGAGCCATTGCTGATGATAGAAGAATAATGAAGGCGATAACGAAGAAGAATCGTGAAGCCATTGAATAAAGATGCCGAATACCTGAGATGCCTTATATGCTGTTCAAAAGTCATGAGCAGAAAAGCAAAAGAGGTCGAGAGAGTGTGCAAAAATAGGATAGTATGCTCTTCTCTTCGATAGTTTCGAAAAGAGCAAATGGTGACTGATCAAGTCGACTGATTACAAGAACGATGACAAATCGAGAGCAGCAAAGTCTTACTAATGGAGGCGGTATTTGAATAAGTCTAACTAGGGAATGGTTTCTTTGATGCATGAAATTACGGTTAGTGACATACATAGCGATAATCAGCTTGGTCGACTTAGTAAGAATCAACTTTCAAAAGCTGCGGTTGATCGATTTTTTGAACGAAACCCGTCGCATATCCGCCGTACGAAAGACTGCCAAAAAAGATTTTTTGGACTTGATTTCCATTGAAACTGCAATTTTTTTGATGGAACTACCATGCAGACATAAAATGCTGTCAGCGGAATCGAACTCATGTTCAAAAAGTGAAATAACACAAAAAATGCAACTTTTTGGCTGTCTTTCGTAAGGCGGATATGCGACGGGTTTCGTTCAAAAAATCGATCAACCGCAGCTTTTGAAAGTTGATTCTTACTAAGTCGACCATGCTGATTATCGCTATGTATGTCACTAACCGTAATTTCATGCATCAAAGAAACCATTCCCTAGTAAGCATGGAAATGTGAAGGTGTAGTAGAGTTCTTTAGTTGATCACTGACAATGTAGTCTATGAAAAGTGCCGAGAACGAAATAAACGAATATACACGCATGGAAACGGAAATATATTTATGTATACGATTCCGATTCATGTTAGGAATGATTGCATTAGCACATTAGAAATACTTTCAGTCTGAATTAGGGCCAAACTTGTCTTGGCAGAGTGACGATGTTTCGATACTCTAATAGTAAGATTAGTTCGTGTGATGATGTTTGGATCATGGCACTTACTCACATTAGTCACAACCTGAGATAATTAGAACCTATCCGCTCTGGCAATCTCTCGTTGACAAAGAAACCGAGAGAGTATTGCCAGAGCGGAGAGTTTCAAATTACCTTGCGGCCTTTAAATACTTGTATTCATTTTCTATATGATAGCTCAAATGACACTTGTTTGAATGAGGACCAATTCGTTAGAACTTTATTTGTGAATTTGATCCACATTGGAACGTATTGCACTGAATATATTGAAGGAATTGCGAATAGTCATAAGGAGAACAAATGATATTTAGAGCGATCTAGATCTTCATTCTAATGTTAATCGCGTTAACGATGATCAAGACCTATGGTGTATGACATTATTGATTAACGTAGATTATATCTAGATCTGTGACAAGAAACCAACGCGACGTCAAAGAATTAATGGTACCGTAATCAAAGAAGATAAATGAAGATAGGAGATACTCACGTGTATGGAATACATCTTATATACTCATTATTGGATCTCACAGGGAAATCTAGGAGAAATGGGCGGAGTCTCAGTGACAATGAGGCCGTGATAGTATACAGAGTAATGAGAGAAGGGGAGGAGATCATATGGAATATGAAGAGAGTATACATAGATGAAAGAAGCAAAGAAATATATTATATCTGGATGTTGCCGATTGGTATTCAAATGTCAGGATTAAAATTATATTAAAGATTAACTATATGATGTAATCGTGAGGATTTATTCTGGAATCGGTAAAACGAAAGATTAGAGGAAATGCTGATTTGGTTATATGATTCTGAATTTTCGGCAAGATATTTCCCTATGTCAGAGATTGGTTGAAACCATGAAACTGACGCACAGAGAATTAAATTTCCCCATGCTTCGGTCATTCTTAAACGATCGTTTGACTTTTGATATGTTATCGAAACCATTCTAGTTATGCCTCGTTTCCGATAATATTAGAGGTAAATTTACTAGTTCACCTACGACATCTGAGAGGAATCGGGGTATGATTCAATCAAGTCGTGAGCTCAAACACTACAACATTTGATGAACGCGAACTTGTCTTTCTACGTACTTGAACTGATACTATACACACTTTAATATCATACTGAGAAGAAGAAGATAGTCTTTCAACATTTAGATTCACCTTTAAGAGATATTTTTTTATAAATTTTTTTTTAATTTATATATATGTACTCAGATGATAATGAATCTAGGTAGAGCATTCTAATGGCAGGTAATCAACATAAATCAAGATTCAAGCATACCAGGTCTATTTTCATTCCATTCTGACAAATTTCTTCATTGAAAATGCATCTTATAACGTAATTTCCAGCGTCTTGTTTAGTACATTGTAGATACACGTGAATGCGTCAAGGCACTTTGAAAATTGCTTCGTTAATGAATCAGATGCATGGATCTAGTTAGTTATACGGCAATCTGAATGAAAATACAATTTGGAATAATGTGGAAACAATGGCCATTCCACCCTCTATCCACCCTACCATTAGGAGGTACTTGGACTATTCCGAAAGTCATTCAAAATAGCAGAAGGATTAAATGACTACTGAGTCTAGCTTTCATTGGTCTACAACTCATAGGGTCTATAAGAACCGATTTTATTGACGCATTTCGTTTACATTCAGTGATTCTTAAAGATTCACATTAAAACATTATCTTAATATCTTGCTGAGTTTTCATACATGTTGGAACTAAAAAAGTATATTTACTTAGAGAAAAAAATTATTAAAACAACAATAACCATAGCTGTACTACACAGTAGAGTTGGCAATTTGTGCGTTGCGGGTCCGCAATGAAATTGACTTTTCATTGCTAGTGATTGCGGGCCCGCAATGCGGTGTGAAATCATTGCGGCCAGCAATTTCGAATGGTGCGGTGTAAAATCATTGCGGGCCCCGCAATGTCAATCATAATCAATGATCATCAATCATAATCAATAATCAAAGTCCTTTTCCTCTTCTCTTCCTTCTCTTTCCTTTCTTTTTCATTTTAATAATACTTTGCGGGCCCGCAATGGCATTGCGGGCCCGCAATGATTTTACACCGCACCATTCGAGTTTGCGGGCCCGCAATGAACTACACCGCTCTGCGGGCCCGCAATGAATAGTGCATTATTGCCAACTCTACTACACAGTAAACATGACCCTGGGAATGCTAGATATAACACAAAATGTAATATTTACACTTTCGAGTTATTTTTAACACGGCACAGAGCTACTTTTTCAGCCGTGGTTTCTTTTAAAACTTTTTTCTCTGTATGTACGGAGTCATATCATAGATTCCCACGATATCTTCGTCCCACTGTTTTAGGTGAGAAAACAACCGTAGTATTATACTTTTCCGAACTTTTTTTCGGTGTCGTTTCGTGAGATTTCTCCATCATTCGTAGCCATATTTGTGAGGAAAATGTCATTTCCTCATATGATAAGAGGTTAAATATAACAACAGATATGCGTGCTACAAGGATTGATAAGAAATCATAATCAAGTACGATTAATTTCCGTTTCCAAAATGCACTGAAGTACCTAGTTCCTGCACGAATTTTCATGAGAATATGCGAATAACAGACTTTATTTTGAGATCTGAGATGAGGATCAGGCATGGTCAATAGGAAAAGAGCTCAACCGGATTAAAATTATAGTAGGGTTTACTTGGAGCAGTCTGGCACTGATTTGTTTATCTCTTCTTATGATACAATGATGTCATAACAAGTTGTATTCATATACGTAATAGGTCACACTTCCTATCGTTCTATGTAACTTATACAATACATAAAGCATAGAAGACGCAATTGACAGTCTGGAACTGGGAAGTGCTACAAATTTTATAGTTCTATAATAATAATAATAAATACTCAAATAACCGCTCAACTTGAAGGTGGAGTTTTCGTTCTTCTATGCTATTCAAGTAATTTTAAGTGCAATCGAGACTCAAAACAATCTTCGGTAAGTACAAGTATGGGACGTTTAAGAAGTCTCTTCCTATATCTTCTAGGAACATCTAAGGATACTTACTGAATTTCGTCATTGTCATTTCATCAACAATCTTTCGTCTCTCATATTGTTCACTTTTTGTCTAAATGTGAGAGAATTCAGTCAATTACAGATATATTCGTGCTTTTCAGGAATCTGCATCTTGCCTAATGAATTATCAATGATTAATAACTAATTAATTTGCTACGAGCACAACAACATTTTGTTCGCGCTCATTCTCATTTTCATTTTTTGATGATGAACCGAAAGAGGAATGGGCAGTGACTAGATCACGCGGTAAAGTCGGTCCGAAGAGGAGATCCCGATTGAATTGGCCTTGAACTCTCACTGGTCTAACTGAGATCACTCCCGAAGGACTTCGTGTGCCTTGAACAAGGAGATTTCACTTTACCTTTTTTGGTGCTTTTTACGTTTCGGAATGCCAATGATGTGGGATGGAAAAAATAACACAAGAATTTATGAATGCATTCTTACGACCACTATATACATCCAAAAATTGCTTCTTTCTTGTCAAAATGGTCAAAACAATGCATGTATACCTCGTGCTAATTGTACGATCTTGCATATTTAAAGACACACCCCGAGCTAATTCTACTCTACGCTCTAGCAATGATCTCTCGTAGACAAAGAAAGCGAGAGAGTGTTGCCAGAGCGGAGAGTAAGATAAGTTTGGGGTATGCCTTTAAAGGTTTTCGTGAAGACAGTAAGATAGTAAACGATATTATGCTTACGGTACAGTATTTCTTTTTGGTGGATGTATTTTGTTCTCTACAACCGTGTTTGAATCAGATGGCACAGCTTAGGCTACGGTGCGGTTTTTTTTGAAAATTGAAAAGTTCAGCATTTGGATTCGAACCCACAAACATGCGCTAGACAATCCCCAGTTTTACCACTGCGCCAAAGGATTAGTGTTAGTTAGTACTTATCGTTTGTATCTTGCTTGTGAGACGTAAGTGGTTTTGATAACAATTCGGTGGTCTTTAATAATGGAGGAAGCAATGAAAGAGCTGAATATGGAATTCGAATGTCTTTTAGCATAATAACTAATATGCATTCGAATGCAAAACCAAAGTCTTAGAAGGAAATCATTCTTAATATTTTAAGTTTGTTTACGTTGGATTTGTAATATATTCGTCAGCTCCAGGAAAGTTAAAAATGGCGGAAAACTTGAAAGAACAAGAGAATGCTGCTTCATGAATTAAATAAAAGAACAAAATTTTATGTATCAGTACGGTTAAAATCTCCATAAGAATTGTAGGGATGTCTTTAGAATCCAGCAGTGTGATGAGTGTTGGCCGATTCGTAGGCCTTACTGGATGCTGAAAATGTACAACGATTAGAATTAAAGATAATGATAATACGAAACTCTTCGGCAACACAATTTTCAATTTTAGAAACAATTTGACATATTTCACAAAAAAAGCTAATACTAATATTTAAAAATGTGCATTATGAAATTGTTGATTGACTGTTTGACTGATTTATTGATGAATTATTCATTGTCTGATTGATTGCTATGCGGTGTTCAAAATCGTGAAAAGAAAGGAAACAAGAAGTTTAAAAGATAGTACGCAAAACCAGAAGAGCTTGCTCTGTCTCTCTCCACAGCTTCTGATCAAAGAATAAGTGATTTGAAATTGAGCCAACCATAAATTCCTCTGTATCCAGTGGAGAAAGCAATCGACGTATCTGATCCGTGTTTATTGTATTGATCACGATACACATAATACGTTTCACTTAGTTTTTCGATCACAACCTCACGAATTGTCTTAATATAAATGAGTTTATTATATTAATAAAGAATAAATAAACAATCGTGCCTTATGGTGTTTCGGTCGCTACTAATTTATTGGATCTTTTCTAATAAGTACTGTGAAATATTTGGCCATAAATGAATGAAAACTCTTTCAAACTGCATCTTCACATGAATGACCAATAAAAGCTAAGATCCCTTTAAACGAACCGGAGGAACGGCGCCTCGATAGTGGATAGTGATGGCATCTTTCTTAGTTTCTTTGAATGTTCTTTGACGACGTTTAAATGAGGTACTGAAATGATGATATTTCATCATTACAATCATATAGTATCAGAACTTTACGAAAAGAGAACAATCATCGAAAAACATACGACGATATATGCATTAGATCTTCGGACATGGCTCGAACCAAGTTCATTGTTCCATCTTCTTGTATTGAGGATCCAATAACCTAATCAATAATTGAAAGAAAATCAAAAACTAATCAATAAATGAACCGCGATAGGATAAGACAGCGGGTATACTCCATGGCCAGACGCAGCTACTCCATGGAAGCCAATATAATCCTGAATAATCGGAAAGGTCGTTTGGATGAAACGCACTCACTACACCATACCGGATTGTCTCTCTTGAAGTGTATGAGTAGTTGAGGTTCGAATGGAAGTCTAAAAGTGCCTCCAACCATCGGTGCGAGATTATCTCTCATCTTAAACCAGGTCTATTTATTGTCCAGTACTCTGTCGACGGCTGAGAATAGAGAATAGTGTAGGAAACTCCTAACTGATCACAATAACTTTGATAGTATTTTAAGTCAATAAAAGAAAAAAAATGAAGCAAACCAAATCTCCAAGTATCGATTGAAAGTTATTGAGCGTCATTCCTCCTCTGAAGAAATCTTGAGAACCAAACCTGATAAGATTATAGATCAAACTATGAAGATCAAAGATCAACTTACGATCCGTAAAGGGAGGATATGCCCATGGCAGCATCACCGTGATGAGTGACAACGGAGATTAGAGCCGATGCCTCATTCCACTCCTACAGATCAAAGATTAACACTCAAAGATTAAAAATATCAAAGATCAAAGATCAAAGATCAAAACAATGAGAACTGACATGCATCACGATGGGTCCTTTTAACTCTGTCGACATCGTCTGATTTGTTGTATCCGCTCCAAACCTGTGTTACATATTTAAATGTATAAATATAAACGGTTTATTTATCACCATATTTGAGTCAATGCCTTCTCCAACCATAGAATTCTTTGATAATATTCAGGGGAGATGAGATGTTCAAGAGGGTGAGTGAAATTAGATTTATACGCTGTAATCGAAATCATTTTCATCTTCGTAATTATATTTTACTACATATTTATTCATTATTTTCCTAAAGGCGTAAATTGTTATAAATAATCCTAATATTACTACTAGATTTCAAATGCTGAACAAACCCATGTGTTGTTTCAAGAGATCTTTCACTTTTTCAGATCGTTCACTCAGCGAACAAACCTGAAATTCATTTAATACAAATAATCAAAAGTTATTATTTAGTAGAGGTTTTTTTCTCTCTCACTGTTTCGTTCATTAGGTTCTAGACTCTACCCAATGGGGTTGACCATCTTTAGCTGATCCCCCCATTGAGTGAGTGATATGACGAGAATGGAGAGTAATGGTCTATGAGATTATATTTATCACTTACCACATAACCCATATCTTCCTTTCCCTTCTCGAATAGTTCTTTTCTCAATGGCATTACATCCAAAGTGCTACCGTAGAAATATGCTGAGAGACTCTCCTCTGAATTATTGATCGAATTTATTTGCTCAAAATACTTAGACTGAAGGATTAAAGTAACACCCCAAGCAAATATGAATTTCTCCGCTCTGACCGCACTCTCTCGCTTTCTTTGTCTATGAGAGAGCATGACCAGAGAAAACTAGCTTGGGTGTGACATTAAAGATTTCAGTACTCGAATAAGCCGATGGTTTCGCTGGATAAATTTCGGTCGGAAATGTGAATGTGTCTCCATTGATTAATCGACGTAGTTTATTCACCATATAGCTCCTATAATTGAAGTTATTTAATTAAAACAATTGTGCAAATCAGTCAATTCAGACATGACATACGCTTTTCCGATATGTCTGAGTGTATCACTGGTCTTCTCGATTGCATTATGGAGAGATTCAGATACAGGGATGGCCGTATGGTTGACGGTCCAAAACTCGAGAGCTTCACGAAGGATTCCGCCTATCCTGTAAGTGATAATCCAATGATTAATCTACCTATCTAAAACTCTCCGCTCAATAAGCTTTAATTTTAATAATTTTTTAAAAACTTTTGATCATCTACCTTCTACCTATTATCTACGAGAGTGGGACCATATCGGATTTATTTATTGGTTGTCTAATCATTATACATCCGTCTCAGTGGTTGGACACAAACTTACTGCGTTTCGACCCAAGTTCCTTTCTCTTCATCAAACGTCCAAAAGAATCGAGTGAGTCCATCCTCACATAGAGCATTAGATGTTGGACCTGTTAATAAGCAATCACGTCTGGAAACAAATATCATAAACAGCTAAATATAGAGGTTTCCAATTGGCTACAATGTTGGAATACTATGCAAGTATGAATAAACCTTTTTTGATCAATTTTTCCCATCTGTTATTGGACGTTGTCGTTGAAGGAATCGAACGGATAATCTTTGTCTCCATACGAACACATTTACTTAATATTATAAATATATTTTGTTTACTTGTTTGTTTAAAAATATGTTTACTCATTCTCCGAATCATATCCCATTTGCATCTCGTAAGCATTGAAACTTGTCTGAAAATGAATCAATAATTTGAAAAATTCAGTCATAATTAAAAAGTAAACCTGATGTGGATGGGCATATCTGAGACATAACTGCACACCAGCTACTACATCCATCGCTCGTAGTCCATGATTGAGAATGAGATCTCTGTAAATGCAGCAAAAGAGAATGCCCCATGCTGGAATCGAACCAGCGACCTTCTGTTTACAAGACAGACGCTCTGCCACTAAGCCAATGAGGCTGGTGAGAGATTTTGTATCGAAAGATCTAATCTACCTTCCAAATTCGGAGCAGAATAAACTAGGCGATTGAACCATAGCGTGATGGTGATGTAAATGTTCCACCTCACGCAATCGAAGTACTGTTTTCTACAAAGTAGATCAATAAGTAAATAATATCAACCAATATTCGATTACCGGAAGTGAAAACTTTTGTGAAGTTCTTCCAATCATCCATACTATGATCACAACTAGCACAGCATAGAGGATGTAAACGATGGTACGAAGAACTACGATAATAGTGTACCTGAAAGGTCACTATAGCGATGACACTGGATGCTAAATTTTGCAATAAAAAATATACATTTTTTATATAAAAAACAATAAAATTATGCTAAAAATGAATTAAAATTAATAAAGTAATAATTCATACGTTTCTCGATGTTTCGACGTGGACCTTTCATCGCCGTTCGTCAGAGCAGCCGTCGAAGAATCACGACGTATCGTGGATTCTGACTGTAACAATAATATAATCAATAACGTAAACAAATCAATCGATAATATCACCGAATTGTTTCGTTCGTCACTGTAACTATGTCTTCGAGACGGCTGAATCATCATGCGAATGAAAATAAAATGAATGGATACAAATGATGGAAGAATAATTATTTATATTTGCATTTATTTAATTATTATGCGAACTGTCACCCAAATAAACATTGGTAATTTCTCAGTTTATCTGAACGGTGTATGTGAACAGTTTATCTGAAATATCGGAAGCGAATGGTGGAATATGATCCTATGTCCAAGATCGAATATTTTGTCTCCGTTGTTGTTTCTTATCAACATTAAATTTAAACACTTTATCTAAACCAACTAAGCGGTGGATCACCGGATCTGTAGTGACATGAGATGGTTCCACTGATACTTCTTTCATGTAATGTTCATAAAGCCTGGTCCGAATTTCTTCAGAAAACCATCCTTCCATCACAATTCTGGTCTTCCTCTTGATCGCTTTGATCTATCTGTCAATCCTCCGCATGATAACAACAATGTGCAATGTCTACAATGTTCTTTAAGCCTGTCATTTCTGAACATTAACGGATGATCATTCTAGAACGACACGTGTAGGGTTCATTTTCAGGGTAAATTTGCAGGAGTCAATATCACTTACTCAACTGTACTTTTCCATCCTCACATGGGCCATGATACACATCTTGATAAGAAGTGCCAAGTATTTTCATCTATTTCTCTAGCACTCTCTCTTTTCCCCATACTCTCTCACCCTCTCATCTTGACTACAAATAACACAAACATTAAATGAGCAGCTGATAACGATCCTCCCCTTTATTCGATCTTTCATTCTATCAGTTATAGTCCTTTTACACTTTCAACTTTCTCCACTCTGACCATAGTCTCACCTAAAATGGGAAAATTTAGCCAGAGCAGAGATCTTCAAACGTGCTTATTCTCTGTTATTTCAGAACTTAAAGTGTACTTACATACATATATTTTTCGCTTGATGCAGACTTGAAAGACTATTTCAAGTGGTATAGATACTGTAATGCATGTCGTTTAATGCGCTTTCGCTTGAAGTAGACATGTGAACTTCCAATCAGTGACTTTTTAAAGTAGACTTTAAGTTTTGAAATACTAGTTTTGATGAAATTCGTTTAATGAACCATATCGCTTCAGAGACCGATCATGATTCTATCGACTATTTTCCTCTTATTCTTCGCTTTGATTCTCTTCGTCAATTTGAAAGAACTTCGGACATTCCTCGAACTTTCCTATCGAGCCTATGAACCACTTAAAGGAGTAAGTCATGTAGCTTCTAGCAGCGTCAATTTATTTTTGTTTTTCCTAGATCCCAGGACCAAAGAGTCTTCCTTTGGTCGGATCAGTGTATCAGTTCAAACTTGACAGTAAAGGTAGAGACTAATCAATATGGAAAACAGTTTGAATGTGTGTAATTTATAGAGTTTTTCGATCAAATGGAGCAATGGTTCATATATTTCACGAAGCTTGATCCCAATCGTATGGGTATGCTTAAAGTAAGGACATATCTCTGAATTTGGCGTTTGCACCAATTTCAAAACTTGTTTCATAATAAGTTGAAGATTGTTTCTGTTCTCTTGTCCATTCTCCTCTTTGGCAATGCTCTCTAGCTTTCTTTGTCTACGAGAGAGTGTTGCCAGAGCGGAGAAAAAATTTTATTAAAAAATAAACGAATAAATCTGTTTTCAGTTATGGCTAGGCCCCATTCCCATTGTGTCTTTGTACTGGCCAGATTACAACAAAGTGGTACTTGAGAGTAATACGCTCATTAGAAAGTCTAATATCTATGATATGGTAAGACTGTGGATTGGAGATGGATTACTCGTCAGGTGAGGAGATCGATGATCAAAGTTCAAAGATCAGGATCAGAGATCAAAGATCAATAATTTCAATTTGTAGTACTGGTGAAAAGTGGCAAAAGAGAAGAAAGATGTTGACTCCGGCATTTCACTTCAATGTGTTGAAGGGATACACTGAAGTGTTCAAGAAACAGGGATTGGTATGTAGTATCTTTAAAAATATTAAATGGAGTTCAAGAGGACTTTAAATTTTTAAATTTTTAATTAATTAAATTAATAATACTTAGATGTAATATAGGTTTTGCATGCGGAATAAATCTAAAATTAGATAATATTATAAGTTAAATGAATAATATGCTTTATGGTGAAATTACACTGCATGTCCTAGAGTCTTATTGTTCATTTAGATCCTAGTTGAACAACTAGAGAGCAAGGTCGATACCGGAAGAGAAATTGATATCTTTCCATATATGAAAAGATGTGCAATGGATATTATTTGTGGTACGTTCAAAGATTTTAGACCTGCAAGAATAAGTGATAGAATAAATATGTTTGTAATTTTGGTCACGCTGATTATTTTTCTTTGCGAAGTCAATGGGTTAAATAGGTCAATGGCCGATTGTAAAGTAGGAATGCTCTTTAGAAACTGCCATGGGCACACATATGGACTCTCAGATCGGTGGAAATATGGACTATGTGAATGCAGTCACTCGATTATCCGATATCATCTACACTTATCAACGGTTGGTCCTCTTAAGAGCTTGTCCGGAACTAATTTGAAACTCTCATTGTCAGCTCTGGCAATCGTCTCTCGCTTTCTTTGCCAACGAGAGAGTGTTGCCGAGTATAGAGTAAATTTTTCTCTGCGTGTGCTTTTAAAGGCACACCCAGAGCTAATTGAAAATATTATACTCCGATGTGCCATTTTTTTCTCGCTTTCTTTGTCTACGAGACAGTGTTTGCAACCTCCAAACGTTTCATTGCAGTTTCCCTCATCTGTGGTTCCCTCCTCTTTGGTATGCTACTGGATATGCTTTCGAATGGAATCGTTTGGTGAAACTTACCACAGACTTTACCAGAAAGGTATGAATCCTTTTCACCATTTCTATTGATTGAGTATGCTATCTGCAGACGATTTACCTTTTTGATTGTCTTTTCATTCCTCGTTCAACTGTCACACAATATTATGATTGTTTTGTATGTATTACACGGCCATTACACCTTTCTATATATTCCTTTACTTCAATTTGTTCATTATTGCTTAGGTGATATCGGAGAGACGTTCAGTCCTCGAAGACGAAGGTGCATTTGATGATAACGAGAATGAGATGAGTCCAGAGGAAATCAGAAAGTAACCACCGATGATTGGACCTTGACCTTCTTGTTATTCAATATAATTCCAGACGAAAACCATGTTTTCTCGATATGCTCTTACTAATGCAAAAGGCAAATGAACTCTCAGATGAGGATATAAGAGAAGAAGTGGACACTTTCATGTTTGAAGGTTCTAGGCGTTTTGAACTGACCTAAAATTAAATATTAATTGATATGTAGGTCATGATACAACTTCATCCAGTATGGGCTTCACTGTTTGGTTCCTGGGACAGCATCCCGATGCACAAGTGAAAGATTTTCATTATTTATATTATGTATTTATTATTGCACTGTTGAAATTCTCACAGTTACGTGTGCGATACGTGGCTAAATCAAACAAACATTTGCATTATAATTGATTCTATCAATTAATCAGGCAAGACTTCACGCAGAGATCGATGAGATTTTTGGTGATTCTGATCGTCAACCAGATGATAATGACATAGCCAGAATGATATATCTGGAAAGATGTATCAAGGAATCATTGAGGTCTGAAATAAATGTACTTGCAATCACTTTGAATGTACGATTCATGATTTCACAATGATGATGATGTTTTATCAATCACAGTTCACAATACAATGTACAAAACCATGTGTAGTCTAGCATATGAAACAGTTTATATAGAATATCAATACGCTGTTATATTTTTTTGCGTGGAATCGTCTAGACACACCGGATCCCCTCGCCAGTTCCTCTTTTTGAAGTAGTAGGAAAACATGTAAAATATCTTTTGCCATATACTTTTCACGGTTTGTTCACGAAAATTCCACCATTTCCAATAAATAAAAGAAAGAAAATCACGAGGAAGCATATTTTCCTACTGGTTCAATTCGAAATGGCGATGGGACGTGAGTGTTTCGGGAATCAAAAGGAATACATGCTGTACTTTAATAGATCGATCGTCAGTGATTAAATATAATATTTCAGATTGGCTCCAACCGTTCCTTTTGTGGCAAGGCATCTTACTCACGACGTCAATATTGGTAATTTTAAATATATAAATAATTATTTAATTATTATGATATCCTATATTTTAGCCGGTATCACTCTTCCCGAAAATATGAGTTTGATCTTATCCCCCTTCGGAAGTCATCGGGATGAAAAGGTAGAATATTGCATTTATTTTTATACGTTACACATCATTTCATTAATTTCATTTCTAATAAATTTTTGATTTTTCCATTTTTCCATCTTGATCATTTGTCATCGTTATCTTTCCGTTCAGTATATCATTTATCAGTTTGATGACACTTTTCCGATTGATCTATTTCCCCTTTCAAAAAAAAACCATTACAAATGAATGCCTTCCTATCTTAAATATCGACTGATGCAAAAAGGGGGAGCATATTTCATTGTTAGGGTCGACATATTCGGTACGACGGATGTATTAGGATGTATGAGGCCTTTTAGGATAAAACAACATGTTTTCATCAGAAACATAGTTGAATGGCTTATCTGTAACAGTGCGCATATTTGTGATAAACGTGACCATTCAAAGATGAAAGATAACGATAAAGTGTAAACACACTTTGATGAAGACACGTCGACGTTATTCATGAGTCTAGAAATGTCTAAAACCAAAGACCAAAGAAAGATCGAGATACTGATGGTTAATAATGTTAAAATTTAAGCAATGGGAACGTCCTGATGAATTCTATCCTGATCATTTTCTTCCTGAAGCTACAGCCAATCGACATCCTTATGCATATTTTCCATTCTCTGCAGGACCTAGGAATTGTATTGGTGAGAAATCATTATAAGCCAAAGAAATGAATACTCATGATTCGATTTCGCCACCCTGCGAGGACAAGAAAACTCGTGATACATTGAGGGAGTCACTTAATCCATCTTCAACCTCTTGCAGGTCAGAAGTTCGCCCTGGCCGAGGAGAAAGTTGTACTCTCCTGGCTGTTCCGTCGATATAAAGTGGATACGGTAGAACCGTATCCGGGAAATGCAATCGTCCCAGAGGTTGGTCGACCTTCTTATCATTCCAGTGAAGTGTAGATTCTGCAGACGTCTCAGTGTACGATGCGTTCCATATTTAGATTCATATTATAGTCTGAATTATAAATAGATACATAGAATTTAGTAATTCTTGCCATGATGATAGATAACTAAAGGTCCTTTGTGAATGATGGGGTAACGAATCTTGGCCAGTATTGCCAATGCGGATGGTAAAATTTCCTGTAATATTCGTAGATAATGATTATTGATTTTCAGATCGTACTAAAACCAATCGATGGATTCAAAGTGAGACTCTACAGAAGACATGTGTAGATATCGTTT
This sequence comes from Parapristionchus giblindavisi, assembly GCA_943737045.1. Taxonomy (NCBI): domain Eukaryota; kingdom Metazoa; phylum Nematoda; class Chromadorea; order Rhabditida; family Diplogasteridae; genus Parapristionchus; species Parapristionchus giblindavisi. Next base: position 510,236 of record CALSFV010000034.1, read on the forward strand.
AGAACGTTCATTAATATTTATCTGTACATTTTATAATAATTAATAAATATATTTATTCCTTCGATGAATAATTTAATTATTTAGCGCTGTGAATATGTGAATAAAACAACATCCCTGCCTCCTAGTATACATAATGCCCACTCTTTTGCTGATTTCAAGAGAAAACTGAATACAAGTGAATACCCTTCCATGTTCGCGGCCTGAACTTTGATCCCTCACAGTACCCCCATAGCACCTACCATTACCCAATTGTGTCTCCATTGTGACGTGTCGTCTTGGTCATTCTCACTATCATCGACTACAGTACTGGTCCTCTTCCCAGTAGACTCAAGAACTCCTTCATTCACTCATACAATATACATGAGTAACTACACGATGATATGAGAGGGACGGCTAGCTCACACACTGAGAATGAACTTACTTACTATTGAGTGACTCATTCACTAACTTAGGGGTACCATGTGAGTAGGCGCTATATAGTAAGTCAATTGGATTGACTAGCACGGCTAGTCAATCCAATTGACTTACTCTACTCCATTAAATTAATCTTTATCACATCTGCACATTGGTGCGGTGGGTCATGACAGGGGGGTTCTTCATAGATTAATGGGTTTCAATTCTTTCTTCTATTCATCGGTTCATCGTTCGTGTATATCTTGATGGCTTTTCAACATCTGCGCTTACTACGAAGTAGAATCCAGAAAATAATCCATTAGAAAAAGAAGTGAACAACCCACGTAGCAGTAGATGCTCCGTCCGAAGTGGCTGCATGAAGAAGGAAATACACCTCCCGGCTTTCCAAACACCTTCTGGGAGGGGATTCAACTGGGTTTCTTATCTGTAGATGGAATAGACGAGGGAAGGTGGACAATGGTCTCTTGGACAACAATGTCATATCGACCGCACGCTCGACAGAAAAGCAGAACAATTTTTCGACTGTATCGTTCATGCGTTAGCATGTGATAAATACTCCATGAAAAATACAAATGAATCAAGCATCGGATGATTGGAACAGGATGAGGAAGACATTGGTCATGTAGCTCGGACTAACGATGGTTGCATCCGATTGGCATGAGACTTCCCACCCCATTTGCCCCATCCATCATCTTAATCTTTTTCTACCGTTCTTGAGAGTATATTGATTAACTATTATTACTTCACAATTTTTCGACTGTATCGTTCATGTGTGAGCATGTGATAAATATATACAGCACGTAAATAAAACATGTCATATCCATGCTGACAATTTCTTGTTTGGGGGATATTTTCAGTGGAAGGGAATTATCAGAGTCGAAAGTGAAGCTCACCATTTAGAACTTCTCTATAGACTCTCTATAGGATAGGCTTCTCTCTCTGCCACTTCGAACATGAATAGAAAAATATTTCGATATCAATAAATCGACAATAGATAGAGGGCTTCTCCTTTAAACAAATGATTCATCTCACTTGAACCCGTGCTTTGCTCACTCTTTTCATAAGCTTACTCGTATCTATGGCAACTCTACACACTTTCATCGCACATGAGATCTAATACTTGCATTGGTTTATGTTTCATGATATCATGTATTCCGTCTAAATATCGGGGTATTTAATTCTTTGAAGGTACAATATTCTAAATAAAGGGTTTTCTCATTTTGTGTTCGACAGGAATTAAAAATAAAGGGAATACAGTTTTATCTCGAACTCTAGAATTTTACTATCCCTCTTACCCTGAAATAAATATAATAGTTTTATTGTTATACATCGAATCGGAATAATTTCCCAATAGTGATTATTTCGGTTGGCGGATAATCTATAATTTGAACGGCATTCAAAAGAGACTAGTGAGTTAGAGTGGTTGTCCAAACTACACTCTCTCATTCTCCCATACTCTCTCGTTGTCTCTCGTACCGTCTGTACTCTCTCCATTCTCCATAGTCTATCTCACTAATCTGATCATGCCTAGTTTGCTCTCTCCACGTGTGTTCTGTGTGTCTATTCCCTCTCTGACTCTCTACTACTCTTATCCTCTCTCGACTACGGAGTAAAGAGAACTACTAATTCGCTCTCGGCTTCTTTAGTCTTTGATTTTATGGAGACTTCTATTTTTGGTTTTATCATATCTAGGCTGCCCAAATACATCCACATTAACCGATTTCCCATAAGTTTTATCATCTTAGGACCCTTGTAACTCTTTCTCTCACTATTCCAGTTGTGTTCATGTATACAATTTCTGTGCTTGAATACGCTAGACAGCTCCTATCATCATTCATTCCTATTTCATAAGAGAAACTCTTCTCTCTTTCATTTGTTTACTTTCCTATACTCCCGAGAAACCTCACTTAAGACTAACGCGAAGTAGTTTTGTTACCCTTCGGTTCTTGAAAACTCTCTCGAAACAAACACAAAGTAGTTTTGTCACCTTCTCTTCTTTCAGTCATGCCCGTCTACAAGCTCACTTACTTCGCTCTTCGTGCCGTCGGAGAGGTAGATCATACATTCAATCAATAATCAATATTCCTCCCTCTTCAGCCTATCCGTCAGATCTTCGCGTATACTGGTGTTGAGTACGAAGATATTCGCGTAACTTTCGATCAATGGCTTGCACTCAAGCCAAGTTAGAAATGATCTTTGATCGTTGACCTTTGTAGTCTGATCTTTGATCTTTTCAGACACTCCTTTCGGGCAACTTCCATTCCTTGAGATCGACGGAAAGCCGCTTCCTCAATCATATGCCATCGCTCGCTATCTCGCCTCCCAGCACGGTATGCAACTTAAATCTATGATTTTGATTTTTTATCCTTGATCTTTGAATTTTATAGGACTTGCCGGTAAGACTCCATTCGAGGCCGCTTGGGTTGATGCTCTCGCCGATCAATACAAGGTAATCGATATTTCTTTTGATAAAATCAATCAATAAACCTATCTATATCAGGATTACATGAGCGATTTCCGTACCTTCTGGTACCTTCATATGGGCTATCGTGAGGGAAACGCTGAAGAGAAGAAGAAGGAGTTCGGAGAGGGAGCACGTGACAAGTTCTATCCGCTTATTGCCAAGCAACTCAAGGTACCATAGATTTCGGTTTCTGTAGGTTACTGTATAAGTTCCGTTCAGGAGAATGGAAGAGGATTCCTGGTTGGAGATGCAGTCACATGGGTGGACTTCCTCATCTCTGAACACGTTGCTACAGTAGTTGAATATCTTCCCGGATTCCTCGATGCGTATCCTGAGGTGAATTATCGATTACTGATGATTAATCTATTGAAATTAAGAATATTTTGATCTTTGATTTTAATCCAGGTTCTTGCTCACTCTAAGAAGATTCGTGAGATTCCTCAGATCAAGAAATGGATTGAAACTCGACCAGAATCTCGTGGTTAATTGATCTCTGATCTTTGATCTTTAATCTCTTGTCTATGTAATGATTGTACGAAATGTTCAAATGTAATAAAGTATCGGATTTGCCTGCTATTGTAATAAGCATTAACAGTTAGTGAAATGCCCAGTGAATTGATTAAAACTTCAAAGGCTCACCCCAAGCTAACAATAATTTTACCTCCGCATTGGCAATGCTCTCCCGCACACAAAGAAAGCGCGAGAGCATTACCAGAGCTTAGAGTTTCAATTTTTTAATGCGAATCGTTCAGACTCATAGGATATCTTGGTAGTTTAACGGTGATGATATGATAGTTTATGTGAGTATAGCTCGCTCAATATTTATGAACCATCAATGTGTGATTGTGGAGAAAATCAGCTGAATATGGTTAAATACAGTAATTCAATTGTACACGTCTATTCAAACTCAAAATAGTTAATATGCATATTCATTCCTGAATAGTGTTCTATTGAAAGATAACTACATAAACGAGACAACAATAAATATTTGCTCTGACAATAAGCCCGTTACTAAAAATAAGCCCGCAAATAAATAGTGGGTGAGCTCCGCATACCGTCCTTTCTAGTTCATTTCATTTTCTGACGAGTAATTCAAACTGCACAGCTAACCGATTTATGTTGTATTCCCCAGACTGTACCAATGATTCATTTTTCCTATTATTTGCTCTATTTATTCCGCTAAACTGTGCAAATGTTACAAGAGTTTACATTTGAACAATGTCTCTCCTTTTGCTACATTATGAAATCTCTTCGAACGCTCTAGAATACCTTCCTTCTCTTCAAAAAGTCGAAATGGTTCAAGGATACTTCTGTAGAAGATGGTTTGAAGGTCTTCCTTCTCCACGTGTTCAAAACAACAAAGAACGATCGTTTTTATCTTTACGTCTCTTCCCCTTTTCGATCCCTATCTACACCTAGCTCTCCATCTCTTCCTCCCCCTCTTCCCTCTCCTTTCTCTTCTTTCTCTCCCCTTTTCTACCTTCTACCTTATAGTCATCATTGTAGTTCTACCTTGTAGTGTGTCCCACTGTCTCTCCTCTCATTCTCCCCTCTCTCACTATTCTGGAACATTTCTATACCCTTTCCTATATATAGGGCCCCTCTGTTCATTCTCTCATACCTTCAGTCTCTACTCCAATCATGCCCGTCTACAAGCTCTACTACTTCCCCGCTCGCGCCGTCGGAGAGGTAAGCAGTAAAGGCACATCTGACCTAATTTGAAACTCTCCGCTCATGCAACAATCTCGTAAGCAAAGAAAGCGAGACAGTGTGGTCAGAGCGGAGAGTTTCAAATAATAGATGGGTGTGCCTTTAATCTTTTCATGGTTATGTTATTATGTATGTCATGGCTCTTATGTTTCATAACGTTCGCGATAATTTCAATAGACATTCCTCTCGATGTCTGCTTTTAACCAAATTAGGGACTCAAGCAGTATCGAGATAATTAGTCATATTTTCATTGCATTATTATCTTATTATGATAATCGTTCGCAGGTCATTCGCCAGACTTTCACCTACGCCGGAGTCGAATTCGAAGATGTTCGTATCCCCCAGGACAAGTGGCCCGAGTTCAAGTCAAGTATGTTGATCTTTGATCTTTTGGAACTTGATTGATTATTGATCTGTGATCTTTCCTAATATCTTCATTATAGAAGCTCCCTTCGGTCAGATGCCCGTTCTCGAAGTCGACGGAAAGTTCATTCCTCAGTCGTTCGCCATCGCTCGTTACGTCGCCTCCCAGCACGGTTTGTCTTTTTAATCTTTGATCTTTCTCTTTCATTATTCAACTTTGATCTCTAAAGGACTCGCTGGCAAGACTCCCTTCGAGGCAGCCTGGGTTGATGCTCTTGCTGATCAATACAAGGTAGGCAATCAATCGATATTTCGGTAAAATCAATCGATAATTGCAGGATTACATGAATGACTTCCGTAACTTCTGGTACATTCTCATGGGATATCGCGAGGGAGACGCTGAGGTCGCCAAGAAGGAACACGGAGAAACTGCTAGAGACAAGTTCTATCCTCTTCTTGAGAAACAACTCAAGGTATGGTAACGTTCAATTACTGCAAAATTGTCAGTTGGCGATCGAACAGAGTAGATTACTGTAGCTATTCCATTCAGGAGACCGGAAGTGGATTCCTCGTCGGAAATGCCGTTACTTGGGTCGATTTTCTCATCGCTGAGCACACAGCTACCGTAACCGGAGAGGTCGCCGGATTCCTCGACGCCTATCCATTGGTAAGTTATATTACTTTAGATTCTGTGAGGCAAGATATCCTTATTTCACTATTCTCCAGGTTCTCGCTCATTCCAAGAAGATTCGTGAGATCCCTCAAATCAAGAAGTGGATTGAGACCCGCCCTGTATCTCGCGGTTAAATGATCTTTGATCTCTGATCTCTGATCTCTGATCTCTCACGCTTTATTGCCTATGTCAATATTCAATATGCACAGATTGTAGTATTTGTAAATTACCGCTATAAACTTTTCGTCATTCAATAATTGTCGTTGATATACATAAGATGTTGAAACGAATATGAATATGGCTATGTCAGTCTATACAAGAAGCATATACAAACAGTTTTGAATGTATAGTAATTTAAAATACTACTTTGTTAAGAAAGTTTATTCCATCAGTGTACATTCAGAATTCAACAAATCTTATCTAAGCTATGAAACTTCTTGTGATCTTACTTAGGTTGAATTATTACCCTCTGAAAATGCATTCAAACATGTATGGCAAGAAATGTGGCCGTAATAAATCTGCGCAGTATCTCGTTGTTTGTACTATTATAGAATAAACATCGATAAACATGTTCAAACACGTTAAGAAACGAAGTTAGCGCGATAATAGTGGAGAGTCAAGTCTGATTTTATATGCATCGTTTTCAGAAACAATCTAGCAGATTGAGATTGTCCGTCGCTCAGTATAAGTTCAATAACTATTTTATAGCAAAAGTATCTTCAATAAACGTTGTCATCGTTCATTCGTCATTCGTTACATTATAAATATAATTCAAAAAAATGATTGAACTTTCTTCGTCAATTCATAATGGAAGAAAGAATGAAATACAAATATACCTTTATCTCAGTCTTGTAAAGAACCATTGGCTATAGTGGGGAATGTTTTATAATTTGAAGTAGCATTGTCAGTGCATTTATAATATCGTGCATGTATGACAGATTTTTTCCTATCTTATTAAAAAAAAATTTTATCCAGTCTTTATATTTATCTTGTCAACTCATTGATGAAGCGCGATTATTGGAAAAAAGTATTGTGATGTTTGTTCCTTTTCGATTTCATTTATATGATAAATATTTTATTAAATAAATATAATCGATATGAAGAATCAATCAATAATCATAATAACTTTTTATGCATCAGCAGGACGTTTCTCAATCCATTTCTTGATCTGAGGAATTGATTGAATCTTCTTTGAATAAGCGAGAATCTGAAGAAAGATCAAAGATCAATCTTATCTAATCGATAATATTCAATCAATACTCACATCAGGATAAGAATTAAGGAATGTTGGAATCTTCTCAAGAATGGTCGCAGCATGTTCAGCTACCATAAAATCAACCCACGTAACGGAATCTCCAACAAGGAATCCAGTTCCGTTGCTCTGAAATCAATCGATAATTCATCTATTACAATATGCATTAGTTATCGTACCTTTAGTTGTTTCTCAATCAATGGAAAGAAACTATCTCTTGCAACTTCTCCAACTTCCTTCTTCAATGCTTCAGCATCACCCTCTCTGTATCCAAGATGAACGTACCAGAATTTACGGAATTCTGCCATATAATCCTCAAAATATCGATTGATTGATTAATTATTGATTGAAATCTTACCTTGTATTGATCTGCGAGAGCATCAACCCAAGCTGCTTCGAAGGGAGTCTTGCCAGCGAGTCCTGTAGAGATCAAAGATCAATAAATAATATAGGCAAGAGAAAGAACAACAAACCATGTTGAGAGGCAACGAAACGAGCAATGGCGAAAGACTGAGGAATAGGCTTTCCGTCAACCAATAGAACGGGCATACAACCAAAAGGAGCCTCTGGAAAAGATCAAAGATCAAAGATCAAGATCAGACTTCAGCAATCAAATATTAACTCTTACTTGACTTGTATTTGGACTCCCATTCATCATCTTCTACTCGAATGTCTTCATATTCTACACCAGCATGAGCAAATGTTTGACGGATGACCTAAATATTCAGATCATTTGATTATTTCAAAGATAATCGTTATAGAATGGATATAATATCGTGAAAACTTTCTAAAGAGGGAACAGCGTTATCAACGTTCAAAAAAGAGAATGAAGTGAATTAGTAATTGCATTTATTATGAAACCTCTCCAAGTCCTCGAGTATTGAAGTAGTATAGCTTGTAGACAGGCATTGTAGAGTAAAGGAAGATGCGAAGTGGGAAGATGGAGAAGAAGAGAAGAACATGTTTATATATTAAATGTTTGTAATGGTAAGAAACTATAATGATGAGAAAGAATAAAGAAATCAGATGAAACTATCAGATAGAAAAGGAATAGATTATTCTAGTCTGTAGTATTCAAGGAAGATTGTATGGAGTTTGATAAGGTCTGGTTGGATTGATCTTTGATCTCTGTGGATTGTTATCTTGTCCTTGCATTGTTATCTTGTCCTTAATTGTGGCACGCTGTTTAGCTATATTTTGTATTTTTTTTCTCTAAATAGTCAAGATATTCCTTGACCAATTTGTGTTTGAAAGCTTTGTTATCGTTTGCCTATAGTGCGGCAAGGTTGCTATTCCTATACACCTAATGCAAATGTCGCTGATAAAAATATTGATAAGAAACTTTCTCGTGAAGAACAAAACAAATTAACAAATATTCCACGAATGAGAGACCACACTAGAGATGCGTATTCGTGCTAATGCATAATCGGTACGAACATCAACGAAATTAAAATGATGAAAAGTCGTACTGCACGAGTTTAGCTCATTTTTTAAATTTTTAATTAAATATCCAGTTCAAGAAGTACTATTGAACGACGCAGCGGTTTCGTGAGTTATTTGACCTGGTTATTAACAAGTTTAATATTTGTAAATATTATAATGTATTTATTTATAATGTACAGACGTTTTCTTCAATGGATAAATATATATCTCAGAGACTGAAGGGAATTACTTGTGAATGTCTCTTGTTTTGACCCCCTCTGCATATTATATGCTGAAAAGACAAAGTATTATTATTATAAATAATTTTGAGATCTTTACAACAATATTATTAAGCTTTCAAAAATTCCAAACTTTTCGTGATTAAATAAGACAAGTAAAGAGGAAAACAATAGTATCAATTGTTACATCAGATATTCAATATTGACAGCACAATATTCGATATCAAAAGGATCTCCGGGATCACATGAACTAAATAAGTTCTGTGCGACTGTGCACCACTTGAAGTAGACTTACGTCTCGTTATAGATAATTTTTTCTTTAGAAAACAATCTAACAGGGCCTATTTTTTTAAATATTTTACTTCCATTCTCTCTCTAATTTATGTATATGCTTTAGCTTATAAGCTTATAGGTTCTTTGAACTATTCGTAAGGATACTCAATGAGATAAATCTTTACAGAATTGATTCAAAGATAGGAAGCGACTCCCTTTGCTAGATCAGTGATAGAGCGGACAGACCACGAGAGTGGATCGATGGGTACAGACGCAGAGATTCATCGCGCGCACACAACCCCGAATTGAGACAACTGTGACGGGTGGCGGGCAGGGATAACTATACGAAATGAGAAAAATTAAAAATTAAATTATTTTTGTAATTGAAAAAATCACTACCTTACTTTTATACATACTTACCGTATTTTTAGAAATAAAAACAATTTAAAAATTAAATTATTAAAAATTAAAGAAAACAATTTAAAAATTCAATTTGATATATTTTATCATCGTGAATATTTACGAAACGAGACACATAAATATGATGAGTGAAAAGGAGTTTGAAAAAATCACTTTCTTTGCGAACATTGTGAGAGGTGTCAATATCAAGAATAAATGAATGCTTAGAAAGGCTACATAAAATTTAAATCTGCGAAGGAAGTCGATAACTCTGTGTGGTTAATTGATTGGCTTGACCCCACTTTAATCAACTATGTTATCTATGTTCTTTTCCGCAATCTTTTCGATATCGTTCACATTTTTTTTTTATTCATTCATATACATGCTGTATGCTTCACTCTTTATCATCTTTCTTGGTAAAATATTCTCGATTTTTGCCGAAGTGTAATTGTAGATATTTATTAATTTTAATGAGGAATATCGATTATTACTTCGTTTTGATTTAACATAAATCTGCTTTTGTTATTATTAATATTACTATATTATATTGGTACTGCACTTTCCGGAAGCCAAAGAAAAGTAAATTTATTGTCAAAAATTTAATTCGTTGTTTTTAAAGAAGGAGAACTAGGAGATTTGTCTATGTTTATTTATGCAAGACATAAAGAGTATATAAAACTAATCTAGTTGATTTCTTTGGAATATGAAAACTATAACAAATTAAAAGTAATTTAACAACCGCTTTAGAGAAAGATATTTGTTTTTTCAATATTTTCTTACCCACTAGTGGTCCTCATAACATAAAAATTCAACGGATATGCATATAATAATAGAATAATTATATACTCACTTGAACCCTTACATATTTACCGATGTATGACTCCACCCCCTTTCTTGTAGACCCACATATATATACCGATTTTGACCCCGCCCATTTAACTTCGCGGGCTTGGACACCACATTACAACATGAACACACCCAAAATCTTTATCAATTCGAGTGAGAATCCTTCCACCGTTCCTGCGACCTCCATTCTTCTGTAGCCGTAGATGATCCTGGTGGTAGCGGCAACATTCTGATGACGCCATCATCGACGAAGAAGACTGCCAGATGACGCATCTTCAGAGAACGTCCTACGACATCAATTCTTCTGAAGCCTAGATGATCGACAGTAGCGACTACCCTCTAACCTCGTCATCAACGAAGAGTGCCAAGAGACGATTTCACCTGTTGAATGTGAAGTTAGAATGGATTCAACTATTTGGACTTTCCACTAAGACAATTAAGTACCTTGAAGAGTAGTAGCAGATGCGTGGTTGATAGATGCCGCGATAACCCGAAGACGCAACACAATGACCTGAAATAGATTTGATATGAAGTAAACGAATGTCCAAACTACAATGAAACTTTCCTCATGAGTCCGATGGTTGTCAGGCATATCACTTCAGAATCCAATCACCATGTCGATGATACCCGGCTTCAGACGGCGTTCGCTGGCTATGATGATCACATGAGTTAACGTTTGCCAAAACTCCGTAGATGCCCCCGCTCAAAATGGCTGCTATCTCTGTAAATGAATGGAATGATTTCGCGAGATGGGAAGATATACGGGGTAAAGATTAAAGATCAACTTGACAAAGTGACAGCAGGAAGATGAGCAAGACAATTGAAAACTTCAAACGTATAACCTACATATGATAAATGCAAAATCGATCAATGAACAGAACAGGAAAAAAAGGGAAAAGATAAAAGCAGTGAGATAGAGATAGAGATAGAGGCAATAGAACAGCCGGGAACGTCCGATCGGGAACACTTACGTTCTGGTACAGATTGTTCTGGAAGGCGGAAATGGTTTCAGAAGGAGAAAATATCGAAATTCAAGGTGACTTGCAGAAGGACTGTTCCGCACTGCTGAAAGGGAGAATGAAAGAAACAGAGGGAGGAAGAGAGGGAGAGAGAATAAATATTGATTTATATGATATCAAAGGAACTGAAAAGAGGAGCGTGATGTAACAGACAGGTAACAGGGGACCAAAGATCAAAGATCAACTTGCTTAGAACGAGGATAAGACAGAAAACGCGATCGATGTCTGCAAGCAAAGAGAACCAAAGAATGAGAATACAAAACATGATAATCGGTGATCATATGATGATTGCTATGAAAATAGTTTTAGTCAATTAGTATGGTATGCAAATGGGGAAAGTGACCATAATCAATTCCAAACATGACAGTCACAGAAGGAATGACAGAGGTAGAGAGAGGGTTATAGAAAGATTACGAAAATGAGTATAACAACGTACTTCCCAAGAAATTGGCGGGAAGAATGAAGAGAGACAGCGATTCATAATAAATGGTGGATCAGATTCGCGCTCTATCTTCCCTTCCTTGAACTCTCTTAATTATCCATACTCTCTCTGTCTCTGTCTCTGTCTGTACTCTCTTCTGTCTGGACACTCTCTCCCGAGATCAAACAATCATCACATAACAATAGGATGATCCTTTGATCAGAGTGATCTACCATCGACAGTGTTTATCTATCATTGATTCCTTCCTCTCTCTGTCATTCCCGCCACATTCAACAGAGACACGTGTCGCACTCTTGTTTTTTTCAATATTGGTTCAGTTTTTTTTGTGTTTTCAACTCTCTACCTTTCTATCCGTATACCTCTCTATCTATATACCTCTATATCTCTCTACCTCTCTATCTCTCTACCTCTCTATCTCTATACCTCTCTATCTCTATACCTCTCCTTTTCAATGCCTCTCTATTCCTGTACATCTTTATTCCTCTACTGGTTTTCTTTCTTCTTGTTTCCCCGATTACTTTTCAAAGTTGATCGTTGAACTTTACCCCGTTCCCCGATTATCCAATCTCTATCGTGGTGTAATCATTCAAATAATTTTCAGAGCGAGCATCATTACATACGCGAAGGATTAACAACGATCAAAGATGCTCCCTCGCAGTTTTACATCAACCACGACATCAGACTGTGATGGTTATGGACGACGTTCTTCTCTAACTTGTAAATGGTATGTACCTTACATCTAGTTTCTATGCACTGTTACATCTGGTTTCCGTCCCGTTGCAATTTTGCGTCGTCTTTACGTTGTTCTAAGAGTGTTGGATCCCAAGTGGAAAACCTTGCTGCTAAAAGCTATCATAACCATCGATAGGTATCGATGGATCGATGGTTGGCTACCGCATCATACAGTAACCCCTGTTTCTCACTTGGGACCCAATGCCCAATGAACGCCTGACATGACTCTTTAGAGCGTAATGTAATCATGCATTATTGACTTGTGCCATGTTCGAAAAAAGGGTGAAGCGAGAGATTGTGTAAACAGTAGATAGTCGCATCTTTTCTATACGTTTATTTTGAACATGGACTATTTTATGTTACTTTATCACTGGTAAAAGAAGGGAACAGAAACCTTTGTTCTCTTCGCCCATCAATTATTTGTGGGGTGAAAACATTAATCAAGGTCTAAACATTGAATCTGTTTTAATTTCTTATTCGTTTTATAGATTGATTCATCGTGGTCAACGAACGCCGCCTGAAGGTCGTCATCGACTCGGTGATTGGATTATGGCAGCCCATATGACTCGGATTCATCAGGAGAGTTTCACTGTAGTTTTTACATTCGAACTTCTACATATCAGATCTATTTCAGGTCATTGTCGTACATTTTCGGGGTTTCGTGGCATGACGAGGTTAAAGGGTTGTCGCTACTATCGATCATCTACGGCTTCAGAAGTATGGATGTCGTAGGACGTTCTCTGAAGATGCGTCATCTGGTAGTCTTCTTCTTCGTTGATGGCGTCATCAGAATGTTGCTGCTACCACCAGGATCATCTACCGCTTCAGAAGAATGGAGGTCGCAGGAGGATTCTCTCTCAAATTGATAAAGATGTTGGGGTGTGTTGACATTGGAATGTGGTATCCATGCCCGCGAAGTTAAATGGGCGGAGTCAAAATCGGTATATATGTGGGACCTACCAGAAAGGGGCGGAGCCATACATCGTTAAAAATGTAGGTGTCGAAGTGAGTAGATGTAGACACTTTAACATTTCATATAAAAGGGACCCATGGTCTAGAGGATAAGAGGTCGTCTTACAAATCCGAACGGTTGTGGTCTCGTAAGTTCGATCCCATGTGCGGGACAAGTCATTTGAAATATAATTAAACATTTTTGCTATTTTTGCGTCATGTATTCACGCTCTCTCTACGTAAGTAAACGTGAAAGACATCACAAAGTATGTGCGGAAAAGAACATAGATAACGATGTCAATTAAAGTGGGATTAAGTGGATCGATTAACTATATAGCGTTTTCTTCAGAATTCCGTCACAAATTTATATTTAATAGAGTTTTCAGCCTTTCTAACCCTAAATCTTAAAGTGAAAGAACATTTGACGAAATGCATTACAGTATACCACACCACTTTAAGTAGACTTGCGTTTTACTTTAAGTTTACTTAAAGTGCGGAGTTTAAGTAGACTTTAAGTTTCAAAATACCAGAGCACAACCCCGAATTGAGAACACTATTGAGACGGGTGGCGGGCGTTGATAACTACACGAAATGAGAAAAATTAAAATTTGAATAATTTTGTAATTTTATTTAGTTAAATATTTTTGAGCCATGCAGAAGATCTTTACAATAGTACTATTTTTAGTTATATATTTTTTGAATAACCAGTCCGCATTTCACTCACCATGTAGGACATGCTAGTATTGTGCGTATAAAATGTACTTGCATAAGAAAATGACACTATGCTCTAAAGAACGGAAGTCTGAGCGAGCTAGATCGTCTGATCGAGCTAGAATAGATCTCACCCCGCCTCTCGATTGTCTCTCCGCTGCCTCTCCCTAACCCGGCTGACCTTCGCCGCGCGCTATGTGATATATAAAAGAGATCGGCATAGTTTCAGAACTATGCAAACCAAGAAATAGTCTCTTCTACAAATATAACAGGTGATTTGTATACGCTCAATAAGGAATTTGATAATACCCTGCCGATAATGTTACATGGAAAGTACTGCAGTTGTGCAGATCTATTATTTTTTATGCGAATTATCGATTTTACTTCATTCATCTTTTGGTAATATTAAATAATATAATTTATTATTATGTAGTCGTTGAAGAGAGTGCATAGAGAAATTAATCGACAAAGGTCCCTTTAAACGGTCCTATAAATGAGTTCAACTATCGTTTTTCATTCTTGATAATAGTCGACAATTTTCGGTAGAATCGGATCATAGTATCCATGAATGATGTAAGCTTAAGAATTTTTAGTAATTCCATAAAATATAAAATATTATTTTAAACATTTTATCAACGTGACTATACAAAAGGAGTATGAAAAACGACAGTTTCTTTGCGAATAGCAAAAGTGGTCTATCACAATATCAAGAAAAGATTTAGGGTTATTGACCGTATAAAATACACTTGTTTATTTGGTACGAGAGTAACCAATCACTCCCACAAGAGACTTTCTTGTTTTGCATGGTCCAGAAACAATGCCGATCTCTTTTATATATAATATAGCGCGCGGCGAAGGTCAGCCGGGATAGAGAGAGGCAGCGGAGAGACAATCGAGAGGCGGGGCGAGATGTAGAAGGCTACATCTCGCTCGCCTCTCGATTGTGACTTCCGTTCGTTAGCACCATTTGTCATTTTCTTATGCAAGTACATTTTATACGCACAATAGAAAGGCTGAAAACTCTATTAAATATAAATTTGTGACGGAATTCTGAAGAAAACGTTATATAGTTAATCGATCCACTTAATCCCACTTTAATTGACATCGTTATCTATGTTCTTTTCCGCACATACTTTGTGATGTCTTTCACGTTTACTTACGTAGAGAGAGCGTGAATACATGACGCAAAAATAGCAAAAATGTTTAATTATATTTCAAATGACTTGTCCCGCACATGGGATCGAACTTACGAGACCACAACGGATCGGATTTGTAAGACGACCTCTTATCCACTAGACCATGGGTCCCTTTTATATGAAATGTTAAAGTGTCTACATCTACTCACTTCGACACCTACATTTTTAACGATGTATGGCTCCGCCCCTTTCTGGTAGGTCCCACATATATACCGATTTTGACTCCGCCCATTTAACTTCGCGGGCATGGATACCACATTCCAATGTCAACACACCCCAACATCTTTATCAATTTGAGAGAGAATCCTCCTGCGACCTCCATTCTTCTGAAGCGGTAGATGATCCTGGTGGTAGCAGCAACATTCTGATGACGCCATCAACGAAGAAGAAGACTACCAGATGACGCATCTTCAGAGAACGTCCTACGACATCCATACTTCTGAAGCCGTAGATGATCGATAGTAGCGACAACCCTTTAACCTCGTCATGCCACGAAACCCCGAAAATGTACGACAATGACCTGAAATAGATCTGATATGTAGAAGTTCGAATGTAAAAACTACAGTGAAACTCTCCTGATGAATCCGAGTCATATGGGCTGCCATAATCCAATCACCGAGTCGATGACGACCTTCAGGCGGCGTTCGTTGACCACGATGAATCAATCTATAAAACGAATAAGAAATTAAAACAGATTCAATGTTTAGACCTTGATTAATGTTTTCACCCCACAAATAATTGATGGGCGAAGAGAACAAAGGTTTCTGTTCCCTTCTTTTACCAGTGATAAAGTAACATAAAATAGTCCATGTTCAAAATAAACGTATAGAAAAGATACGACTATCTACTGTTTACACAATCTCTCGCTTCACCCTTTTTTCGAACATGGCACAAGTCAATAATGCATGATTACATTACGCTCTAAAGAGTCATGTCAGGCGTTCATTGGGCATTGGGTCCCAAGTGAGAAACAGGGGTTACTGTATGATGCGGTAGCCAACCATCGATCGATCGATACCTATCGATGGTTATGATAGCTTTTAGCAGCAAGGTTTCCCACTTGGGATCCAACACTCTTAGAACAACGTAAAGACGACGCAAAATTGCAACGGGACGGAAACCAGATGTAACAGTGCATAGAAACTAGATGTAAGGTACATTCCATTTACAAGTTAGAGAAGAACGTCGTCCATAACCATCACAGTCTGATGTCGTGGTTGATGTAAAACTGCGAGGGAGCATCTTTGATCGTTGTTAATCCTTCGCGTATGTAATGATGCTCGCTCTGAAAATTATTTGAATGATTACACCACGATAGAGATTGGATAATCGGGGAACGGGGTAAAGTTCAACGATCAACTTTGAAAAGTAATCGGGGAAACAAGAAGAAAGAAAACCAGTAGAGGAATAAAGATGTACAGGAATAGAGAGGCATTGAAAAGGAGAGGTATAGAGATAGAGAGGTATAGAGATAGAGAGGTAGAGAGATATAGAGGTAGAGAGATATAGAGGTATATAGATAGAGAGGTATACGGATAGAAAGGTAGAGAGTTGAAAACACAAAAAAACTGAACCAATATTGAAAAAAACAAGAGTGCGACACGTGTCTCTGTTGAATGTGGCGGGAATGACAGAGAGAGGAAGGAATCAATGATAGATAAACACTGTCGATGGTAGATCACTCTGATCAAAGGATCATCCTATTGTTATGTGATGATTGTTTGATCTGAGAAGAGAGTGTCCAGACAGAAGAGAGTACAGACAGAGACAGAGACAGAGTGAGAGAGTATGGATAATTAAGAGAGTTCAAGGAAGGGAAGATAGAGCGCGAATCTGATCCACCATTTATTATGAATCGCTGTCTCTCTTCATTCTTCCCGCCAATTTCTTGGGAAGTACGTTGTTATACTCATTTTCGTAATCTTTCTATAACCCTCCCTCTACCTCTGCCTTCTGTGACTGTCATGTTTGGAATTGATTTTGGTCACTTTCCCCATTTGCATACCATACTAATTGACTAAAACAATTTTCATAGCAATCATCATATGATCACCGATTATCATGTTTTGTATTCTCATTCTTTGGTTCTCTTTGCTTGCAGACATCGATCGCGTTTTCTGTCTTATCCTCGTTCTAAGCAAGTTGATCTTTGATCTTTGGTCCCCTGTTACCTGTCTGTTACATCACGCTCCTCTTTTCAGTTCCTTTGATATCATATAAATCAATATTTATTCTCTCTCCCTCTTCCTCCCTCTGTTTCTTTCATTCTCCCTTTCAGCAGTGCGGAACAGTCCTTCTGCAAGTCACCTTGAATTTCGATATTTTCTCCTTCTGAAACCATTTCCGCCTTCCAGAACAATCTGTACCAGAACGTAAGTGTTCCCACGTTAGTTCAATCATAAGAGAGTATGTACAATAAGCCGGGAAATAGGAATTATTACACCATAAATAATTGTGTAAGAAATATATGGTATAGTCTACGCATACAGCGCCTATAAATAGTAGGTGTATTCAAATAGCGATCACCGGACTGGAAAAATGATCAGCGCGTAAGTTCGAAATAACACGAGTAGAGAAATGAGGCGAGGGTGATCGAAGCGTGGCGCATTGGTAAGATGGCCGCCTCTCCTCCCAAAGGGTACGGGTTCGAATCCCGACCGGAGATTTCACTTCATCCCTTATTGTACACTCTGAACTAATGTGTTCCCGATCGGACGTTCCCGGCTGTTCTATTGCCTCTATCTCTATCTCTATCTCACTGCTTTTCTTTTCCCTTTTTTTCCTGTTCTGTTCATTGATCGATTTTGCATTTATCATATGTAGGTTATACGTTTGAAGTTTTCAATTGTCTTGCTCATCTTCCTGCTGTCACTTTGTCAAGTTGATCTTTAATCTTTACCCCGTATATCTTCCCATCTCGCGAAATCATTCCATTCATTTACAGAGATAGCAGCAATTTTGAGCGGGGGCATCTACGGAGTTTTGGCAAACGTTAACTCATGTGATCATCATAGCCAGCGAACGCCGTCTGAAGCCGGGTATCATCGACATGGTGATTGGATTCTGAAGTGATATGCCTGACAACCATCGGACTCATGAGGAAAGTTTCATTGTAGTTTGGACATTCGTTTACTTCATATCAAATCTATTTCAGGTCATTGGGTTGCGTCTTCGGGTTATCGCGGCATCTATCAACCACGCATCTGCTACTACTCTTCAAGGTACTTAATTGTCTTAGTGGAAAGTCCAAATAGTTGAATCCATTCTAACTTCACATTCAACAGGTGAAATCGTCTCTTGGCACTCTTCGTTGATGACGAGGTTAGAGGGTAGTCGCTACTATCGATCATCTAGGCTTCAGAAGAATTGATGTCGTAGGACGTTCTCTGAAGATGCGTCATCTGGCAGTCTTCTTCGTCGATGATGGCGTCATCAGAATGTTGCCGCTACCACCAGGATCATCTACGGCTACAGAAGAATGGAGGTCGCAGGAACGGTGGAAGGATTCTCACTCGAATTGATAAAGATTTTGGGTGTGTTCATGTTGTAATGTGGTGTCCAAGCCCGCGAAGTTAAATGGGCGGGGTCAAAATCGGTATATATATGTGGGTCTACAAGAAAGGGGGTGGAGTCATACATCGGTAAATATGTAAGGGTTCAAGTGAGTATATAATTATTCTATTATTATATGCATATCCGTTGAATTTTTATGTTATGAGGACCACTAGTGGGTAATAAAATATTGAAAAAACAAATATCTTTCTCTAAAGCGGTTGTTAAATTACTTTTAATTTGTTACAGTTTTCATATTCCAAAGAAATCAACTAGATTAGTTTTATATACTCTTTATGTCTTGCATAAATAAACATAGACAAATCTCCTAGTTCTCCTTCTTTAAAAACAACGAATTAAATTTTTGACAATAAATTTACTTTTCTTTGGCTTCCGGAAAGTGCAGTACCAATATAATATAGTAATATTAATAATAACAAAAGCAGATTTATGTTAAATCAAAACGAAGTAATAATCGATATTCCTCATTAAAATTAATAAATATCTACAATTACACTTCGGCAAAAATCGAGAATATTTTACCAAGAAAGATGATAAAGAGTGAAGCATACAGCATGTATATGAATGAATACGTAAGCAAATGTGAACGATATCGAAAAGATTGCGGAAAAGAACATAGATAACATAGTTGATTAAAGTGGGGTCAAGCCAATCAATTAACCACACAGAGTTATCGACTTCCTTCGCAGATTTAAATTTTATGTAGCCTTTCTAAGCATTCATTTATTCTTGATATTGACACCTCTCACAATGTTCGCAAAGAAAGTGATTTTTTCAAACTCCTTTTCACTCGTCATATTTATGTGTCTCGTTTCGTAAATATTCACGATGATAAAATATATCAAATTGAATTTTTAAATTGTTTTCTTTAATTTTTAATAATTTAATTTTTAAATTGTTTTTATTTCTAAAAATACGGTAAGTATGTATAAAAGTAAGGTAGTGATTTTTTCAATTACAAAAATAATTTAATTTTTAATTTTTCTCATTTCGTATAGTTATCCCTGCCCGCCACCCGTCACAGTTGTCTCAATTCGGGGTTGTGTGCGTGCGATGAATCTCTGCGTCTGTACCCATCGATCCACTCTCGTGGTCTGTCCGCTCTATCACTGATCTAGCAAAGGGAGTCGCTTCCTATCTTTGAATCAATTCTGTAAAGATTTATCTCATTGAGTATCCTTACGAATAGTTCAAAGAACCTATAAGCTTATAAGCTAAAGCATATACATAAATTAGAGAGAGAATGGAAGTAAAATATTTAAAAAAATAGGCCCTGTTAGATTGTTTTCTAAAGAAAAAAATTATCTATAACGAGACGTAAGTCTACTTCAAGTGGTGCACAGTCGCACAGAACTTATTTAGTTCATGTGATCCCGGAGATCCTTTTGATATCGAATATTGTGCTGTCAATATTGAATATCTGATGTAACAATTGATACTATTGTTTTCCTCTTTACTTGTCTTATTTAATCACGAAAAGTTTGGAATTTTTGAAAGCTTAATAATATTGTTGTAAAGATCTCAAAATTATTTATAATAATAATACTTTGTCTTTTCAGCATATAATATGCAGAGGGGTCAAAACAAGAGACATTCACAAGTAATTCCCTTCAGTCTCTGAGATATATATTTATCCATTGAAGAAAACGTCTGTACATTATAAATAAATACACTATAATATTTACAAATATTAAACTTGTTAATAACCAGGTCAAATAACTCACGAAACCGCTGCGTCGTTCAATAGTACTTCTTGAACTGGATATTTAATTAAAAATTTTAAAAAATGAGCTAAACTCGTGCAGTACGACTTTTCATCATTTTAATTTCGTTGATGTTCGTACCGATTATGCATTAGCACGAATACGCATCTCTAGTGTGGTCTCTCATTCGTGGAATATTTGTTAATTTGTTTTGTTCTTCACGAGAAAGTTTCTTATCAATATTTTTATCAGCGACATTTGCATTGGGTGTATAAGAATAGCAACCTTGTCGCACTATAAGCAAACGATAACAAAGCTTTCAAACACAAATTGGTCAAGGAATATCTTGACTATTTAGAGAAAAAAAATACAAAATATAGCTAAACAGCGTGCCACAATTAAGGACAAGATAACAATCCACAGAAATCAAAGATCAATCTAACCAAGCCTTATCAAACTCCATACAATCTTCCTTGAATACTACAGACTAGAATAAGCTATTCCTTTTCTATCTGATAGTTTCATCTGATTTCTTTATTCTTTCTTATCATTATAGTTTCTTACCATTACAAACATTTAATATATAAACATGTTCTTCTCTTCTTGTCCATCTTCCCACTTCGCATCTTCCTTTACTCTACAATGCCTGTCTACAAGCTATACTACTTCAATACTCGAGGACTTGGAGAGGTTTCATAATAAATGCAATTACTAATTCACTTCATTCTCTTTTTTGAACGTTGATAACGCTGTTAACTTTCCGAAAGATTCGAAGTTTTCACGATATTATATCCTTTTTATAACGATTATCTTTGAAATAATCAAGTGATCTGAATATTTAGGTCATCCGTCAAACATTTGCTCATGCTGGTGTAGAATATGAAGACATTCGAGTAGAAGATGATGAATGGGAGTCCAAATACAAGTCAAGTAAGAGTTAATGTTTGATTGCTGAAGTCTGATCTTTGATCTTTAATCTTTGATCTTTTCCAGAGGCTCCTTTTGGTTGTATGCCCGTTCTTTTGGTTGACGGAAAGCCTATTCCTCAGTCTTTCGCCATTGCTCGTTTCGTTGCTTCTCAACATGGTTTGTTTTTCGTTTCTCTTGCCTATATTATTTATTGATCTTTGATCTCTAAAGGACTCGCTGGCAAGACTCCCTTCGAAGCAGCTTGGGTTGATGCTCTCGCAGATCAATACAAGGTAATATTCAATCAATAATTAATCCAATCAATCGATAATTTGAGGATTATATGGCTGAATTCCGTAAGTTCTGGTACGTTCATCTTGGATACAGAGAGGGTGATGCTGAAGCATTGAAGAAGGAAGTTGGAGAAGTTGCAAGAGATAGTTTCTTTCCATTGATTCAGAAACAACTAAAGGTACGATAACTAATTCATACTGTAATATATGAATTATTGATTTCAGAGCAACGGTACTGGATTCCTTGTTGGAGACTCGGTTACGTGGGTTGATTTTATGGTAGCTGAACATGCTGCGACCATTCTTGAGAAGATTCCAGCATTCCTTAATTCTTATCCAGATGTGAGTATTGATTGAATATTATCGATTAGATATGATTGATCTTTGATCTTTCTTCAGATTCTCGCTTATTCAAAGAAGATTCAATCAATTCCTCAGATCAAGAAATGGATCGAAAATCGTCCCGCTGATGCATGAAACTCATTATAATTATGTATGCAATAAATTATTTATGTATAAATAACAACAAAATTACAAAAAAAAATCATGCATGGCGTGTTAGAGCACTAAAATATTTGACAATAAGATATAGAAATTTGCCCTCTTGCAATGATAATGCAGTGCTTCCAAACAAATTTTATGCATTTTTCATGAATGAGTCCTGGTTATGGATATCTGTACTCCATTTCTTATTGAAGAAACTCCCCGATTTATTCCCATTGAAGATTTCTAAAGCGTTATGTTGATTAAAAGATCAAAGATCATATTAGGTTGATTCATAAGTCTTGTCGCATTTTGGAGGGGTATGTTAGAGCCATCACTGCTCAGTCGTACGTTATCAATTACCCCGTCCGTTCTGGCAGTAAATAAGTCACTACTACTACTCTTTGAGCGTATTAGTGAATTGTGCCTACATCGAGTCTAGTAGCTGCAATGCATGCATCCACCTTTCGTTCCCTGTTTTGTACACAAGCGACACTTCATGTTGTTCTTCTTTCTATCCGAACTCAAAACACCCGATGTCCACACCCGTATGGCGGTAGTATAAAACACTAAGGCCACTAGTAAATGCACGGTGCAACGTTAGTTCAAACGCTTCGAAAAAGGGAGTACGACGTCAAAGTCCTGACGGCACCCCGAGCTGGACTTGGACATGCTGGAGCAGCACGCCCACGCTGACCCCTATGCTACCACCCGTGATATGGCGACGAGTCTTGGGGTAAGCCAACCCACCATCATTGGTTGCCTACAGGATCTTGGGAAGGTCCAGAATTTGGGTCGATGATTATCCCACCAACTGTCGTACAAGCAGAAGGACAACCGTGCGGACCAGTGTCTGAATCTATTCTCGTACGCACGTGCAATGGCTTTGATCGACGTGATCATAACTGGAGATGAAAAGTGGATACTTTACGACAACGTAGTGCTCCGGGCTCAGTGGGTCGATCGAGATGAGCAGTCCAATTCCATCGCCAAATCTGAACTTCACCAGAAAACTATCATGCTGTCTGTGTGGTGGGGCAGAGGCGGTGTGGTGCATTGGGAGCTGCTACCACAGGGGTCGACTATTACGGCCGCGGTATACTCTCGTCAACAACGGACCCTGAAGTCCCAGGTCCCCTCCGTTCCCTGGTTGCGCGATCAAATGCACTTCCAACACGACAGCGCCCGACACCTCGTGGCAAGGACAACCAAAAAAGCCCTGTTAGACTTTGACTGGAACATCGACCCCCACTTGCCCTACTCGCCCGACTTGTCTCCTAGCGATTACAGTTTGTTTTCTGATGTGCGGCGTACTCTCGGAGGAGTACACTTCAACAATCAGCGGGTGGTCGAAATCTGGTTGACCAACTTCTTTGCCTCCTAGCAGCTGTCCTTCTGGAAGCACTGTATCCACAAGCTACCCGAACTTTGGAGGAAGTGTGTCGACCCAGACGGCGCTTACTATGATTGATTTGCTTTTACCGAGATAAAGTTATTTTAATTTGTTTAAAGTGATCAAAATGCGACAAGACTTATGAATCAACCTAATAGATCACCATTTCTCTTCGAATCCCTCTGAAGAATAGAATCATTGTCCATGGTGTTAGAGTGAAGTTCAGTGCATTCAATAGCTTATTACAGGCTAGGAATTCGTCATCGGATATATTTTCGATACAGAATACATTCCACGCTATCTGTTCCTCTGTCACTATGGCTATATTGCACCAAACAGCTGAAATTGATTAAGTAAACATAAAAAATCGCGGAGATTGTAGAATTAAAAATAGAAATTGATCATAATAAATATGCAAAGGCTCTCATGGAAGTAGAAATTAGTTAAAGTTAGTTATTAGTAGGGGTGAGATTATTTAGGTTCTAGACGGTGATCCTCTAACCGGATGTTTACATTTGTTTACGATACTTAAGATTTTCTGTGGTTGTACCTGAACTTGTGATCAATGCTGCTACAGTCATCCTAATAGAAGCATTCGTCAGTAACTAAATTTGATTCATTTCTAGACTTCATCAAGAAATTTTAATAGATACCCTGAATTTCCGCATATTTAAACAAATAATTATGTACACGATGATAGATATGCCTTCGATAATAATCCCACTTGCAATTGCGATTATCTGCAATTTTTACGCCTTTTGTTTTTTTTCCCGAAATTGGCGTACTTGATAGTAAAAGTTCGGAGTCATTCCTTCAATAATAAATGAAATTCCTTCTCCTCCAAAAGGAGATTCGATCGTGTTATATGTTCCCCTCAAACGAGTGATGTGAAAAATCAGAAGAAAATAACAAGAAGAAAAAGTTGAGAAATCTCACAAACTTCACTATAGCTAATGGAAGATTCGATAGAAGAAAAAGTACCCAGAAGGTGTATATCACTGTGGTCAATACTTTCGGTTGCCAGATCTGAAGGTGAAATGTCAAAAATCACGATAATTAAAATTGGGAATTACTGTAGCATGATCGACTGGAAGTATGATAGCTGTGAATCGATTGAGTGTGAGAGTCAAATGAAAAAGACGATTTACTAATAGAATAGTTATGCTTTGAGCAATGTATATCAATCCCATCCATGAAGCATTGCTCTGAAATAATAACTGGTTATTTGGATTTTTGCTGAATTTTTTACCTTGTAAAAGGAGAGAAATAACCCATAGGCTGCTGGTTCTTGTTGGAATATAAATATCAATCCGAACATGATGTCACATATCGCTATAACGTTAAAATGAACTAAGAATTGAATTGAAGCAGACTTATTAGGATAAATAAAATCTTTGCAAGGTTTTCACTTCTTTTCACAATGCTGTATAGAAACATATTTTTGAATTGTTTTTGATTTAAAAAAAAACGCTTGAACTTACTGATATTGATGAGAATTGTATGATAAGATGAATCTAAATCGAATCGATCCCGTTTGTTGTGTTTAGTCATGACTCTTAGATAAAGAAGATGAAGTGGAAGTGTCGTAAGAGTTATGATATCAGATATGACAATCAGAATGGTGGATATGGATGCCATATTAAAGATAACACTAGAAATGAGAAGTTTATTATTACAAAATATCAGAAAAAAATTATTATAAAACAATAGTTTTCAATTCGCGATCAGACTACACAAACTGCATTTTTGAGGTGAGTAATAAACACACGAGAAATGAGACAATTCTCACGAACGAATGAAAAGACTATGGCTCAGTCGTAGTAGATAGACAAATGAAAAGTCGCCGTCTTTTATATTTCCAGACGGATCGAAAGAGTTTCAGGTACAAAGATATTGAATGACTTCAAAATACAGCATGAAATTCAATTTAATAACATTTCGATTCAATGGATGAACTTATATTTATACTTTGCTTAAAAAAACAATTTAAAAAATAGATTTTAAATAAAAACTCGTCTATCTTTTATATTTCCAGACAGATCGAAGTGTCTTAGGTACATGAATGGTATAGATCTTCATTGACTCGTGAGACTTCAAAAGTGATGAATTGTATGAAATTCAATGGAATAACATCTCGATTCTATGAATGAGCATTATATTTAGATTTTGCTTAAATACCGAACCATTTGTTGATAATGTATACAATGCAAACATTCTTGTCTGAGATATGTTGGATGTTCTAAATATATTGAGTGTATGATATTGAATACATGGGATTAAAAACTATTTAAAGAACGCTATCCAAATATTTCTATTATCTTTACTCTCATCCAATGCAAGTTTTTTTTATTCATATGTAGTGTACGGAACATCACTCGTAAGGTTCACTGAACTTTCACTTGGAGCGGAGTATAATTATATCACATCATTAGATAATATTTACTTCGTCTGAAAAACTCTTGACTATTATTTTATTTGTACACTATTTTATGTTATTCCTTCAATTAGTACAATATTGTGCATAAGTTTACTACGAAAAGATCAACTGTAGTTGTGTAGGTGCATATATGTGGGCGGGAGGGTCATCTAAGCAATAAAAAAGTGCCAGAATTATTTAATCCACACTCATTAGATCTACTCTTTCCCCTTTACCTCATTCCGTGTGTTATTTTATATGGACTTATAAGGAACTCAAATGCTTTCTATCTTTTTAAAATATATATTTCTTTCAAATTTAATGTGTTTTATTCATTTATCACACAAAAATTATAAAATATTTCAGAAAAAAACAATCATAGATGACGCCGCTTGTCGTATTCATCGGAATGGTTCTTCTCGTATCGGTGGAATCCGTCAGGATGGTACCACAATGTACATGTGATCAGCTCGATCCATGTCTCGCAGCTGCTCCTGATCTAATGCAAACTTGTGCTGACAAGTATGAATTTTTTCTTAATCGTCTTTGACTGAGATAGGTATCTATGAAACTTGACAAACTGATTATCTTATAAATGTTATCATAAGCGCGAGTTTGCCAAAACTCCTCCCAGACTATAGTGAGGTCACGTTTGTAGAAATGCTTGATCGTTATTTGTATAAAACCAATTTTATGAGAAATCTTCGTAGCAGTCGTATTAATGATAAAATCAGTGATGTTCAGTTCGTCAAGAATTTCTCATTACACATAATTTCTATGTATAATGTGTCAGATGCCAGAAGCACGTGACCGATATGGGTGCGAACTATTCAATATATCGGAAGTGTCTTACCGACGAGAAGGAGCGCATTCAGCAAGTGATCAGATGCTCCAGAGAAGCATTTGGACCATCGTCAGTGATCCCTTTACTAATTTACTTTTACAGTATTTGCTAAAGGTGTAGTCCCGCGAATATCTTTGCGAACAAACTGTGGAAAGATTACAAACGCTATTCTATATACCGTACACTATTTCTTTTTTTTAGCTGACTATGCGTATTGATGGCTAGAATCACGAATGAAACGCTGTTTGACGTTCAGGGGCGTTATTTTTGAAAATTGCAAATTTTGGCAAAGATTCTAAACCCGCGACCATTATCTATCAAATCCGAAGTCTTGTAAAAAGGGGTCGATGAGAGTACACTCTATCTTTTTGCATCACTTATCCTTTGAATATGCTAGTTGTTAGAAGTTCGCATAAACATTCGCGGGTCTCCGTCTTTAATGACTATGTCCAATTGGAAAATAATATAATATAATAAATTTTATATGACCTCGGAGGGTATTTTAAGATTCATAATTAAATGTTTGAAAGATATTATAAAGCCAGGAGGTAATTGAGAAGGCTGCGATTACTTGATCGCATCATTCAATACTTATGAGTTACGAATAAGAGATTTAAATACATTCGCACGATGGGTACAAACAACACTATTGTCAAAATTATTCACTTTTGTTAGATAATAATTTTCAGGTGCGCGGCCGGTCCCGGCCAAACCGTGGAGCATAGATATCCGGAAACGTTGAGAACTGCAGTAATGAAGGAAGTTGACTCTGTTCTGATAAAGTCCGATCTTGTTGAAGAGGCTGCGAAGTTAGTAAAAGTAAGTTTCCTTACATTTTCTCTATAAGCTGAATAAGGTTTCATTTTGGTAACACCTTCTCTGCTGAATTTTTTAAAACTTTCCGCTATGGTGATGCATTCTCACTTCCATTGAGGGAGAGAAAGCGTGGGCAGAGCAAAGTTTCAAAGTTCAAATTTCAGGCCGGTGTTAACCACGTCACTTGTCTTGGCAAATGTGGAAGCAAGAGTGGATGTTTGAAAGAAATGACGGATTGTGGATTGGAACTACCCTCTGATAATGCCATCGTTGCCACTATCAAGACATGCACACAAAAAGCGGGTTACAACACTGAAAGGGCGAGACAAATCTGTAATTGTCTCGTCTCCAGCGGAATGAAACAACTTGAAGTCGTATGCAGAAAGCTCGTCCTCTAGCCCTTTAATTTCTTTCGTACATTCATCCATCGATATTAATCCTGCCATCGTTTGTCTCTGAACATCGATAAGAATTCTATAGTATTACATTTTCACTAAATATTCTAGAATATCCGATCAAAATATTGACTAGTATGTCTAGTACGTGCATAGATTGTTTTCATCCGATCGTTGCAATTTCCATTGCACGGAACTTGTTCTATCGTTCCCGAGTTGGGTTGATTCACAGTATGAAAACGTTTACAAATGTTGCACTCGTTTAAGACATCTGAGTTGGACGATTGATCTCAATATTGAAGGCAACCGGGTAAAAGAACAAAAAAAGGAATATATGCTCTGAAAGACATGAAAGACGTTGAAAGTGTGTTTCGTTTAAATGGACTCAATGGTCTCTTCGACGAGCAATGCTCTCTCGTTGTTAGAGAACAGAAAAATAGTGAGCGCAATGAAGAGACCATTGAGTGAGGTAACGCTCCCTTTAAAGATGGAGGCCTTCGAATGTCTGTGCAAATGATAACATATCGGCTATTCAAGGGCTAAATGATATGTGAGAGATTAGAACTTCCATTCGTGTATCCCTTGGTGTAGTGGTAAATGCGCTGTCCAGTAAGCGCAACGTCGCGGGTTCGAAACCTATTGCCGAACTATCTTATTTTCAAAATTTCGCGCCTTTGCCTGTACATCAAGCATGATTCATTCATGATTCTAGCGATCAATAAGCTAAATTAGCATAAACTAATTTATGTAAGGTATGTAGTATAACTTTTGCTATCTTTCTGTCTTCACAGTTTGTTCACGAAAATATTGCCCGGACACCACCTTTAAAGGCAGCTGGCATCCAAAAATTTCGATTCGAAATTGTTAAAATAGTTGATTTCATGTTGATAAGCTCAAAGAACTATTCAGAAATATGTATTTGAAAGTTTGAAAAGACGCTCTGGTAAGAAATTGGATTACTGTAGCCATCGCTTCTCGGCCTTTTGGCTAAGATCAAAGTGTCTTCTCGTGTTCATCTGCTCGGCTTTCAACATCAACGGCTCATCTACTCGCTCGTCTGCTTGTCACGCCGTCGCCACGTCTGCCGCAGTTGCCACGCCTTCGACCATGGACCTTCGACCTCTACTAGGCGAAGCTATCTTCAACCGTGCTGATTCCGGTTGATCGATGCTTCTCTAGTAGAGGGGCGATCACGTGGACAGGACACGTGTCTTCTTCTTCCCGCCTCTATCGATTGATTTTCGGATCGATACTAGCCACGTCACCTCTTCACTTCTCATCTTCCCTCGTCTTTGCGCCGTCTGGAGAGGCCGCCACTGGTGAAGTAGGTCTGTTTGTATCGACAAGGGGGGTCACACAGGCTATTATCTCCCCAAGTCCTGTGCCCTTGCTCGACCACAACAACCTATGGACCCTTTGGCCTGCCGGTCGAACTCGCCCAACTCCTTCCCACGTACACCCCCAAGTAGAAACTCATCCCCTCTTTGCCTGAGGGACTCTGCCCTCCGCCCGCTGTGGAGCCACCTTGACGCACGGACGTGCCTACCACGCCTCGTCTCATAAAGACTACACGCCGCCGTTGGCCAGATGAAGAATGGTCTGCATTGGCCCCCTACGAAGATGGAGCCCGCCAGTGCCCAGCAGCCGGATCAATACGAGGTTAATGTTTTGTGATTCGGTTTCGTCATTTATCCTTCCTTTTCCCACTTGATCTACCCTAATTCCAGGCACGCCATCTACCGTACTCTCAACCCCACGGTGATGTCGTGTACTGATGCAACGGGAGTGACTGGTGGTCGATACGTGGTCAGGGACGCCTTCCGTACTGGATCTTCCAAGATAATGCATGTGCGGAGTGCGCACTGTTCATACATTATGTACCCCAGTCCCTGATTAGTGTGCCCCCAGCGATGCCGATACGATCCCAAGGCATAGATCACGTTTTACCTTTGTCCCAAGTCACTTACCGATTACCCGCCCCCACTTTCGTTAGTGTCAATCCGTAACTCTTGTATGATAGTCTTTCACCATAGTGATTTCTAGTTAGCAAACAAATCTCCCTATTGCCTAAAACAGACTTCTCTAGTGAGTTGACTCATCCTAAGACTCTTAGAGCTCCTCGTTTTGACCCATTGGTTGTGCTCATGTACTCGGTTGTACTTTACCATTTACTGTGGCTCTGTTTGTTGTCTATAGTTTGGCGCCGGCGATCCCGAGGTCTCACTGTAGTCACTGACACTCCACTGTCTTCATTCTTTCTTCAGGCCACTCCGTGGTCAAACATTCACTCTTTTGTCGTTTACTTGCGATAAACATATAACTTTTGCTATCTTTCTGTCTTCACAGTTTGTTCACGAAAATATTGCCCGGACACCACCTTTAAAGGCAGCTGGCATCCAAAAATTTCGATTCGAAATAGTTAAAATAGTTGATTTCATGTTGATAAGCTCAAAGAACTATTCAGAAATATGTATTTGAAAGTTTGAAAAGACGCTCTGGTAAGAAATTGGATTACTGTAGCCTGCTCCACACCACTGGCGAGGTTTCCGAACTACAGTATGCTAACTCCATGGAAAAGCTCAAAATAGCCCATTATTGTGTTTTATTCTTCATAATTCCTCACTGTGGATAAAATTATCATCAAACTATTCAATTTCAAGTCGTATCCAAAGAGTTGGTGTGGCAAATTAGGAAAAGGCTCCCGCTATCTGGAGCAGACTGTAGTTTTTTAACTGCGCCGTTCTCCTTACCAGAGAATTCTTACGATATAAGATGTATATATTTCGAAACAGAATTTCAAGCTCTTTTATATGAGATCAACTTGTTTTTCGTTTCCCGGTCCCTTTAAGAAGTAAACAATACCGTTAAAACGAAAGAAAACGACACAAGTAGGAGATTGTACGGAATTTTAGGAGATTTTTCCATATTTGTCATTATTTTTCAATTTTACAACTTTCTGTGTTGATTTTCATGGAAAATGACATTGGAGTTTCATTCGGAGGTGGCTCACCAACTAAATTAAGAAAGAATAATCAAATTTGAAATTCAATGAAAAAGTTGGATTTTCTGGTAAAGTTGCCTTTTTGATGGAGAGATGGGTCTATGTTTGGAAGAGCAATTTTGAGTAAAATTAGATACGGAATTTAGATCCTGAATCCAACATAGACCAAAGTGGAATGGTTGGTAGATTCCATAGCCCAAAATTCATATAATTTGGAATAACGGTCAAGGAAATATAACTGATCCATATGCTGAAAAGTATGGAAAAATAGGAGATTTTTCCGTATAATCTCCTACTTGTGTCCTTTTCTCTCGTTTTGACGGTACACTAACGACAAACTCTCTTATTTTTTAGCCGTAGGTGATGCGACAATTAAAGATAAGTTCTCATATTTGAGAGAACTTACAAGGGGATGGTCGCAACTGGTCCTGGCCATATGAGATGGCAATAACATGACTAGGATCAGGTTTCGATGCTGATTACGAATCCGTTTTCAGAATGTGCCTAATCGACCTGTTTTTTGAGAAAATCATTATTGAAATTTGGCTTGTTTATTCGAAAAGTCGTGTAGTTTCCTTCACAAACTATCTAGATTGCATCGGAAAGATCCGGCAATGTAAGGTAAAGTATTGCGAGAGTTTATAGAGGAGATCACCAGCCCACCCGGATGGTTTGCGCAGAAAACCACACGAATTTCCGAATTAAAATATCGATTTTCTCGAAAATCAGGTTGATTAGGCACTTTCTGAAAACGGATTCGTAATCAGCATCGAAAACTGATCATAGTCATGTTATTGCCATCTCATATGGCCAGGACCAGTTGCGACCATCCCCTTGTTAGAATTAGTTAGCTTACTTCAGCTCCCGTTACAATCTCGAACGAAAGTATATTACAAAGTGTCTTTTTGATTAAGTTTAGAGTAAGCTAATCTAACAGTCAAGTTAGACTGAATGCGCCGTGATTGCAACGCTTTTTCCACCAAACCTTCAGCGATCAATTTAATTGTGATTTTTTATGCAAGATATTCATTGTAAATCCATATACAAGGAAGTTATTTCCCCACATGGAAGGTAGTATATAATTGTAAATGTACAGTCAAGATATTTTTGTTGTTGTCATTTAGTCACACATAAAAAAAAGGTGATCGACATATTCCATCCATAATCACATTGACGTCGTATCAACAAATGAATCACATTCCAGATCTTAATAACGAACACCTATAAATACACGATTCATTATCAGATTCTATTCTAATATTACATTTTACCTGATCAGTTGTAACGTACGGTGCATGAAAATGTCAAAATATTTACGATTAACAATTGGCTGAATGTCCATTGTTCTGTATTATTGTTCATTAGATAGGAGATCAATGCATTGGTTTTTCGTCTAGACATTTCGATTCTCTAATGCATCGTTACATTTGTCTTACGTGCCTACGCCGTAACCCCTTCCACCGCGACTCCGTCGTTGCGGCTGAGGCTACACTGTACGCACGTAAATGTAACAATGCCTAACATGGTCCATTCAGATATGGTATTGCTAACTATCCTTGTGGGAGTGGTTCTTCTCGTGTCCAATGAAGCCGCCAAGATGGTGCCTCAGTGCACATGCGGTGTACTCGATCCTTGTCTCAAACAAGGTCCTGAATTGGTGTGGGGATGTGCTGATAAGTATGTCGTTTCCGTTATGTACTGTCCACTTCATTTACGATGTTTCTGTAGAAATTATATCTCAGATGCAAGAAACACGTCACAGTGCTCGGTGCTTCCTATCCTGCGTATAGGAAGTGTCTGACAGATCAAACGGAACGTATTCATCAAGTCATCAAATGCTCCAGAGAAGCCTTCGGACCTTCGTAAGTAGACGACTTTCCTTTAACGTTGTTTGCTGGTGTTTGAATCTATTCCATGATTGCTTTGGGATATCAGCAAGGTGTCATATACTTCAATCGTATATCCATTTTCCATGATCATGCATTATTTCAAGCTTCAGAGATGACCACTTCATGTAATGACATTTGTTCATTCTCAGATGCGCCGCAGGTCCCGGACCAACGGTAGAAAAAAGATATCCAGAAACACTAACAACGGCTGTCGTAGCTGAGTTGAATTCGATGCTGAAAAAGTCGGACCTAGTCGATGAGGCTACTGGGCTATTAAAAGTATGTTTAGTTTCAATTACACATAATCATGACTGAACACAATGTACTTCTGATTAATTTTTATTTACGATTACATAAATTTAGTGCAATGTACGAAACACCCAGTACAGTACATTATTTTTAGACAATAGTTTACTTCAAATCATTTCAGAATGCGTTGACCTTCCACACTTGCCTGGACAAATGTGGAAGAAAGACAGGATGCTTCAAAGAACTTATTGATTGCGGACTAGAGATGCCTCCCGATAACGAAATCGTAGCAACGGTGAAGAAGTGTGCAATAGACGCTGGATTCACTACATCACGGGCTAGAGAAATCTGTCAATGTATCGTCGACAGTGGAATGAAACAAGTCGCGCCATTATGTAAAAAGATCGTTATCAGTTAAAATCGTTCCATAAATACAGAAATTTCGATTTGCAGATTTTTGATTGATATTAAAATTTGCATATTCTTTGGTCATCAATTTCTATTACAATTGAATCTACACATATACAATTATCGGAAAAGCTTTTATACTTGTATTTAAAAAAAAATTTTTTTCTTCGTGCATATAGATACACGCAAAAGCAGAAAAAATGTTTTGTTCTAATTTGCTTATGATTATTCTGATTATCTACTTAATTCAGCTTAATTTCAATGATTCCCTTGTCATAGATTGTTTACAATTACACTAATCGTTGTAGTTAACATTGCACGAAAACTTGTTTTATCGTGATGAGTTGATTCACTCCATGAATTATTTTGCACTCCCTTCAACTCACCTTCTAATATGGGTCGAACATATCTTTGTCAAAGCCCCAAAGTCGTATCATAAGACCATAGCAGCGTAAAAATAGTTAATAAGGTGAATTAAAACTATTTGGAAAGCTTCATAGCTTTTTCACTATAAAACGAAAATGGGCACACGAATAATACAAAAGTTATCGGCTTATAATCATCAACTGACAAAGTATCAACAAAGGGCGACTATCACTTCTTTATCGTGTAACCTTACGCATAAAAACGTATTTTTAAATTCTATTTTGAAAAATGCACTGTTTATTCTTTATTATTTTAACTTACTACGTAGCGAAATATCTTGCTATTTTCACATGCGCAGTATTCTATCCATATCTGAAAACAGCTCCCGAATTTGTATGGGGAAGTGTCAACAATCAGATGCGCCAAAATATATTCATTTACTTGTTTGACGTTCTTACAAGTGCTAACTGCTTATCTGGCACACGAGATGTTTGTAAAAATGACTAGACAACTGATTATTCAGTTTTTCACCCCCACCATTCATGACAACACGCATAAGCAGAATCACTGATATGAGAGCATCTCGCGTATCGCAAGTATTTGACCAATCATATTAGGTAATCAAATGTTCAAGAGAGGTGTTGAACGACGTTAATGAACGACTTTTAGTTTTACTGTTTATATGTTATTTCATCCAAATATGTACCCGGTCTGGAGCTCCCTTCCGATAATACTATCGTTGCTAGTTACAACAGAGAAGAAATGCGTCCTGGAAGTAGGATTCATTACTCCCTTGACCAGATAAATCTAGCATTGTATCGTCGACAATGTATCATACAACACTATATCGACACTGTATCGTCGGCATTGTATCATCGTCGACTCGAATGAAATAAGTCGACTGCATATATTTAAGATAAGATCATTATCATTTTTTGTCCGTAAATGATACATAAAATTCGATCTGCAATTGATATCGTCTAATGATTGTTATGAAAGATTGCACATTCTTTGATCCGTTATTTTTATCACCCAAAGGATCAATTGAAATTGGCAAGATACAAGGGGAGGAGCCGGTTTTATGAAAAATTAGAAAAAAAACACCCAGTCGACTCATTTCATCAACATGAATTATGTTTACTCTTTCATGTCACCCATCCACTGATAAAGACCCACTTCATGTACTACAAAAGCCTCCGTAATACAGCGATCAAGTTTCCCAGTCATATTAGATTTTAATAAAATCTAATCACATGGCGCAGTTGTGTATGAGCTACGCTTCTTTCACTTACAACTCTAATGCAATTTCGTTATTCCATTGTGATCTGTAGAAACCATCACTATCATGAACCTGCACACTTTTCCAACATAGCAATTTTCAGAATTTCGTTTTCAAAAAAATAACTAAATAATCGCTTACGTTTGCTTTTCATGGATGAGATCGTTCGTTATATTCATCGGAGTCTCTCTACTCATCTCCATCGAAGCCGCCGAAATGATTGAGCAATGCACGTGTTCCGAGCTCGATCCTTGTATTGACTCAACTCCAGAGTTGATGCAAACGTGTGGAGACAAGTATGTTTTCATCACTCAATCGTACGAAGTCCACCTGCACAAAAAAGGGATACAACCCTTAGTTTTATTTAAGTTTTGATATCCCTCACAGTTTATTTACGAAAATCTTCACGGTATTGAACGCAATGTTCTCTTGTGAAGAGTGAAAACAGAAATCAAGTGAAAAGACAATCACAACGCCGTTCTGGGTTGTTATCAACACATCAATTCACGATAAATCAGGCAACTTCTTTTTTTTTTGCAGTTTTAACATACTTTTATTTCTGACTTTAGATAGATGATCTGTTTAAATGCTACGAAAAACAGAGTTAAAAAGCGGTGGTATCTACAAACAGAACCACTCAATTTATACGAGAAACATATCATGGGACAAATATATATATATTGAAAAAGTCAATTGAAATATTCTCGACGAACATTTTCAGATGTCAAAAGTTCATTACTGAGCTCGGCGCCTCCTATCCTGGAGTCAAGCAGTGTTTGACAGCTCATGAAGACAAGGAACGTCTAGTAATCAAATGTGCAAGAGATAGCTTTGGACCCATGTAAGTGAACTTATTCTACACTTGTTAGACACAATGCCTAGCTCGTGTATCAAACCCTATGCACTTACAATGAGATTATTAATGTTTTTTTCTGTGAGTGGATGAAAGTTATAGTTTGTTTCGTCTTAAATTCTCTGTGCGTAATAAATTACTTTGACTTTTAATGTTTATGTTTATAATATTTCTCACGATACAATATCTTCTTGCATTTTTTTCAGGTGTGCGGCTGGTCCAGGACAAAAAGTGGAGCGTAGATATCAGGAAACATTCCAAACGGCTGCTGCTAATGAGCTTAATTCGATTATGAAAAATTCGGGACTAGTTGATGAGGCTGCTTCCCTGACAAAAGTATGTTTGATATCATTCAGTTTAGCATATACAGTGCTCAGCTTAAAAGACGTCATTATCCCAATAAAAAAACATTTCTCTCGGATGATTCTTTCATTTGCAAACCACACAGAGTGTAGGCAGAGTGGAGAACTAGGGATTTTGTGATTTTTTTTACCTTTTAAGGGAGCGTTACCTCACTCAATGGTCTCTTCATTGCGCACACTATTTTTCTGTTCTCTAACAACGTGAGAGCATTGCGCGTCGAAGAGACCATTGAGTGAGGTTACCCTCCCTTTAAAGAAGAAGACTCTTGAGTTTGCATGGCTGACTTCCGAAACGATCAACATAGGATAGACGGTTATTTTTTATGGAAATTAGCGTTGGGACAATGGAAAATTGAGAGAGTCAAGAATGGAAATCGGATAGACAATATGCTTCATGCTTTAAAATTTGTTTTTTCAATGTTCGTAACAAGCTTCAAACATATCATCAAGCAATATCAAATATGTCTTTCGGTTCGAGTGCTGAATCTCTATCATTCTACCGGAACAGTTTTATCACGAAAAATCTCCGGAGTTAACTTCATATTTCAGATCGGCGCTACAGGATTTGCTTGTCTTCGTAAGTGTGGAATGGATGCTAAATGTTCCAAAGACCTCTCAAAATGTGGACTACTTGTTCCTCCTGATAATGCCATCGTAGCTACACTGAAGACATGCGCACTAAAGGCGGGATTCACGACTCCATTGATCAGAGAAGTCTGTCATTGTCTAGTCAAGAGTGGACTGAAACAAGTCGAACCCTTCTGTGATAAGATTGTCTTTGAATAGTTCAAAACTGAAACAACAACTCGATCTGAATTTTGATTTCCTTGCACGAATGTTGTTAAAGTTCTTTGATCGCTTACTTCTAAGAAAATTTTTAAATCAACGTGTAATCATACGATTTGTCTCTAACAGTATAATAATTACGTATTCCAAAATAAAGTTAATTTAGAGTGAGATCGCAGATTGTTGTCAGTGATCGTTCTATCACATTAAAGAAACTTGTTTTTTTCGTCTTCAGCCAAATCTGATCATTGTAAACAATGATACAATTGGCCGCAGAGTAATTGAGTTGATGTTCTATTTATTAGTAATTTTTTATTGATCTAGATTGTTGTTATTTCCAATACACGGTCGAATTTACTGAACACACATAAAATATATTAGATGATTTTTTTATGAAGAACAATTGTAGAGAACTAATTTATTATTTCTTAGGAATCGTTTTTATCTTACACTGATAGCAAAGAAACATTTGTATTTAAAAATGAAGCGAAAGGAATAATATCCATCCCTACACGTAGTCATTCGCGTACCCAGTCGAAGTTGGATCCCATGATTCTATATTCTTTGTTTCTTCATAGTCACTTACATCAACAACTGGACCATGTTACTTTGATGCCAATCTCGGTACATTGCTCTATTGATCCCATTCCTTTATTCACGTACTTCCTCTTCCTATTCCATCAAAACATCAATATTTTCAGGTATAATGAGCTCACAGTTTGCATAGAACTTTAATGACTGCTGGTACAATTCCTTCCGTTCAAGAAAAATATATATAATACATATTACTATCGAAAATCGCATTATCAATTGAAGAATATCAGGCCTGTCGCGAGAGAATCGAGCTAACGACCGGAATGGAGAAAAATTACAAAACGAGTTATTCCCAGTTTTATTCTTGTTTAGGCATGCCCTGCCATCCCCCAAAGTCCCATTGTTCTACTATCATTCTGGGTCTCCCTACACCGGGTCAGTCATCCGGGAACCCAACTTTGAACTCCAATATCTCTGTTCTGGTGCATTTCTGTGAAAAACTGTCAAGAGGATAACTCCCGCTATTTTTTCTTCCTCTATCGATCTAAACAAACCAGAGGTCGTGAAAGTTATTTGGCCTAGAATGTAGCGCTGTTCGGAAGCACTTTCACGACCTCTGGTTTGTTTAGATCGATAGAGGAAGAAAAAATAGCGGGGGTTATCCTCTTGACAGTTTTTCACAGAAATGCACCTGAACCGAGATATTTGAGTTCAAAGTTGGGTTCCCGGATGACTGACCCGGTGTAGGGAGCCCCATAATGATATTTACACAATGGGACTTTGGGGGATGGTAGGTCATGCCTAGAGGTACCGAAAACTGATGCTAACTCATTTCATGATTTTCGCTCTATTCCGAAGAATTGCCATTTTAGCTCGTTTCTATCGTGACAGGCCTGATATACACATTAAAGGAATGTTCACCAGAAATGGTGAGTTGACAATGAATGAAGAGATTGGGGCAAATGTTTCCTCGAACTACGATAATCTATTCTGGAACCACACATGAAGCTCCATTTATGAAATATTGATTGTAATATCCAGTCCTTTCCATCAACATCGACCATTGACCCATTGTACAGTAAATCCAACGATCCTTAGCTGTTGTGAGAAAAATATCGTCCGGCGAAGCACGAAGAAAGTGCAACCTGAATTTTTTTTGAATACACAGTGTTCATCAGAGCATCTTATGTACATATGCTAGAGTTTTATGTTCTTGTATCTATGCCTCATTGCCCTTGTAGTCTAATTTTTTTTGCTTTTTAACGGCACACTCCAAGCCTATTCTTCGCTCTGACAAAACTCTATCGTAAACAAAGAAAGCGAGAGAGTAAAATTAGCCCGGGTGTAAAATTTAGAAAAGTTTAAAAACAGAAGTACTCACTGGATATTAGTGACAAAACAGGGAGGTGTGATATCCACTTTTATTGCAGTTGCATTCGTGAAGCCTGATATTGGTGGTAATATTTCCAATGTGGGACAGTTACATGATGCTGAAAAGAATCTTCTCTTTGAAGGCATAGCCCTAGATAGCTTGAAACTCTCCTATGGTTTAAAATACAAGGATATTTTTGTATTGATATGCTAATAGTAATGTAAATGACATACTTTGGATATATTGTTTATCCAATCGATAATGGCACAACTTACATGAAACAGGAGCTCGGACACAATTGCCAGTCTTGAAATAATAATAATTTCCTAGAACGATATACTTCCATGATCCTATATCACCATCCCATTCGATATAAGAATCTTTCTCGTTTTCCAATAAAATATGAGATCCGTCGTGAAGAATTGCACTATAATTTGTATGTTGATTTTGGTTGATTTTTCGTTCTTGATCGATTCAATAAAATCAGTTCCGTACTTTGTCAAAAGAGAGTTTACGAGAAGGACTGATTCAGTATCGAGATAAAAAAACCCACCCCATTCCCATTGCCCTGTTTCCTATGACTTTCTTATCCTTTCATTGTGTATACAGTGAAGTAAGTATTATTACCACATTATTCTCCTAATTTTCGTTTTGCATGATCTACTCCACATCCATATCGATTCAATTGTTATATCTAATTCTTTTTTTTGCATGGATAATCGTATTCTTTGATGTTTATGTTAATATAAATGTAATATTGCACTCGTAATTAAATGGCCCAATAGTTTTTCTGCGATTCCAACCTACGGTCGTTGACGCCATGAGCTTCATTTACAGTATGCAATACAATATTGTAATACTTTATTATTTGTCATCATTTTCGTAATTACTGCCAGTTTCTCTTCTAGCTTTTTTGGTTTTATTGGTTAATTGTTTGGAGTTTCGGCAGTAGTAATGAGATAGATTAGGCCTCGTGTATGGAGATGTTTCGTAGATAAATGTGTTTTACTATCTTTTTCTCTTGTTTATTCATCTTCAATAGGTTCACTGGCATATTTCTAGTCTTCATCTCTCTCTTTTATCTTGCATTCTTGCCATCAAAATTCTTCTTCTTTGTGGAAAGATTAACTTATAGGGTTATCAATTTATATCAATTTCTTATCATGTTAACAATTTCTGTGTGGGTTTGTGCCACATCATTTGTACCATAATTGTATTATCTTATTCTTTCAATGTCAACTCCCCATGGACTTATAAGACGACAATAGCAAAAGTGCACTACTGTATTTTTGTTTAGTTTATTTCAGTTTCTAACTCTGTCTGCAGTAATGAATAATGAATACATCCCTTGAATCAACTTATATTGATAATCTTCCAATTATTTCTCTTGGATGGGTCGACGAAGATTTTCCTGTTATCTTTTATGATGATGTAACTGGAATACTTACTGGAATATATATTGAAATGTGGCAAACATGGGCAAATCATACTGGACATCAGCTGAGATTTATCAGAGGAGATGGTTATGGTTAGAGTTTTAAACTGTCAAGATCTTTTCATTGATAATCAATATTAAGGTGGATGGGATGCAGATCCTTCGGGATGGAGTGGAGTACTTGGATTGATTGATAATGGAACAGTCAACGTTACCCTTGATACATATTCTTATAGATTGGGAAGAATTCGTTCGTTTAGAAGTTCACTTCCAGTATTTTATACTAAAGTATGAAATTATTCTCTAGATATCATTAATATCTCTTTTATTCAGGATACATTCTTCGATTCTCGATCAATCGAAGAAGGATTTATGTCTATTGATTTCATTGTTTTCCCTGTTTTCGTTCTAGTTTTGTTTATTGTCTCAATGATTGTTGTCACTCTTTTCGAACGTCTTTCATTCATTATTCGTCTGCAAATACGTGGAAAACGAAGAAAAGGAGATACCTTTACTCATAGGTTTGAATATAATTACAATCGAAAGTAGAATCCTTAAAAAATCGTTAAATGCTCCATTGCCGTTAAAGTATTTTCAGATTTGAAAACAAAAATTTATTTTTCAGCGTGATATACTTTCTGGAAGATTACTTCTTTCTGAAACCTTCCATAATGTCATTCAATCCAAATTCTGTTCCATATTCATCATTTTCTGTCTATCTCATGGCCTCCCTCTTCATTAGTATCACCTATCAAGCTCAATTCAGCGGAAATTCTAATATTATCACCTTCAGGGAAACGTTTGTTGAACTAATCATCATGAATATCGTTAATAATTCAGATTACTAACAGAGTTGGTAGACGGTTTGAAGATGGGAACAAAGGCATTGATCGTAACTTCGCCTTCACTTATATATGATGAACAAATGATTGAAATGTATGGAGCAAATGTGAGAAACGA
Organism: Parapristionchus giblindavisi; assembly: GCA_943737045.1. Lineage (NCBI taxonomy): Eukaryota > Metazoa > Nematoda > Chromadorea > Rhabditida > Diplogasteridae > Parapristionchus > Parapristionchus giblindavisi. The sequence goes on from CALSFV010000034.1 coordinate 551,661, forward strand.
TTCATTTCGATTACAGGTAGTCCTTCGAGAACAGTCATTGTAATAGATCATATCAGAGTAGTAAAGTACTTTCAGATCGAGCCAGATTTTGATAAAATGGCAGTGAAAGTATGTGAAGATGAAAGAATATATGCATACGTATCTGATTATCGATTTTCTACAATTGATCCAAATAAACCATTTAGAGCACCTTGCGATTTTGTTGAGTTAATACAGTATCATTCCTCTATTCATTTTATTGATCCAATTATAGAGTCGATGCATCAATATCTCCTCCAAATCTCAAAACGGCAGATGCAATAAAAGAAGAACAACCGTTTGGATTTTATTTTCATAAGCAGAACTTCAATCGAAGACTTGCAAAGGCCTTTGATCTTATTGTTTTGAAGTTTTATGATTATGATACTGTAATCTTTCTCGATCCATTCTTTATCACTAATCGATATTTTGAAGATCTTTTCATTTCATTGGAAGCGATGGACAAATAGACCAATGAAGAAAATTTCTTCTGTGGTTGAGGTACACTGAATTTGTGAGATAGAGTTACCCAGTTTGCGATATACGAATATTATTTCATTATTTCACTCAATTGAGGTTGGATGGACTGCAGTCAAACTATCTCGTGTTTCTGTTATATTCGTTGCTCTTCTAATTGGATTTGCATTATCTTTTCTCGTTTTAATAATGGAATTTGTCTATGCACTGTAAGTCATACCAATTCTCTCATATATTTTTTACACTGAAATTCTCTATTGATTATTAGGATTTCAAGTGCTCTTTCTTTTATTGTTTTGTATACGAATGAATACCGCACTTTTTTCTAATCCCGGTGTATATTGTCGCAACTACTCTATGAATTGTCTAACCAATCAAAGAAATACAATTGTAGGTCATTCGAGCGTCTGTGCAACAAAAGTATCGAAAATATCAGCAGGTTTTTCACAATATAATTTTTGCTTAGATTCATTATAAATAAAATAGTAGGTGAAACATTCTCTAATCGAAGGAATTGGATTATCAATGAGAGAACTAGAAGATTTGACGAAGATAAACCAAGAAGAATAAAATATATCACAGATATAATTAAAGCGGATTTTTACTCTATGAATAATGAATAATAGCCGTTCTAATTGTTTTGCGTTTTTTTACTTCGAAGTTATCATGGAAAGTTTGGAATCCATTTTTTTACTCTATTTTTGTATTTGCTCTATTTTTGGATGATTAACCTTGCGCTCATGTTATTGCAGTGTGATGATTCTGATAAATTCAAAGTTTTCACTTACTCGAATACAACCCAGTTGAAACCAATCGGACGTACACCACAGGCAGGGATGGTTCCCGCTGTCGTAGTCTCCATAACCATTCCTTCACAGTATCCAGCAACATAAGTCGCGTTGATAGCAATCGGTGGCTTCTCTATTCAAGATAGAATATATTTATTTATGGAAATTGTCTGATAATTGTTTGACGATGATATCACCATTAAGGAAAGTTAGAACAGTTCGACGAATTTTCAATGCTATCTTTTTACATTTCCAAAAGTATTGCGCTCCCACAGGTCACACTGGACAACGAACAGGACGTAACGTAATTTGGAGATATTCCAATAAAACCTACGTGGACATCCAGTTTCCATCCCCACTAGAATATTCGCAGTTTTTCCACAATTGTTGTTTATGTTTGATCCAAGTATTACACAACGATTCTTCGTTGAATCAAAGTAGATAGCCTCACACTAAATGTTATTGTTTAATGCTTTAAAAATAAATGCATAATTTGTATGAGTGATATGCAGCAGGTTTAGACGGATTATGTAGTAACAAAAGGTAAGCGCAAAGTTCTATCGAGATATTTTATCATAAAACTCTATGATACTCACTCCGGTGAAATTAACACAGATCAATTCACATCCGGCTTCTGAAGTTGTCATTTCAAACGATAAAAGATTTCTTGAAATAGAAGTGGAATTTGATATGTAACATATTGCCACTGCCTTCAATATTAAAATTTGATTATTTTTTAAATTGTAATATCGAAATGAAAATAAATCGAAAATGAATCTCACCGTAGAAAACAAGAAAAATAAGATGATAAGTTTAATCGCCATTATATTAAATAACTATATTAATTAATATATTGACCGATGTTTGGAGAAAGAAAGCTGTATGACTAACTAAACTCTTTTAGTTGCGTTTTGTGCCACAGCCCTCCCACATAGTTAAGAAAGCTGAAGCTAACAATAGAATTTATAATGCGTTTTTACGCATCTCCAAGATGCTTCCAAGATTTCATTTTATAGAACGATCATGCAATCATGTTGAATCTCAATGGTGGCTTTATCTTCCAAAAATTTTCTTTGGTGTTTATGCGTAGAAATCGAAGATCTCGTTTTCCACATCTAAGAATTCATTAAACATATTTCATCTAAAACTGTCAGAACGTCATTAAAAATTGTCCTTACAAAAAAGGTAAAAAGCTCCTCATGTACTTATTTAAAATTGTTAACAATTTTGAATACGTAGTTCACCATGTTTTTTATAGATCTGAAAATATTTTAGAAGAGTTATAAGAGTATTACAAAGTCAGTTACTATAAACTGTTTAAGAGAAAGAAACTTATGTTTTTGCATCTTTCATGTCCGTTACATGAGAAAAAAAACTTAATTTGTTCGATCGAACAAAACGATGATTGATGAGTACGAGAGAGAAAGAGAGAGAGAGAGAGGGAAGAGGATGAGAGAACAGAATTACAGAGTACGAAAGTGAAAGAAGAGTAGAAAAGACTTAAGAGAATCAGTTGAAGTAATGAAATGGAGATAGAAAGTAGTCAAAACAGTAGACAACATAAGGAAACTGCTTGTAATAGAAGACAGTTCAGTATAAAAGGATCAAACTGGGCAACAATGAGTATCAGTTCCCACTTTTCTGTATTGTGTTTAATGCTCTGGCTTCGGTGTGCCCCTCCATTCAAAAGATATATTCTTACAGTAACCATGATTTCAATAATATTCCGTTCAGGATGTCCTGGTTAGTGGGCGTGGCTTCAGCGGGATCACTTTGTGCCATCTTAGTGTCTCTCGTCTCAATTGGAGTTATCGTCAATGATATCTCCAGTCTTCAAGAGGAAGTTCACTCCGGAATGTCCGAGTTCCGTGTAAGTATTCTACCGTATCTCTTGAACTACAGTTTCCATTATATCATATCCTATATCTACAGTAACCATCGTACTTGAAGGTAATGGCTGAGGACACCTGGACTCGTCTTCTCAAGATGCACATTAACCCTTCTGGTTCTTCTGATGCTCCTCCCACTTTCGCTACTCTTCTCGGAAGAAACAAGCGTCAGGCTAACTCTCAGTGCAACTGTGGACCTTCATCTCGTGGATGCCCTGCTGGACCTCCCGGACCTCCTGGACAACCCGGAGAGCGTGGAAAGGACGGTAACCCTGGACAACCCGGACGTCGTGGTGCAAATGGAATTGCTCTTGCTGTTACCTTCGATACCCCTGGAGGATGCATCAAGTGCCCACCTGGACCTCCCGGACCCTCTGGAAACCCTGGACAACAAGGACCTGCTGGACACCCCGGAGCTCCCGGCGGACCTGGACCTGCTGGAAATCCTGGACGTCCCGGAGGAAATGGAGAGCCTGGATCACCCGGACCCGCTGGAAGACCCGGAAACCAAGGCAGACCTGGATCCGATGGACAACCCGGAGTTGAGTATACCCCTGGAGCTCCTGGACAAGACGGAAGACCCGGAGGACCTGGACCTCAGGGACGCCCTGGAAACGCTGGACAAGATGGACGCCCCGGAAACGACGGACGCCCTGGAAATGACGGAAGACCCGGACAGCCCGGGCGCCAGGGATCTTCTGGAGCTCCCGGAGACGCAGGAGCTGATGGTCTTCCCGGATCTGATGCCGCTTACTGTCCTTGCCCCTCTCGTACCTCCAACTATGGAGCTCAGAACCCCTCAGCTGGAGCCGACTCTTGGTCTCAGTCTTCCAACCAGGGATATTCAAGCAGCAACGACTACAGATACAAGGCTAGATGGGCTTAAAATGTATCATTATCCGAATGAATATTCTCTTATTTCGATTGAAAAGCGATAAATTGTTTCGCTTCCTTTCATACATATGTGCACTTTCAATTCTGACAATGAAGGGGAAAACGGCTCCATAAAATTTCTATTTTTTTGCAAATAAAGACAGCATCCACAATACGTATTTAAGGAAAAATTATCTGTTGTGGTAGAAAATAGTAATTACATTAATGAATATAAGGCATTAGAGTAACTACAGAAAGATCGATTTACGTTCAAATTAGAGGCATAAGATCGCATTAGTTGTTGTTAGTCAAAGTGTTCATGAAAACTGTCTAACTTTTTTGGCTTACGCCCACCTTCGTGCATTACTTGAAGATCACGAAAGTGAATCATGTTCCATAACAGTTCTCCTCGTCAACCACTATTCGATCTCTATTTCTTTGAGTATTTAAACACATTATTAAATAGTTATAGAGATGAAAATTGTATTGGGAGCTTTATGGACAGAGATCTTATTGATTATAAAACAGATAATGTGCTTTCACCTGCCATTTATCAACTAGGAAACCAATCTACACAAGTGGTAATTCATTTTATGAATATGAACGGTTACTACATATCTATCGAACTTGAACAGGCTATACTGTGGTTTCAACACATTTTATACGTTTTCTCTACATTTATGAATATTCTTTGCTTCTTTTGTTTATTCAAAGAAACTTCAGCAAAGGAGAAGCCTTTCAGAAATTTTTTAATTTGTATTCAGGTATTGTAGCGATATATACTGTACAGCCCGATCTCCTTTTGTACACGAGTAACACTGCGGCGCTCATCATTTATTTCTGCGGGTACTGAATACTTTTCGATTCTCAAAGTCTTAATCATGAGTTTCCGTTATGAAAAGTTGTTTTAAAACACACTATCTGAGAAAATTCAACAACTGAATTTTTTTTTGGTATCGACGAAAAATGGATTTTTCTGTTTTATGTATGATAATTACAGGCTCAATGAGTGAAGTTCACTGGTACTTGGAAATTCCTCCCAATTGAAAATTCGCTTCAGGAGGTGACCACACAACTATTTGGTGAGGATTGGCGACGTTCCCTAAAAAGTTTATTTCTAATCTAATCGATTCGGGACTGGGCGCATTCTAATCCTCGTCTAATTCTAAGAAACTATTGCTTAGGAGAGTTTTTCGATCAACGGTCAACGAACGCTGGAATTGGGAATTTTCGAAAAAAATGTTTACATTAAATTAATTCTCACTATTTTCCATAATTCTCACTATGTAGAAGCGATTGAGCAAATAAAAAGTTTACATTCGTCATTTCGTCATAGTGAGAATTAATTTAATGTAAAAAATTTTTTCGAAAATTCCCAATTCCAGCGTTCGTTGACCGTTGATCGAAAAACTCCCCTAAGCAATAGTTTCTTAGAATTAGACAAGGATTCGAATGCGACCAGTTCCGAATCGATTAGATTAGAAATAAACTTTTTAGGGAACGTCGCCAATCCTCACCACAATACAATACAGCAAACAAAATTGATTCGTTAAGAGAGACTATCTGACTCAATGAACATATTTTGCTTATGGCTTGGCACTTGGCCAAAAAGTGATAGGAACCGATCGGGCCCAAATTGTGCATAGGTGTAGTATGGGGTGGCATGAGATCACAGACGGAGTTTGGGTTCGTCATATCCGCTCATTCGCTAAATAACGTAAGTTCGATATAATGGCATCAAAATTTCAAAGTTTACGGATTCGTTCGATATGTGTGTGCGACGATGGGTAATAATAAGCAGATAAATTACACAAAGTTCCATCCCGGTCCAAAACCGTGACGCCCAGAAAAAATAAAAAAAACAATAAAAAATTTTTGTTTTATTTTTCCTACAAATGCCTCTCGGTGGCTGACTTTTTTTATTTCTTTAATTTGACGAGTATTCATTAATGTAACTCATATATGAAAATGAACTAAAACAAATGGGTGAAACGTTGCCTTCTTCCCGAAAAACCATAACTAATTCGCATTTTTTATCGCGAACTGACTTTATTTATGGTGTACCCTACCGTAATCCAAATGCTGAAATTAAAAATTCGGCAATTATTGATTTATTTAGCATTCGATTAAGATATTATGTGTTTGAGTTTCTTTTGTCATTAGTTTGTTGTCTGAATGTCTGAGGAGTAAAATGACACTATTATTCGGAAAAAATATCCTCCCACTTTCAAATATTCTCAATAATAATAATAATAACAATATTTATCCTTTCTTTCTTTCTTTCTTTCTTTCTTTCTTTCTTTATTTCCATCATATAATTGAAAGAAAGAGCAAGAACAGCGCACTGGATATCGGGAACAGGACATAAGTGGATAAGAAGATTCACCCTGTTCTGCCCCCCCCTTGCATTTAATATGCTGAAAGATTATATGCTATTATATATTAATTTATAATAGCATATTATATTAATATGCTGAAAGATTGAAAGATTGAATGAAAGATATGATTTCCCTGTTGCCTTCAACCGATTCGCTGATAACGCGACGGACCTTCATCAACCTATATGGGCATTATCGCTGGAAATTGTATATCTCCTCTACTGTTCATTTGTTGTAATGGAAAGAAAGAAAGAAAGAAAGAAAGAAAGAAAGAAAGAAAGAAAGAAAGAAAGAAAGAAAGAAAGAAAGAAAGAAAGAAAGAAAGAGAAAGAAAGAAAGAAAGAAAGAAAGAAAGAAAGAAAGGATAAATTTTGTTATTATTGTTATTATTATTATTGAGAATATTTGAAAGTGGGAGGATTTTTCCGAATAATAGTGTCATTTTACTCCTTCGACTTTCAGACAACAAACTAATGATAAAAGAAACTCAAAAACATAATATCTTAATCGAATGCTAAATAAAACAATGATTGCTGAATTTTTAATTTCAGCATTTGGATTACGGTTGGGTACACCATAAATAAAGTCAGTTCGCGATAAAAAAGGCGAATTAGTTGTGGTTTTTCGGGAAGAAGGCAACGTTTCACCCATTTGTTTTAGTTCATTTTCATATATGAGTTACATTAATGAATACTCGTCAAATTAAAGAAATAAAAAAAGTCAGCCACCGAGAGGCATTTGTAGGAAAAATAAAACAAATTTTTTTTATTGGTTTTTTTTATTTTTTCTGGGCCTCACGGTTTTGGACCGGGATGGAACTTTGTGTAATTTATCTGCTTATTATTACCCATCGTCGCACACACATATCAAACGAATCCGTAAACTTTGAAATATTGATGCCATTATGTCTAACTTACGTTATTTAGCGAAGGAGCGGATATGACGAACCCTAACTCCGTCTGTGATCTCATGCCACCCCATACTACACCTATGCACAATTTGGGCCCGATTGGTTCCTATCACTTTTTGGCCAAGTGCCAAGAGAATGTCACTTGAGCAAGATAGTCTCTCTTAACAAACTTGTGTAATATAATATGTAGAAGACATTGAGCAAATAAAAAAATCACCTGGGCTATGGGAAAATAGTAAGAATTAATTTAATGTAAAATTTTTTTCGAAAATTCCCAATTTCATACCTTCGTTGACCTTTCATCAAAAAACTCTCCTTGACAATAGTTTCTTAGAATTAGCCAAGGAGTCCATTGCACCCACTCCCGAATCGATTGGATTCGAAATAAACATTTTAGGAAAAGGCGCCAAATAGTTGTGTGGTCACCTCCTGAAGCGAATTTTCAATTGGGAGGAATTTCCAAGTACCAGTGAACTTCACTCATTGAGCCTGTAATTATCATACATAAAACCGAAAAATCCATTTTTCGTCGATACCAAAAAAAAAATTCAGTTGTTGAATTTTCTCAGATAGTGTGTTTTAAAACAACTTTTCATAACGGAAACTCATGATTAAGACTTTGAGAATCGAAAAGTATTCAGTACCCGCAGAAATAAATGATGAGCGCAAATGAGCGCCTCTGCGCGCCGCAGTGTTACTCGTGTACAAAAGGAGATCGGGCTGTGCTGTACAAATGTACAATTCGAAAGTTATTCTGTGATTAACGAAAAGTCTTTTTAAGTGTTTTGTTGTTCTTAACGACTTCAACTTTGATGTTATGTTGTTAATTTTTCCTTTGTTTCCTGTCCTAGGGACATATTCGACAGGATTGTATAGCATACTTCATGTTCCAGTAAAATTTCAACTGGTGAGAACTAGCGCTTTCCGTAATAATTTTAAATTAATCTTTTTGACAATGCTGCATAAATAAACACGAGAAAGTTTGGCTTGCGCGAAGAAAAAAAATATCGTGATTAATTTTTCAGCACAATGTCGGATGAGGACCGTGAGAACTGACTGGATGAGAAGTATTTACAAACTTTGTCTAATCATTAGCGCTTGCCTCTCATGTAGTCGTTTCTCATTCCATGGTTCTCATCCAACCTCTAATCGTAGCTCATTAATCAAATAATATGAACTGATTACTAGGTTTCTATAATTGCGCTGCTCGCATACACTGGAGCAGCTGTTGTTATGTGTACCATTTATCGTCACCAAACCATCATCCCGCCATCTAGCAAACTTCAGCTAAAAAAGGTTGGATAGATGTAAAGTATATCCGATGAAGAGATTAGGCCCTCCGCACTTAATTAGCTTTGAATTATCATTGGCACAGCTGTGATCTCCCGCGGGACTTGCCTAGAATAACAGGATATATTGCTTACGTCTTGACATAACTGAACGTTTTCAGAAAAATTTCTATATTGTCCAAGGCGGGTTTGTTTCTATGTTTTCACTGCTAGTCATAGGTGTTATTATATATCCATTCGATCCTTCATTTACTGATGAATTGATCGATAATGTGAGTTGGGGTTGAGTATTCCTTGAGAATTAATTAAATCAAAAAATAATTTCAAGTCGGAGTACGACCTGATTTGGATCAAAGACAGAGGCCAATATACAATTTATCGACGAGAATTTGGCATTTTTCTACTGATACTCTATCTGATAGTTGTGAGTCGACTTTCTCTTCCAATGTATCTACTTGCTTGATAAATCTAAAATATAACATTATTACTGTTTTACATTATCAAATACAAGCGTTATACAGAATAGTAATATTTTTGTAGATTTGTTCATTAACATTGGTCACTCTTATCATCATCTATGTACATCTATATTTTTCGCTTCGAGACTACGTAAGTTCCGTATAAAATGTACTTGCATTTAAAAAAATGACATCTATATCTAACAGTAAATACCGAGACAACGGGCATTTACATATAGTTGAATATTCTCGCTTACAATTAACTCTTGATTACCCCTCCTCTTCCTGTCACCTAACCTGTCTGACCTTCGCCGCGCTAATTTCATATTTAAAAGGGATCAGACATAGTTTCTGAACTATGCAATGCAGGAAATAGTCATTACTCTAAGACATTGAATAAGTAAAAGAATCATCTATTCCAATTTGGATTTACATTCCTGAAGGCATCATCAGTGTCTTACCTCCTCTATGATCATTGTCAGATATTACTGAACATGCTTTTAATTTTTAGACCGTAAACAGTGACAGATCGAGGAAAATTCAAAGAGACGCTTTATTTGTTCTATTCGTACAGGTAGATACGATAAATATGTGATACAGTTATTTTATCTTATTTTTAGCTTGGACTTCCGATCTTTCTGATTCTTTTTCCTGTTCTAGTCATATTCTTCGGCAGTGTCACACAATCAATACCATTTGGTAAGATTTATCACTATTGAGGTGTTAAAAGTTGATTGAGGCGCAAAAAGCATTCTTGCAAATTGTATTATAAATAGTTTCTTACAGAAATCTGTTTTGTATCATATTATTTCTTTATATTGCACTCTCCTGCACATAGTATAGCTCTGTTGCTCCTGACTCCGAAGAATCGAAAGTTTATGATAGAGTTTGTTACTCGCAAGATTTATCGCCGAGACTGCGATCGGTAACGAGTTATATCTACAGGGTGTCCAAAAAGTATTGTTACACGAATAAATCCATGTATCTTCCTCAAAAACCATCATAGAGAATTCAAACAGGGTACCGTATTTACCACTTATCATAGCAACATAACAATGAATGGTCACACGATCTGTCCTCCATTAGCCCAGATGACGCCTCTGAGATGATGAGGGACAAAGTCGATGATGGGCCGCTGGTAGGGGATGCCGATTTTCTCCCATGATTTTTTAAGGACTTCTCGGTCTTCAACAGCCCTAACACGAGGATAATAGCCCAGTCTCCTCAGCAAGCGGATGACAGTGGAGGAACCATCTCTTACATTGTCTACCCCCAATCAGTGATGGTTTTAGCTGGAGTGTGCTTGACGGCCAAGAGTCCCCGTGTGCTCGTGGATCTCAATAAGGTGTACTAAGTCAGGATGATTTTCGAGAAGGCCCTTCTCCCATGGTCCCTCTCCCACTTCAATGGGGTTCACTGGAACTTCTATCAGGATTCAGCGCCTGCTCATTCGGAAAAAGTGACCCAGACATGATGCCGCACCCATATGTCCGACTTCATCTCGACTCCATAATGATCCTACAACTCCTCCGACCTGAACCCCGGAACTTCAACGTCTAGGTAATATTGTAGAGGGAGTCCTGCTCTACCCACCATAAATACCGCAAGTCTCTCAAGAAGGGCTTGGAAAAGACATGGGAGAAAGTCGGCATCCCCTACCAGCGGCCTATCATCGACTTCTCCCTCATCATCTCAGAGGCGTCATCGCGGCCAATGGAGGCCAGATCGTGTGACCAATCATTGTTATGTTGCTATGGCAAGTGATAAATACTGTGCCCTGTTTGAATTGTCTATGATGGATTTTGAGGAAGATACGTGGATTTATTCGTGTAACAATACTTTTTGGACACCCTGTAATATATTTAAAGCTATAAATGATAGTTGTTCTTCAGACAATCTGTATCATATAGAACACGATAAAGAAGTTTCTAGCAAAGAAATCTGCACGAATGGGGATACACAAGCTATAAGAACACGCTTTACTCATAACAGAACAAATTCAAATTCATTTATCATATCAGACTTAAAGATGGAACTCGCGAATGTCTATGCAAATGTATAGCATATCTACAATGCAAGGGACAAGTGATATGCAAGAAATTAACACGGCCATTCATCAATCCCTTAGCGCAGTGGTAAAAGTGCTCACTTGTAAGCATAACGTCGCGGGTTCGAAACCTATTGCTGAACTATAAATAAATAAATTAAAAAAAAAAACTTTCCTATTTTCAAAATTTCGCGCCTTTGCCTGTACATCTGATTCATTCATTATTCTTTCGATCAATAAGCTGAATTAGCATAAAATAATTTATGTATGGTATGTAGAATAACTTTTGCTATCTTTCTGTCGTTACAGTTCGTTCACGAAAATATTGCTCGGACTCCACCTTGTCAGATGAGTAATGATGTGATTCGCACCCATAGGCACATACCAGAACATGGAGCATAAACTGCTACCTATCGAATTTCATATCAAGAGTAGAATAATTAATAGAATACTTTCTAGTTTGCGATTTCACCTGGTCAATTACCTTATAATGTTTTGTGCTGACTTCTGATTTCGTGAAAGGTTGCATTAGAGTAGGCGACTTATGCATTTTTTAAACATAAAGCTGGCACTGGTTGCTTTCTTTCAAAAATTATCGAATACGAGCTAATACGATTTTTTTCTTTATTTGCTTCGCACTTGTTCGAAATTCAGAAACACTTCCGCCATGTTTATTCCAACCATCGACTGAAAAATTGGCATTTACAAGCATAGAATCAGAAGAAAAAGTATTAATTTGGGACCATGTTTCGGTATTTCAACGATTTTATAGCTGCAAGTGGTTATGAAGTCCTCTATACTGAGTGAATAGTCTTTTTTTTGTAAAACAAAGAATTAGATACATATTATGCATTAGATACATATTATACATATTGACATCAATTGTTGAACAACAAAATATTGATCGCCAGCTTATTGTTAGCTGAAACAAAATAACAATAATATATAATACGTATTAATTAATTGAATAAGAGAGGATGGATTCGTGGTGTGTGATCGTTGAGCAAAGCATAATTCACGAAAACAACCCAAATTTCACTTCACATTACCTATTCTTTTGTCTCCTTCCATTTACCTAAGTGGGAGGGCCTAAACACAATGAAATGGAAACAGACTTTTACCTTCCTCTTGAAAATATTGACTCACTTCACTCCCTCAGAATAGAATCCTAGTAATCTTTTTTCTCATCTGCCAACTTTCCGCTCTATACCACTTAGTCTCTGTAGATGTTTAGGGAAATATTATTCTGCCTCATCTCCGTTTCATCAGTAAGATTCGTCATCCGTTTACAGTTTTCAATAAACCATATTTTTAGACATCCTCAATATGTTTCTTACCGAATTCCGCTTCGACTGCAAGAAATTTTTTATCGGTTGAAATGTCGACTACAGAAACCGGATGCGCAATAATATGTGCTAATTTTACCGGAGTGGGTAGCGTTTTACTGATAATTCTTGACTTCAATGGACAATTTGTTTAGTGTGAGGCAGTCTTATTCGAGCCATCGGTGAATAAGTGTGCGATACTCGGGTCGATTATGACTAATGAATGTGCCAAACCGATAAATATCTTAGTCGCGACAGAAACTGGATGTCCTCGTATGTTTTCTTAACTTTTTTTACACTTGCAATACATGTGCAACTGTTATCTGTATCTCCAGAGAAACCACCAAATGCTATAAACGAAACATACGTGCCTGGTTACTGTGGAGGCAAGGCATTTGATATTCCAGCAGCTGGTACTAAACCAGCTTGTGGAGTACGTGATGTTGGAGACAATTGGGTTGTGTTCGAGTAGGTTTAAAAAATTATCTTACAATCTTCGTTTGTGAAATTTAAAATTGGTTTTTAACAACACTACAATGATATATATATATATATATATATATATATATATATATATATATATATATATATATATATATATATATAATAATTATCGTGAAAGAAAAACAGCCACTTTTTTTTCAAATCATTTTTGCGATTGAATTTGGATTTGCACAAAAATGCTTTGAAACACTAATCATCTTTATCATTGCAGTGCAATTCTGCATGATGGCTCTCATCTTTTATTAGAAAATGAGAAGAACACCTTTATTGAATGGGATTCTGATATTGGCTCATGGATGTTCAACTTTCAAGGAACTGATTACTATTTCAAGACAGGCAGCTGTGTTCGGGTTCCAATAATATGTATGACAAGTTTTGTTTTTTTACCGATCGATGTACAATGTTTCAATAAGCCATCAAATCCGAACAAATGTAAAACTCTCGCAATTATTGATAAAGTAAACGTGTGCGGACTAAATTGGCTTGAAAATTTACATTCAACTTAAATTTTATTTATTTAAGCGTCATTCTGTCCCTGTCCACAATTGGAAGTGACGCCAGCACAGTCAGGATATGTGAATGCTACTGCTCTTACACAATATGATGTAACGCCTCCGTGCAATTCACCATCAAAACTAACGTAAGGATTTGCACATTCCTGCGTTTTTTCTTCATAATTCTTTGTCTATCATTTCATAAATTACATTAAAGGCACACCCCAAAGCTAATTTACCTCTCAGTTCTGGTAACGCTCTACAGTAGAAAAATGAAGCGAGAGTGTGGTCAGAGTGGAGAATTTCAAATTAGCTCGGGGTGTCAATTTAAAGTATTTTTAATTTCAGGTTGCACTTTACTCGATCTAGACAGCCCAATGAGCCTTATGATGTCTTCACTACGACAACAAACGATCGTTCGATCTACTGTGCAATGGGTCAATGGTCGATGTTGATGGAACGATCTGATTATTACAATCAATATTTCATTACTGGAGCTTCCTGCGTAATCAAAGAATAGAATAATTCCTTTATATGGGATTCTGGAGAGCGGATAGTTTGGCAATGCCATTATGCTTTTTATCACCAAACTTGTACATATCTTTTCTGCATTTTGAACATTTAGAATTAACTTTTGTACTGAATAGTTGTAGAGTCTTTGTGATAAACGCATTTATTTCAATTTCATTTTCGAAAATCCATGGCATTTTTATATTGATTTGTTTTTTTTCAAAAATAATTTGAGTTGATACTACAGAGGAGTCATATTGTTGCCAATTCTTTTGTCCATTTTCGTTTTCTTCGAAGTTAAAGGGCTTCAACAATAAAGCTCGCTTAGAAACAGGAAAAAGAGTGTAGTTATCCTTTTTCTGAGAATCTAACATAGGTAGTATCAGGCGAATCTCCTCCAGTCATCAAAAGATGTTAATTCATTTGCTTGTATTGCTTCGTTTATTATCAACGGTGAGATTATATCCTTCGGTACCTATAAGATGTCTATCGTAATTTAAGGCTGTATCAGTATGTTTCATTCCAAATTTGACTTCTACTTCAAGAATGCTATTATCATTTCAAATGACTACAACTGAACCTGGATGCACATTGATCTGTGTCAATTTTACAGGAGTGAGCATTTACAGAATTTTCAACTTATATGATTGGTCACATTCTACTTTTCAATAGGAGCAAATTATTGTTTGCTGAATCATTCACATTATTTGCCAAAACAAATTGCTTGAAGAGTTTTTGATATAGCTTATGCGTAATTAAACACAACCGATTTTTTTTCTTTCAAGAAATTTGGCTTGATATATAATGGATACGCCTCAGATAAAGATGCATTTGATTTCTTAAGAGGCCGTTTGTGTAAGAGTCGAACAAGGGTTGGCACAGGCCAAAAATTTTGATACCCTCAAAACTTGTGTATAGGGGTTATCGATCATGCTGATGAAGATAGGCATAATCATTTTGGCTCCAGTGCTCCCGCAACGCCTGGGCGGGATTACGGTAAGATCACGTTTTCAAGCCGTTCTCGGTCCATAGTAGAGCTAGAGGTATGAAAATTAGGCTCCTAGGACGGAATTCGATGACGATGATGGCTGTCTACATCATTAGTTTCGAAAATTTTTCAAAATGTCGATTATTGGAAATTTTGATGGAGAAGTTTGCGCCCCAGACGAGTATGACAGTTCGAACCGGCGTGACGAGAGGATCACAACGATGTATTATGAGCCCATATCTCCGTTGCACCGCTAATATTGCCTCGATATAGTGATCTGCAAAATCACGAGGAGTTGTCTGCGTCTCTCTATTCCGCGCGCTCTCTCGGCACTCTCTCATTTCGCCGCGCTCTCTCGACAGTGCGAGAGAGCGCGCGGAATTGAGAGAGTCCTCTTGTTTACCTCTTTCGCAGATCACTATATCGAGGCAATATTAGCGGCGCAACGGAGATATGGGTTCATAATACATCGTTGTGATCCTCTCGTCACGCCGGTTCGAACTGTCATACTCGTCTGGGGCGCAAACGTCTCCATCAAAATTTCCAATAATCGACCTTTTGAAAAATTTTCAAAACTAATGATGTAGTCAGCCATCATCGCCATCGAATTCTGTCTAGGAGCCCAATTTTCATACCTCTAGCTCTACTATGGACCGAGAATGGCCTGAAAACGTGATCTTACCGTAATCCCGCCCAGGCGTTGCGGGGCCACCGGAGCCAAAATGACTATGCCTATCTTCATCAGCATGGTCGATAACCCCTATACACAAGTTTTGAGGGTATCAAAATTTTTGGCCTGTGCCAACCCTCTCCCAGATTTGCCCGACTCTTACACAAACGGCCTCTTAACTTTTCTCTTCTTATATTATATAGCCAATTGTTCCTCTGCCAAAATCATGTGACTGTTCTTGGCTTTATCCAGGAAAGAATGAGAGAAAGGACTCATATTCATATATACCTTCACCCTGTTCTTGTTTATTTATCTTTCTAAACTCTTTTCTGGTATTTCTACCTCCACATTATGATATTCAGTGTGAGGCAGTCGTTTTCAAGCCCCTAGCCAATCGTTGTGCAATACTCGGAGCAAATGTGAATAATAAATGTGGAAGACCGACAAATATCTTGGTCAGGACAGAAAGTGGATGTCCACGTATGTTTCAATATTATTAATATGTATGCCAATTATATTTTAGCTGTCTTAAATACTTATATTTTTTTCTTGAATAATATTTTTTGCATGAAAGCAATATCCTATTTCTATTTACTCATGATAATCGTTCTTTGTGTAATGAATTCTTAATTTCTGTCTCTCCATTCAGTCTCCACTCTCGCGTACCAAGATAAATAGAGTATAGCTCGAGCGAATAGATCAATTCACATGATATTTCTTTAAAGGCACACCCGTGCTAATTTTGTTCCGCTCTCTGACAACACTCTCTCGTAGCCAAATAAAGCGCGAGTAGCACGGGGTGCTTCTTTATTCTCTGCGAAGGAGACAAAAGTGTACTTGATACGATCTGAAATCATAAGTCGTGAAAATGTATGAAAGAAAAGAATAAACTTGAAATCGGGGAAAATGCGAAAATATTCTTTACTTTCCGTTTTTACACGTTTGTACAAAATTTACTCAATTTTACTTTCGAACCGCACAGAGAAACCATCGATTGCTATCAACGCTACATACGAATCTGGATATTGTGGAGGACTCCCTGTTGACCCTCCATCAATCAATGGTAATCCCGCTTGTGGAAAACGACCTATTGGAGATAATCGTGTAGTGTTCGAGTAAGTTCTTTTCATTGCCGATTATTTCTAGATTGTCATATTTTTCAAAACAACCTATTTTTTTGGAATAATATCGATAGCAAATTGTGGCAATTTTTTAAAGAAAGATATCAAAATAAGAGTACAGACGACGCTCAATATTTAATTAATAATAAATGAATTGTCGTAGGTTTTCATACACATATTAAATTTATATGTTATTGATTTGCATAGATCGTCGCGGGCATTCATCTCAAAAAGAGAGAGTGAGTGTATTGATCCGACAAATGTACACGGATCAACGAAAAATTTGATTCATACAAAATGTTTTCTATCACAGAATAACTACGAATTAAAATTCATTGAAACTACATATTATCTTATATTATTTCAGTGCCATTCTTCACGATGGTTCTCATGTTCTATACGAAAACGAATTGAACACTCAAACCATATGGGATGCCGACATCGGCTCATGGATGTACTTCTTCCAAGGATTCTATTACTACTTCAAAACGGGAAGCTGCGTTCGTACTCCCCAGCTGTGTACGTAGAAATATTTAAATTCATTCTGACCCAAATTTTCCAAAAGCATATTGAAGGTAGATGAAAAAATAAACAATAAGAATAACAATGAGTATAAGAAAATATCGTGTCATTCTAGCAACAATCTGCCCGTGCCAGACGTTACCTATCATCTCTCCACCTGACGGCTTTTTCAATCCCACAGCCATTCAGACAAATGTATCGCCGCCTTGTACAAATTCCTCAAGATTGATATCGTGAGTTCGATCTGTTGAAATAACTATTGTTCGGGTGTCATTTTTTGGGTTAGTAAAACGTGAGATGGTTCCCGAAATTGTAAAATCAGAAAATGGTTCACATGAGTGTTATATGGTAAGCGAGATAAATATTCTCAGTTACTACTTTTAGATATTTACTACTAGTTACTACTTTTATGATAACAATCTGATCTCAGTTGGGTAGCATTTAGCTGTCTTTGGAAACAAGCAATGACATCCACAAAATACCTGAGAGTATATATATATTTTATCATCGTGCGTATGCACGAAACGAGACAAATGATGGTAACGAGAGATAAGGTTTCAAAAATATCAAAAATATGTCTGACTGATATAGATTTGCATAGGGGACTTGGTCGGATGGTATGCGAGGGTTGGAAGGGACTCTCCCAGGACACAATGGTCCCTCTCTTATGGCGCACTAAAAAATAGTGGAAAACGGAAAATGGCGACTTTCCAGGGTCTAAAAAAGCACCTGGAAACTCGAAAATTTGAATTCGCGGGCGCGAAAAAAGGTGCGGGAATTCAAATTCTGGCAATCCAAATGCGGTTTTCTGCGGTTTAAAAAGGATGTTAAGTAGAAATTCAAGTTCCTACGCTTCATAAAGGTCGAAAAATGAAATTTCGGCTTTATATAAGTTTTATAATCGCAGCTAGAAAGTCAGAATTTGAATTCCCGCGCCTTATTCGCGCCCGCGAATTCAAATTTCGAGTTTCCATTTTCGGTTTTCCAGTGTACTTTTTTAGACCCCGGAAAGTCGCCATTTTCCGTTTTCCACTATTTTTTAGTGCGCCATTAGACGAGGCTCGGGAAATGTGCAGTGAGGATACGTGCATGTGCGAGGCTGTAGCAAGTGGAGGATAGTGTATGTGGTGAGGCTGCTGATAGACGTCGTCCTTGAGAATAACCAAGACCAAGGGTCTACTGGGAGAGACAACGACGACTAATTTATGTGGAATTCTGGGAGCTAATGGAAAGGAAAAATAAACAAACGAAATGTATATACTACTCGCATAGGTGGTCGGACATGGCGAGATGAGAGACGATATCAATAATTAGATAGGATAAGAGAGAAGAGAGAAGAAATAGACGTAAAAGATAGGTAGACTTTATACTCTCTCTCACTTCTTTCCTTTAAGTATACAAAAAGGCCAAAATGGAAAGCACTATCACAAATAAGATGTAGAGGTGTAGTCATCATGGAGTGAGTGCTAAAGCAACAATTAGTGCTGAAAACATAGATCATCATGATTTTTTTATCTCATTTATTTTATTCTGCCAAAGCAAGAAGAACAGAGGGAGTGAGACGTCTCTTGAAAGAGGCCATAGTTTCAGATTGGACTACGTCACGAGGTAACACCGTGATACTCTTACCGAAAAACTATTATATCGTGAGGTGTGTCTAGTGAATTCATGTGAAATACCAAAAGCTGTATGTCTGTCGCGTGTTTGCCTATATTTAAAGAAACTTGAAGGTTCAATTATAGTAGTCTTATTCATTATCTGTCGAGCTAGACAAAGGTCTGAAATGGTTCTTCTATCTGAAAGAGAGATTAAATCGAGAAAAGATAGACGAGTCGAATATGTAGGCAGTGAGAGAGGGTAGGATGGGGAGGGATAGCATCTATAATATATGATTCGGGTAAAAGATTTCTGTACTTTTTCAATCTTGTTTATATCCGACTGATAATGCGGGTTCCAAAACTGGGAAGCGAAATCGAGATGAGGCAAGACGTATGTTCGATAACATTTGAGCAAAATCTGGGGACAGTTAACAGAAACCGCTTTGAGAAGAGTATGCATAGCAAGCATAGCTTTTTCAATTCGATCATCAACGGAAGCTTGTTTTTTGAGGTTCGAACTAACTTGGACTCCTAAATGACGCATTTGTGAGACACACACAAGTTGAACGTTGTTTATTGAGTATGAGGGACACAAAGATCGAGAGCCAATATGCAGATGGGTGCACTTTGGTGTAGATAAGGAGAGCTGATTTTGCGTAGTCCAAAGAAATAGAGCATCAAGAGCAGATTGCATTTCGGATGCGCGATTAAGGTATGAGTCTTTATCGTAGGAGATGTAAAGTTTGACGTCATCTGCATATGCTTGGATAGTATGAGAGTAAAATAACTAGCTCATTAAGTTTTTGTTTTACTTTTATTAAGCACAACTTATTTTCTCGTTATTTTAGTCGCACAAAATAATTCTAAACATTTTAGTTTTATTTATCTTTAGGCTTGATAAAGAATCTTCACTTCATTGAGAGAGTCAGCAAAACCTAAGAACTTGTATTTCAGGATGAAACTTCTCCGAGGACAGACTCCGAATGATATCTTCACAAATACAACAACTGGTCGTATCATCTATTGTGCCATGGGCCAATGGTCTATGCTCATGGATGGTACTTACTACAATCAATACTTTATCACTGGAGCTTCATGTGTCGATCAGGATACCCTACCGGGAAAATAATTCGAATAGGGTTAGGGTTAGGGTATTAGGGTTGTTAGGGTATTAGAGTTAATAGTTCCGTTAGGTACACATAACAATCAGTCATACGTTGTTAATAATCAGCGTTGTTTGTAATATTATTTCAATAGAAATTTGTAGCTCACAAGTTATTCATTATTGTATCTATTAATGTTTATTATATAAACAATGTACATACATTTTTCTTGCGTTGTGAAATGGCACTCAATTGATTTTTCAAACATAACATAATATGAGTACCACAGACGGGGGAAAGGATAGGATACAATTCTTTTGTTCATACTCGCTGTGAGAGTGGAGTGAAACCTAAGTTACCGATCTCTTCACAGTGGAATGGTCTCTCGATGTCACAGAGAAGCTCAATTGCCAGCGTTGAGAAGCACCCCTTTACACAACAAAATACGCAAAGAGTTTTGTCCTCATTTCCAGACAATTTTCTCTTATCGAAGATATTATTTTAATAATTGTTCTCTATCGATGGAGAGACAACTGATCTGCTTGCTTCACTTGTTTGCAACGGTGAGATATAGTGTAGGTGACCAACAAGTTTCGTTTGTCTAGCAAACTTGGTGTCACAAGCATTTATCTAATTACACCCCCCCCCTTTGTTAGTGACGTCACTGTTATCATCCAACCATTTGTCAAGCTTCTTTTTGATAGATTAGGCATGATAGATTTGATTATTTTTCGGTTGTATCAATATTCTTCATATCGAATACGACTTCGATTTCAAGAAATCTTTTATCATTTCAATCAACTACAACAGAAGTAGGATGTACTCTTATCTGTGTCGACTTTAGCGGTGTGAGTGACTATTGATTTTTACTTATGACACCGGCTCAGTAATATTCGAGGGTTGAGCCGCTGACCCTGGACATCGACCTCACCGATTTGGCTCAAATTTTTTTGTGGATACCCCCATGGGCCCCATCACCAAATGGGTACTCATTAAGGCTGGGTCCTTGAAAGACAAAAGTGGCGGGTGTTCGAAATTTGAAAACTCGAATTTTACCAAAAAAAGTGGAGCGACCTAGGTCCAATGTTAGTGTTGAATTATTACATGAAAATATTTCTCTTGTACATGAGTTTCATGCAAAATGTTCAACATGATAGTTGTTCTACTCAAAAAGTTCTTTAATATGAGTACAAACATGAGGGGGTTTGAAAACAAAAATATTTTCGTGTCATCTTCAGGATCATATATCTCAAAACACGGGTCGATCGATTTTTTATTATTTTGCCTCATTCGACGCGGAATTTTTTGATCTATAAAATGAGGTAAAAATTTGGCTGCCTTTTTTGTTGGAAATTTTTAATTAAATTTATAATGTTTTGAGGAGGTAAAAAAATCAGTTTACGATCGAATATCTGGACCATCCTATAGCGAGTTTTTGTTACATAGGCATACATGTAATAATTCAACACTAACATTGGACCTAGGTCGCTCCACTTTTTTTTGGTAAAATTCGAGTTTTCAAATTTCGAACACCCGCCACTTTTGTCTTTCAAGGACCCAGCCTTAATGAGTACCCATTTGGTGATGGGGCCCATGGGGGTATCCACAAAAAAAATTTGAGCCAAATCGGTGAGGTCGATGTCCAGGGTCAGTGGCTCAACCCTCGAATATTACTGAGCCGGTGTCATAAGTAAAAATCGATAGTCAACATAAAAGCCTTGGAGAATATAGAAATTTTTCTGAAAACATTCAGTTATGACTGTGGATGTAGACATTTCAAACCCTTTTCAGCCGCAGTTTGCTAGATGGATGGATGATAGTTTGGTGACGATAAACAGTACATGTTGTAACAGCTGCTCCAGTGTATGCGAGCAGCACTATTACAGAGACCTTGTAAACAGTTCATAGCATTTCATTAATGGTCTACGATTAGGGAAATTAATCACGATACTTATGTAAATTTAACCAACCAAGTATTGTCAAAAAGATTTTAATTTTTTGAATTAAAAATTATCGTGGAATGCACTACTAACTGACCAGTTGATATTTAACTGGAACGTTCAGTTTGCTACACAATCCTGTCGAGTACGTTCCCAGTACAGGAAACAAAGGAAAGACGAGCATCATAACGTCAAAGTTGAAGTCGTTCAGAACAACAAAACACTTTAAAATAAAATTTACGTTGATCAATGAACAACTTACTAATATTACTTACTATTATATACATTCCAGTTCAGTGTCAAGGACCAGTGCCGAAAAACTGGATCGTATCCGCTTTATGTTTGTTTTTACTTAAAATTTTCGGCACTTCTTCGGTTTCTTTTTCATTTTCATATCACCCCCCCTTACAAAAGCATTCGATTCCTTCTCTCCAGTTCAGTCAGAGCTCCCAGAGCTCTCCCAGAGCTCTGGGAGAGCTCTCCCATTTTGTTTGAGGAGAGCTCGGGGCATTTCGCCCCGTTGACATCGTCCTCCCAGTGAGGAAGACGATCGCTCCATTCGATCAAAACGATTGAAATTGAGGGGGGATGGCCAGAAACCGAAGAAGTTACAAATTTTCTTACACAACCTACTTTTAATCGCTTCCTTTACTTCTTTCTTTAAAATAAACATACAACTGACAATGAGATATACCTGAATACAGATTAAGAAATTTCTGAACGTCTTCTCCTTGGCTGAAGTTTCTTTGAACAAACAGAATATTCATGACTGTTGAAAAAACGTATAAAATGTGTTGAAACCACAATATATCCTGTTCAAGTTCGAGAGGTATATAGTAACCATTCATATTCTCAATATGAATTATTACCAAATTTGTTTCCTAGTTAATAAAAGACAGGTGAAAAACAAAAGCTGAATATATTATCTGTTTCATAATCATCTCATAATGAAGACACAATGAGATCTTACTGATTAAAAAGAAACAAATAATATTATCAGCTATTGTTTTTCACCTGTCATTTATTAACGTGGAATCAAATCTGGTAGTAATTCATATTGAGAATGTGAATAGTTACCACATACCTCTCGAACTGTCAGGGCCAAATACAATGTTTTTTTCGTAACCCCAAGAAGTTAGAGACAGTTTTCTTGAAAACTTTGATAACGTATGCACTCTTAGCCTCCAATTTGGACAATCTTTAATTCGTTACTAATATACCCATGTTCCCTGATATAATCACAATTTTCTACCATAAACATAACAAATCATTTAATAAGAACATTGAGAAATTTGAACTTATAATAATAGAAGTGAAAGTATTTATCGCTTTTTCAATCGAAATAAGAGAATATTCATTCGGATAATGATACATTTTAAGCCCATCTAGCCTTGTATCTGTAGTCGTTGCTGCTTGAATATCCCTGGTTGGAAGACTGAGACCAAGAGTCGGCTCCAGCTGAGGGGTTCTGAGCTCCGTAGTTGGAGGTGCGAGAGGGGCAAGGACAGTAAGCAGCATCAGATCCGGGAAGACCATCAGCTCCTGCGTCTCCGGGAGCTCCAGAAGATCCCTGGCGTCCGGGTTGTCCGGGTCTTCCGTCATTTCCAGGACGTCCGTCGTTTCCGGGGCGTCCATCTTGTCCAGGGTTTCCAGGGCGTCCCTGAGGTCCAGGTCCTCCGGGTCTTCCGTCTTGTCCAGGAGCTCCAGGGGTATACTCAACTCCGGGTTGTCCATCGGATCCAGGTCTGCCTTGGCTTCCGGGTCTTCCAGCGGGTCCGGGTGATCCAGGCTCTCCATTTCCTCCGGGACGTCCAGGGTTTCCAGCAGGTCCAGGTCCGCCGGGAGCTCCGGGGCGTCCAGCAGGTCCTTGTTGTCCAGGGTTTCCAGAGGGTCCGGGAGGTCCAGGTGGGCACTTGATGCATCCTCCAGGGGTATCGAAGGTAACAGCAAGAGCAATTCCATTTGCACCACGACGTCCGGGTTGTCCAGGGTTTCCGTCCTTTCCACGCTCTCCGGGTTGTCCAGGAGGTCCGGGAGGTCCAGCAGGGCATCCACGAGATGAAGGTCCACAATTGCATTGAGAGTTAACCTGACGCTTGTTTCTTCCGAGAAGAGTAGCGAAAGTGGGAGGAGCATCAGAAGATCCAGAAGGGTTAATGTGCATCTTGAGAAGACGAGTCCAGGTGTCCTCAGCCATTACCTACAAGTACGATGGTTACTGTAGATATAGGATATGATATAATGGAAACTGTAGTTCAAGAGATACGGTAGAATACTTACACGGAACTCGGACATTCCGGAGTGAACTTCCTCTTGAAGACTGGAGATGTCATTGACGATAACTCCAATTGAGACGAGAGACACTAAGATGGCACAAAGTGATCCGGCTGAAGCCACGCCCACCAACCAGGACATCCTGAACGGAATATTATTGAAATCATGGTTACTGTAAGAAAATGCACAATATAGTGAGGAGTGATTCCGAAGCCAGATCATGAAACACAAAAGAGAAAAATTGGAACTGTTGTCGACTTTTGCCCAGTTTGATCCTTTTATACTGAACTGTCCACTATTACAAGCAGTTTCCTTATGTTGTCTACTGTTTTGACTACTTTCTATCTCTATTCAATTACTTCAACTGATTCTCTTAAGTCTTTTCTACTCTTCTTTCACTTTCGTACTCTGTAATTCTGTTCTCTCTCCGTCACCCTCTCTCCCTCTCTATCACTCGTACTCATCAATCATCGTTTTGTTCGCTCGACCAAGTTAAGTTTTTTTCTTCCTCAAGCAACGGAAATATGAGAGGATATCTGACTCGATCGACATACTTGTGTTGGGACTTGGCATTCTATGAAAAAATGGATAGTGAGATTTTTGCAGTTTTATGTAGTACTGTCCGAGAGAAGTTCACCCATGCAGGAGAGAAGTTGTGAAAATGCTTCTACGCCTCAGGGCATGACGTCATAAAAATTTAAAATTTTTGCAAACTTGCTCGTACGGCTTCATGAGTGGTACCAATCGATTCCTCGTTCAATTCTAAGACTTTTTTGATTCGGTACATTTTTTGTTAATCTTCGGTCTTCCTTAGGAAAAAGGCAAAAAAACATTAATAAATTCAATTTTTTCGAATTTAATATATTATGCAAGTGCAAAGGGCCGTTTTTTATTCGCTCAGTTTTTTCTTATTACAATTACACATACGCTTGTACATACCTAGGGGCCACAACGTGGATAACCGATTTTCGCTGAGAAAGTGGAAATTATGTACATTCGATGTGTCATGACCCCAATACGACGATACTTTTTGCCGTTTGTCGATATCTTGTCTCTGAGGCGAGATACAGCTCGAAAACCACGCGCGCAACGCACTGTTGAAAAGGCAGGAAAAGTGAGATGAGAGAGTGAGGGGGCGGAGTCTTGTCTCTCTCCTCTCCCTGTCCCCCCTCTCCCCCTTCCTTCGCGGCTTCTCCTTTCTCTGTCCAATCTCGGCCGTTTCTTCTGATTCTTTTTGTAATTTGCATTGCTCTCTTGAGTGATCATGTGTAATATATTTCTTTAAAAAATCGATAATGTGCAATGACAGTAGAAACAAAGAAAATGACAGTTTATCAAATCAGGCAGAGTAACAATTTCATGTGAAATGACATAATAATTAAAAGTAACATAATAATTAACAAACATAATAATTAAAGATTGATATTTGGGAAGATATCGATTGATTATTGATTAGTAGATCATCAACCAAGAGTTTTCAGGATAACCTTACGCTGCTTGTCCTTTCGCTTCTTTGCCTTCTTAGGATCCAGAATGGTCGACTCGTCAAAGAGATGCGCCTAAATTTAATAACTCAGTCAGAGATCAGAGAATAAAGATCAGAGATCAAAGGCTAAAGATCAAAATCACGTTAATACCTCCTGCTGTTCTTCATACTACAATTGTAGCAACTTGAAAGCGGCCAGATGCACTACGTATGCATTCTAAATCAATTAATTGATAGTAAATCAATCAATAAACCGTGAGGATCAATCAATAATGTTAATCAATAATCAGTGAAACTAAGCAGTAATCGATAATCAATAACACATATTTCTGCTTCCTTAACCACTCACTTATTACATTATCGATTGGTAATTTCATATAAATCGAATACTAATTGATCAAAACCGTTCGGGAAACGAACCAACTGCTAACAGTAATAATGTTTTGATTGATTGATCAGACCACAAACTACGAAAAGAGCAAATATCAAAGATCACACTCACCTCCTTCTGCATGAATCCCGTTCGATCCTGGGTCCAACCACGAGTAATTCGCAGGCACTGTAATGACACTAATTTAGTGAACAACTTACATAATACGTATTGTTCAAATATCAAAGATCAAACTGCAAAACGAAATTTAAATAATCCTAAATCCTTATACTCACACAGAAAATTCTCTTAAATATAAGAAATTGAAATAAGAAATGTATTTCTTACAATACGTTCTCCGAAATTGAATTTCTTACTTTTTATAAGAGATTTAAGTTCTTATTGCCGTAAGAAAATGATTTCTTATAAAATATAAGAAATCTATTTCTACGATATTTTTAAGAATTCAATTTCTTATATTTTTTCCCTGGCCACTACAGAATATATTATTGATTGATTAATACTGATACTTCTGCTACTTTGTATATACTTATTCCAATTCTAGAAATGAAAACACTATGTGAACAGGGCATATCAAGATAAAAGGAACTACAACATCACATGGAATACAAAAACGTAATTGATTTGGGTGTACGAAGACAAATGAAATGAGAAAGCAAATAATATGAGATTATACTTTAACCATGTTAACCATCTTCGTCATCAATATCTTCGTGTAAGACAGAATCGACGTCCATTCTCTTCCATATCATATTCAACAATAACAGGAACTTCATTACATATAGAAAGGATTACTGATTCACATGTTTAATTGGACGGCTCCTTTACTATTATCGAAATACCTCCCTGAAACGATGGTATTATCGATTTATGAACTAATCTAGGTTGCAAACCTTCTCATCATGAGCATTGTTAGTGCTAGAATAAGTGACAACTAAAACAGTATCTCCATTTCCAGTAAAATTCACTCCAGTCTACAATGTACATATAAATATTAAGCTTTCATTTGAAATAAAAAAAGGCAACCTACTTAGCAGCAGTAATATTAAGAGAGTTAGATAACATTGACAGATCCTTCCAACTCGTTTTGGAATTCCGCTGAAGGCTTCGAGATTACTTCAGAGTGATACTGATCAGGGACGCCAAGATGTTCCATATCAATATCAATCATTTTAACAGTAACGTCCTATAAAATCATTTTGTACTAATATAAACTTAAATGTTAACAGACATTAAATTACCTGAGTCTTGTCCCTCTTGCTGTCACAGAATGAAAAATGTAGCACTCCTCCATTATCATCATGCTAGATCATGTATTTATCGTCGTTAGCGCACTTGAGGGCTTTACTCATGATG
Source organism: Parapristionchus giblindavisi (assembly GCA_943737045.1). Lineage (NCBI taxonomy): Eukaryota > Metazoa > Nematoda > Chromadorea > Rhabditida > Diplogasteridae > Parapristionchus > Parapristionchus giblindavisi. The sequence continues at coordinate 579,070 of CALSFV010000034.1, forward strand.
ATCAAGCTCATTACAAGGTTGAAACTACGATCATGTCGATGAGTATCGAATAGATCTACCTACAAAGACCCCATTATGCGAACAATGAGAAACTGTTATACCTGGAGAGCGACGTGGGATGAGTCCTTGAAGAGACATAGCCGATTACGAGCAACCAAGGTGCATCAGATAATAGTTGCTTGATAGCTTCAACAGTCTTCTTGCTTGAGGGCTTGTGAAGTGCAGCACTAGCGAGCTTGGCTTCAAATATTGCGTAACTGTTCTGCAACAGATCGATGTTATTCAACTAAATACGTAGCGAAAACGGAGTAGCTGCATGCTGTAACATGGAAGAGTAACGAGTATAACGAACAAGAAAACGACGTAGCAACCGCAAGAAAAATAGATCTGTTTGAAGGCCAAATTTTCCCGCACTGATTACGGTATATGTACATTGTGGCGCACACCAAATTTAGTACACAACATTTGGATCATTAACTAACGTTATTTTAATTTAATCAATAAAGTTAATTCATAAAAACAAAATAAAAACGGAAATAAATTAAATATAAGAAATAGAAAATTAAGAAAATTATGAATTTCTCTTAAAAAATAAGAAATTCAAAGGCAATTTTCTTAAATATAAGAAATATGAAGTATAAGAAATGAATTTCTGACATTCAAATCATCACGCATTTCTTATTTATAAGAAATTCGTAGATAAGAAATTGATTTCTTATTGTAAACTCCGCCCCTTTCTTATATAATTTCTTAAAAATAAGAAATATAACGAATAAGAAATTGAAAAGTAAGAGAATTTTCTGTGTGAGTAGTAGATAGAATAAACAATAAATAAATAGATAAGTGAGTGAATAATTCTGATATCAAAGTGGTCGTAATATCAATAACTGACTCAAATAAACGTAATTATCCAATGAAACATCAACTCACCGTGATCCAGATGTACTCCGGAGGGATATCACCGTTGGGAGGCTGTCAACTCCAACAGCCTCCCATATCCCTCTCTCGCACTCCATCCGACATGCAGGTCCTAGAAGTACACAGGTAGAATCAACGCAAAACACTCAAATGCGCGATCAAAAGTCGAAAATGAAAGTGGAGAACGCCGAGGCACACAATGCTGACAGAAAAATGAAGAAAGACTCCTATTCAGAAGTGAATCAAAGTCGAACGGTGCAATTCGAGCAAAGTAAATGTAATTCGCCAATTTAAAGAGAACTATAACGACTATAAGGCGGCAACTGAGCAAAATGAGAGGAGCGATATAAAGACAATAGAATAGACCATTTGTTTGATGATATTACTTACGTAAACAACACAAATAAATAAAAATATAACGATTTAAAATAATAACTCAAAAAACGACTGTAGCCGTAAAATTCGTGACCGGGAAAAGGTAATGCTGAACATGTACAATAGAGGGTTCGGAACGATTTATTTGTAACATTTTTCATGAAATTTTCAAAAGCAAAGCACAATTCATGGGTTGAGATATTGAGTTTGAATTTTGCCTAGTTGTTACTTTTATGGGTACTGAAATCGAATTAGACTCGGCCGAGCATGCTGTGATAGCTAGAACAACACGAAATCGCACTTTCGTGATTTTGTTTTGCGATTTTGACCTAATTAAGCTCAACACACCACTCTCGGCCGGGGTTCATTTAATAGAGCCCATTGATAGCTACAAAATGAGCCCAAACACAAGTCATGACGTTCAGAATTAAGCTTGTGCTTTACTCATCTCGTTTTTCCGCCGATTTTGGGTGCACACAAAGTGGGCGGAGCTTGCGGCCCCTATATATATCATCCTGGAGTCAAGGTCCGTAGTCTTCTTTCAAGGAAAAGTAATTTTATTTGTGTTCATTGAGAAATAAGAGAAAGTGTGCTACAGAGATATTATCAATGTACTTCTCTTTCATTCTAAATTTTCATAATTTTATAGGTATCAAAGAGCAAAATTATTATAAGAAATATAATAATAAATATTTTTTAAAGGTGGTAGTGAATGGTCGTACGACGAGTACAATGCAAGCTCTATTGGATATAGTTAATCAAAGGGTTGATCTACCCTATGGAGCTAAGAAGTTATTCACCATTAGTGGAAAAGTAATCAAGAATATTGAAGAGATTGAAAATGATAAGGTTTGAACTTTGCTCCATTTTCGTTTGAAAGATCATAGCCATTAATTGTAATAATATTTCTCACAAATAGATACGATGGATATAACATTATGCAGAAACCTACAAAAACCAGAATGTTTCATGTGGATCTATGATCTATGGAAACACTTGTAGTCTCTCTTTTCAAAAGAGAAAACATGAGAAAATGGTGCTGATCTTTATGCATTTAATCTTTCTCGATTTTTGAAGAAAACATTGTTAATAAGGTGAGAAGCGTCACAAACGTAGAGAATGTCTCATAATCTAATCTTTCAATAACATATCCCATTTACAGTACCGTGCAAAAGTCCGGCCCCAAAATTTAAATCGCTATAACTTTCTTCGTACTTGACCGATCGGCCCCCGGTTTGTTTTATTAAATAGTGTAACCATTGGAGGAAATTTTTATGTTATTGATTATAACCTACGATGATGAAATGATTTCATCATTCTTGAAATGCAGAGGTGCGATCGTAAAAATAGGTTTATTCTCAGGTAGATTTTTTTTATTTATTTTATTTATTTTTTTTATTTTTAGATATTAACCACGTTGCTTGCATATCGCTCCGAGGAATTAGCTAATTTCGCCTGACCCATCAAAATTTCGTAAAAATGTCATAACTCAGTCTGTAGTTGAGCTAAGGGCCTCCGATTCAACCAGTATTATCACATGGCCATAGGGCACCACCATGCCAATTTCAGAATTATTCCGCTTCTTGAAGTGAAAATTCGAAAAAAAATCCCATCCCATATTTTGGACATACGGTATTTCCCAGCCGGTTTTTCTAAAAATCTAAAAAATTGGTATGATGTTCCTAAACATCTACCTAACACATCTACAAAGTGGTGAGATGACAGGAGTTCAATTACGACTTTGCCCATAAAAATACCATTGACAGTCAAAGTGGACCGAACCTAATTTCGTTCGCTATGGAGTATTATTACGGGTCAATAACACAGTTTTTCACATCAATTTCGATCGTATTTTGAACCAAGTGTTTAATAAGCACATTTCCTACAAGTATCCTCAGTTTAGTTCCACTATTGGACATTCCACCTTTTTTGACTGTATCTTTTCTCGCAAAATTCCGGCGGAATCATTCTGAAATTGGCATGGTGGTGCCCTATGGCCATGTGATAATACTGGTTGAATCGGATGCCCGTAGCTCAACTACAGACTGAGTTATGACATTTTTACGAAATTAGCTAATTCCTCGGAGCGATGTGCAAGCTACGTGGTTAATGGCTTAAAACGTTCACGGATAGTTGTTCGTTCCTCACAAAAAAAATTGGACTAATTGAAAAAAATCTACCTGAGAATAAACCTATTTTTACGATCGCACCTCGGCATTTTAAGAATGATGAAATCATTTCATCATCGTAGGTAATAATCAATAACATAAAAATTTTCTCCAATGGTTACACTTTTTAATAAAACAAACCGGGGGCCGATCGGTCAAGTACGAAGAAAGTTATAGCGATTCAAATTTTGGGGCCGGACTTTTGCACGGTACTGTATAATCAACTTCTACATACATATAGATCATTACAACCATCTTTTATTCAGTAGAAGCGCAAACACCAGAAAACACCTTTACTTCTTATAATTAAAGGTGGTGTCCGAGCAATATTTTCGTGAACAAACTGTGAAGACAGAAAGATAGCAAAAGTTATTCTACATACCTTACATAAATTAGTTTATGCTAATTTAGCCTACTGATCGCTAGAATTATGAATGAATCATGCTTGATGTACAGGCAAAGGCGCGAAATTTTGAAAATAAGAAAGTTCGGCAATAGGTTTCTAACCCGCGAGGTTGCGCTTACTAGGCAGCTCATTTACCACTACACCAAGGGATGCACGAATGCAAGTTCTAATTTCTTGCATATCATTTAGCCCTTGAATAGCCGATATGTTAACCATTTGCATAGACACTCGAGGGACTCCATCTTTAATCAATACTAATATTATTTTATCATGATTATCAGGATTACGTGGCAGCTTCGAATGTCTTTACTCCTCTCCCATATGGACAAATTCAACCGGGAATACTGAGATGGGGTTAGTGATTATATTATTTCATACACAAGTCTCATTTGCAAGTGAAATTCTAATATCAATTTAAAATGGACAGAATATCGGATTTTCGGATTTTACGTACAGAATTATGGAAGTATGGAGGGACATTCTAGATTTCACATGTATGAAAATGGTTGAAATTCAAATGTTAATTAGTTAAACTTATTTTCATTACTTATAGATATGATAACATAATTAAAAAATCAAGTTCTACATTATTTATGTTCTAGATACACCGGGTTCATCATTCAAATCCACTCCATCCAATTCTGCTTCAATAAGATCGAGAAGTACAGAACCACCAAAGAAGGGTAATTTTATCTTTTCTTTATTTTAAATTTAAAAAAAAATATATTTTAAAGGAGAGAAGAAGAAGGTTCGTACGAAATCTCAAGCGCCTACTATCCATTTGGTACTATTTTTAATTATTTTAAAGTGAAATAAAATAAATAATTATTTATTTTTAGAAAGCTCCGAGTGATTTGGAAGTGACGAAAAGCGAAGGAGATATGTCTGATCATAAGAAGAAATTAATTAAAAAGAAATCGTTAGTTATTTATGATAATATCTCGTTCTTGCTTATTTATCCATATCAATCAAAATTCTTTTCCTTTTTTATACTTTATCTACTATAAATTTTATGAAGAAATATTAAATTGATCAAATATATTTTATCTTAATGAAGAATCGCCATAAAAACAACAATTCAGTGCTCCAAAAGGCCCATCTACCAATGGAGTAGTGAAGAAAGTGAAGAAAGAAGGGTCCAAGGTTGAGAAGAAAGCTGAAGTCAGACTATTTATTGATTATTTCTAAAGAAAAATGTTTAATTGAGATTTGTTTCAGATTAAATTAGAGAAAGCGGAAACGTCTGATAGTGAGAAGAAACCAGCGAAGAAGATTCTGAAAAAGAAAGGTTAATTACTCTTTATTGGATCATATAACAGATAATTTAATTACTTACAGTACCCAAGAAGAAGGTTGAATCAGTTCCTAGCGAGGACAAACCCCATCGACCTTCCACTGCTCTTGTAGCCGCTGCGACTGCTGCGACTACAACGACTGCCGTAGTCGCAGCCTCTGAAGTGGCCGAAGGAAACCACAAAGTGGAATCAAGAAGAGCATCAGAGGTTGTATCGATTTATCTAAGAAATTAAAGAAAATCATAAGATTGAGGTCATTTATGTTCAAAACATTTCGTAGATACTAGATACAAACTTAGTTGAAAGTCATAACAGACTCACTCTCATTTTAGTTTATAGATTCTATCACAAAATGTTATTTTCATTATCATAGTTGACTTTTTTTAGCATTCGACTCATTCATCATCAAAATCATCGGAGAGCCATTCCGAATCAGAAGGAGGAAGTAACATACCGTTAATTTTTTAAGGGGGCCTGGTAGATTAGAGAAGCAAAAAATAAGTGCAATTGAATTGTAGTGTGCTTACTGTAAAGCTGCCGAGTTTTGTGCTATTTCCTGGCTCTGGCCTCTGATTCTCGTTGTCGATGATAATTGATGTAATCATATCTACTACTCTAACACGGCTCAAGCAATATACTTATGGCATTCCTCGGCTACAATAACTCACATAGCACACTGAAATGAAAGAGCAATGAGAGAGAAAGCGCAAGAGCGCGCACCGAGTAGACCTCAGCATAACTTTTGCTACGGGTCTGAAAGGAATCGGGATTAAACCAAAATAAGGGAAATAAATCTATGATACATTGCAAAGCTGCTTGCGCAGGAACCATAATTTTTGAAGACCTGCCCTCTGAAAAATAGGGTCTCGAAATCCATCCTATCAAAAAAAATTTTATGCCCTGAGGGCAAATGATGAGCAATGACAACCGTAATAAGGGGATAAACATTACTCGCCACTAGAATCATTTTAGCACTTAGAACGGGTTGTTAGCACATCTAGAAGCAGAGTTATAAATTTTGGTGGTCAAAGTTGCAACCCTGCTACAGCTTGAAATCAGAGTCGGAGCCATTCCGGATTGTTTGACTGTGCAGCCCTGATGGGGTTCTCCACTCTCACAATGTTTCAGAAGAACAGGACTTTTGACTAAAGAAACAAAATTTTTCAAAAAAGTGTAATTCGATTGCGTCATCACTAAGCAATAATGAACTAAGGTAAATTCACCGACATATCATGGTTGTAGTCCTTGTTAAATTCTGTACATTGACTCAAAAGATCAGCTTGATTGCTTTCCTGGATCAAAAGTTATAAAAATATGAAAAAGTGCCCGGAGACTTGTTGCCTACACTTTATCTAGGTATGTGTTTAATTCATTTCAGTGCGCTATGTGAGTTATTGTAGCCGAGGAATGCCATAAGTATATTGCTTGAGCCGTGTTAAAGTAGTAGATATGATTACATCAATTATCATCGACAACGAGAATCAGAGGCCAGAGCCGGGAAATAGCACAAAACTCGGCTGCTTTACAGTAAGCACACCACAATTCAATTGCACTTATTTTTTGCTTCTCTAATCTACCAGGCCCCCTTAAAAAATTAACGGTATGTACAAGCGTATGTGTAATTGTAATAAGAAAAAACTGAGCGAATAAAAAACCGCCCTTTGCACTTGCATAATATATAAAATTCGACAAAATTGAATTTATTAATGTTTTTTTGCCTTTTTCCTAAGGAAGACCGAAGATTAACAAAAAATGTACCGAATCAAAAAAGTCTTAGAATTGAACGAGGAATCGATTGATACCACTCATGAAGCCGTACGAGCAAGTTTGCAAAAATTTTAAATTTTTATGACGTCATGCCCTGAGGCGTAGAAGCATTTTCACAACTTCTCTCCTGCATGGGTGAACTTCTCTCGGACAGTACTACATAAAACTGCAAAAATCTCACTATCCATTTTTTCATAGAATGCCAAGAGTATTTCGATCCAGTGAGATATCCTCTCATATGTCAAAACATAACTTTACTCTATCAGAACTCGGTACAAATATGAATATCACTAACGGGCCGTGATGATCTTTCATTACACGATCAATAATGTTAGTTCAGACCTAAACCAAACTAATCCTAATCCTAATTTTTCTTTTGATTCAAATAGGGCGTATACGTTGATCGTAGTATTACATCTGAAGATGTGTCACTGCATAGTTTCTTGTTCAGTGGTTACAAGTACATCTATGCATTAATGATTGTATCTATCTATCTCCGCCCGAGTTTCTCTCATACCAACGCCCTATTTCGTTCTAAGCAGTTTTACCTCTAATGGGAATAAGAAGAAGCAGAAAATAAAGAGGAACAAGCGGTTTTCATGTTTACTACGATTGTTAAAAGGTTTACTAAACTAACTACATACATAAATGATTACGAACTAGCTCAAAAACATTCAAAATTCATAATGCAATTTTCCTTTTGATGAAGAGATGATTATATACGGAAGAATGATCACTCTATGCTTGTCCATTGGAAGTCTATATGATAAATCAAGTACAAAGGATGATAAAAATTACAATTACGATCAAGATTTTAAATTTCGTCGGAAGCTGAAACATAAACGAACAACGACATATCGAGATGAGATTCGGAATTTTTTCTATTTCGTCTGATTTATAACACGATAAGTAGGAATTGTGGAGAATTTTGCAAGTCATGAATTATTTTGAGCATAACTGCTCGGAAGACTGAAAGTTATTTTTTTTATTTGACCTTAGTGGACTCTGTTTAATATGGGAAAACTGTATATTTTTTTCAGATTTTTGCTCGTTCACGTAGTACCATTTTAACATTTGAGAAATTGTTATAACAATATCAGCGTGAAAGTTACTTTTGTACTTCGGTATTTATCGACGCTGTTAAAGATTAAATATCGAGACGAACTTAAATGTGTAATATTCAGAATTTTTTCTCTTTTGTCTGATTTATTACACGATAAATGTTATTGATAATTTTGCAAGTCACGGATAATTTTGAGCCTAACTGCTCAGAGAACTGAACGATATTTTGCTATTTGACCTTAGCCTCTGTTCAAAATTGGAAAAGTGTATGTTGTTCAGATCAGGGGCGGTATTCTTTCGTCAATTTCGGCAGATGCCGAAATTTTTTTCGGCATTCCGAAATAAATTTCGCGCACACGTTGAGAGATAGAGCGGTCTGCCGAAAATGAGAGAGGCCTTCCGAATGCCGAAATATTCGGCAAAATGATTTAGACATCGTAAGAGAAAAAATCGGCACACTTTTTCGAAAGCCTAAATATTTGAGAGGAGAACAAAGGGATTTCGGCATGACATCGTTTTCATTTTGGCTATTTGGCCTTTTCTTGAGCGGCGTCTCAGCAGCAAGACCAACCGACCAGCGAAGAGAAGAACAGGTGAAATGATGAATTAGAGACAATATGCCTAGGTACTAGGAAGAGAAACGATAGAGAATGAAATGAAGCGACATAGTCTAGTGGTTGATTAATAATTTGTCATGTGGATGATCGGTGGTACATTCTCCTCTCAAACATGTGTCTTTTGCGAGATTCGGTTGATAATTGTTGGCTATAGCAGCGAAATATTTCGGCAAGACGCGAAATATTTCGGCACGCCGAAAATTTCGGCATTGCCGAAATTGACGAAAGAATACCACCCCAGGATAACAAATCAGTCCACTAGTTCTAAGGAGGATTTCAGTTTGTTCTCTCAATCAGTTAAGATCCTTCGAATTACATGCTCTATTTAGTCACTCATACTCTCCCTTCTCCTAAGCTTTTCTTGTATCGAACATATTAAACCATAAATGAACATTTTCTTTATTTCAACCTGGTGTGAATCAGGAGAGAGACATTTGAGATTGTTGATAAAGAGCCAATTACGTTATACTACACGACGATCCGTTGGGAAGATATTGAGAAAAAGATGTGAATGAATATCCTCTTGAGAGAGGTGGCTGTTAGATAGTGTGTACTGGGGCGGCTGTTTCACTTCAACTCTCTCTATCTCTATCTCTATCTCTCACATTCTAGCTCGTATCACTTCTTCGCCTCCACAGAGTGGGCAGGGCTGGAAATAGCGTGGGGGGGATGGCATACAGAGGCAAGTAGGCAGACTTGCCATGTGAAACAAAGACGAAAAGTACACTGCTATCGAGTGAGAGAGACAAGAATAGGATGATGGGGATGAAAGAGTGGTTATAGAGAGAGGAGCGGGGTCGCACACGCATTGTACATGAGGCGTCGTCGGAAAGCATTAAAGCTACTATATAACTTCTAGTTTTTATTACAAAACGAAGATTTGATAAATCGCAGATATATGAGAGAAAGGAGTATTTCTTATAAAACAACAGTAGACTTTAGAAAAAAAAGAAAGGGAGCAAGATTCGTATTTGGCATGTGGAAGGATGGTGTAAACACTGGGACAACGAATGATTGGGGGACAACATTTGGGAAAGATGATAAGAGGACGGGAACGGGACAATATTATGCTACACGAGTGGTATATACTCTAGAGGTACGAGTTAAGAGGGGACGGGGCTTAATCGAAACGGGATCGGGATGGGGAACGGAGAACAGCGGCAGACTGGGAGGTCTGGAGACCTGAGGGAGCGACGGATGCGGATGCACGGGACTTGGAGCGCATCTTGGAAAGGGAGTTCTCAGCGGAATCGGCACGCTCCTGAAAATGATATCATTTAGGCCCCATAGATCTTGCTAAGCTGAAGAGCTCGGTAGAGCTCAACAAATTCCTAAGCTCCAGTAGAGCTCAATAACATACCTCGGCATCGTCGAGCTGGTGCTGGATCTGTCTGTACTTCTGGAGGTTAAGGTTGGCGACCTCCTCGGCTTCTTCGATCTGTCTCTTCTGGGTCTTGAGCTTGTTCTGGAGCTTGTCAATCAGATCTTGCAGCCTCTCGAAGTTCTTCTTGTCCTCATCAACCTATAAGGAATCAAACATATGTTGGTAAGTAGTTGTCAACATGTTAAAGTAACTACTAACAAGTAAATTAAAGTATTAGGAATATTAACTGTACAGAAGAACTTGTGGACTAACTAAACCATACCTGGAACTGAAGTTCGCGAGAGCGACGGTCAGCCTTGGCGAGGTTCTTGTTGGCCTCCTGGAATCGTCTCTGCTCTCCGTCGAGTTCACCTTCGAGCTCGCGCACGCGCTGCTCAAGCTTGGCGATGACCTACAAAAATTTTATCATGAATCATTACAGGTCAATATGAATCTGAATGTAAACATGGTAATTGAAATCATTCGTACCTTCTTTCCTCCCTTGAGGGCGGCGGCCTCGGCCTCGTCGAGACGGACCTGCACCTCCTTGAGCTGCTGCTCGAGTCCCTTGCGGAGTCTCTCGTTGTGCTGGGAGTGCTCCTGCAAATCAGTTCCAATCAACATTAATCATCCCACGGGAACTATGTTTGCTCATTAATCCTAATGTAAAGTGCTAAATTCTTCTAATAAATCATATTAATATGGCATAATATTTTCTATCCATACCTGTTCTTGTCTGAGCTCCTCAGCAAGTCTGGTGGCGTCAGCGATGGCCTTCTTGGATCTCTCCTCGGCGGCCTTGTACTCGTTGAGGGTCTCATCGAGATCGGCGTGCATGGCCTGGATCTCTCCCTCGAGCTTCCTCTTGGCTCCACCGAGAGATGAGTTCTGGGCTCCGAGCTCGTTCACCTGGTCGCGCATGTCAGCGGCCTCATACTCGGCCTGCTTGCGGGCACGCTCAGCAGCCTCGTTGGCAACCATGAGCTCTTCCTGAAACGGGTGATTTGTTATCCTTGGTTGAATGGTTAATCGCGTAAGTTAACAATGGGAAACAATTACTTACCTTCTCGGACTGGAGAAGAGTGGCGCGCTTCTCAGCGGAGAAGAACTGCTCTCTGACGTCATCACGGTTACGCTGCTCCTCTTCAACCTGCATCTGGAGCTCACGGATCTGCTCCTGGTATCTGCAAAGATCAAAGATCAGTCCAATAAGTTCAAAGATCAAATGCCAAAGTACCTCTTGAGGTTCTTCTGGGCATCGGCATTGGCCTTGTTGGCGTGGTCAAGGGCGATCTCGAGCTCGTTGATGTCAGCCTCGAGCTTCTTCTTGACACGGAGAAGTTCGGCCTTACCCTTGGCTTCGGTCTCGAGGGAAGCCTGGAAAGGTCCAAATTGTGCAATACAAAAATTCCGTAGTTCAACTCTCTGTACAACGGCATGATATATTCAGTATAGTAAACCGAGACAAGCTTGATAGCATTAATTTTGAAAGATTTTCCATGGCTATAAGAAAGAAGTGAGGACTGAATGCACTGAATATGATAAAGATACTCCATAGGTCAACATTCCCCTCATACCTGCATGCTGTCCATGGCACGTTGGTGGTTCTTGCGGGTGTTCTCGAACTCTTCCTCCTTCTCCTGGATACGCTTCTCGATCTCGGAGCGGATCTGGGAGACCTCGACTTGGGCGCGGAGCACCTGTAAATATCATCTTTGATCTTTGCTCTTTTGATATCTGAACTATACCTTGGACTCTTCAGCCTCAAGGGCAGCCTCGGCCTCATCGAGAGCGTGCTGGAGCTCCTCCTTCTCGATTTCGAGACGGCGGATGATCTTCTGCATCTCGTGGACGGAGCTAAATTAGCGTACTTCAGTATCAAGTACCTAGGCTTAGGTATCGTGCAAGTACTTACCGTCCTCCCTCTCCGAGCTGGTCGGTGAGGTCCTTGATCTCCTGGGCAAGCGATTTGTTCTCGCGACGGAGTCCTTCAACGACCTCGGCGAGCTCCTCCTGGGCGTTCTTGGCCTTGAAGAGCTCGGTGGAGACGTTGCGGGCATCACGCTGAGCTCCGTCGAGTTCGGCGGCGAGGTCATCAACCTAAATGAGAAGAATTAATTTAGCTTTTTCAATGACATCGATCATCAGAAAGAAATGAAAATCATTAAAAGGCATGTTGATCAGCGTGACTATAACGGGTCATTTCAAGATATCTCATAAGCCCAACACACACCTTCTTGCGCCACTCGTTGATGGTGGCATCGAAGCCCTTCTGCTTCTTCTCGAGAGCAGCGGCATATCCGTTGGCGCGCTCGACATCAACCTGAGCATCGTCGAGGTCACCGGCGAGACGGGACTTGGTCTTGTCGAGGGATGCGATCTTGGAGTTGGCGGCATCAAGAGCCTCCTGGAGCTCGTTGATCTTCTGGGCCTGGCGGCGCTTGGCCTCCTCGAGCTCATCAGCCTTAACATTAAGTCATTAAGTCACCGTTAAGTACCTCTTATGTCCCCCTACCTTGATGAGTCCTTCGCCCTCGAACTTCGCCTTCCATTGCTGGATCTCTCCGTTGGCCTTGGAAAGCTGACGGAGGATCTCGTTCTTGCCCTCGATTTCCTCTTCAAGGGACTCTCTCATCTGCTCGGCTTCGTGCTGGTAGTTCTTGGCCTGAGCGGCGACAGTCTGACGCTCGCGTGATTCCTCATCGGCGGTGCGACGGGACTCCTCGAGCTGAGAAGCCATCTGGGACTTGAGACGCTGAAGCTGAGACAGCTGGGACTCGGCATCCTCGAGTTGGCGGGCAAGATCTCCGTTCTCGTTGTGGAGACGGCCCTTGAGTGAGGTGAAGTCCTGGAGTTGACGGGACTGCTCATCGCACTTGGTCTGGATCTCTGAGAGCTGGAGCTCGAACTGCTTGGCGAGCTTCTCGTTGTTAAGCTTGGCGGAAGTTTCGGCGTCGAGCTGAGCAGCGAGGTCTTCGGCCTCGTGCTGAATCTGGGCCTTGTCCTTCTCGGCCTGAAATTATTTCTTTGTTTTTAAGAAAAGAATTTGAAAAAATATTGCAAATAATTGAAACTCTCTACTCCATAGAACGCAAAAGAGTATCGCTAGCGGAGAGTTTTAAGAGAATTTGTAGCAACATTTTAGCTGATTAGCATACCTTAGCCTTCTGCTTCTGGACTTGGTCGAGCTGGTCGGTGAGCTCGGCGACGGCGTCAGTGTGCTTCTTGCGAAGTCCAGCAAGCTGGTTCTCGTGGTTCATGTTGGCCTCCTCAAGGTCACGGCGGAGCTTGGCGAGCTCGGCCTCACGCTTCTTGTTCACCTCAACCTGAGCGGCGGTGGCACCTCCCTGCTCATCAAGACGCTCACCGAGCTCCTCGAGCTCACGCTGGAAGTCGGACTTGGCGCGGTCAGCCTTGGCGCGAGCTTGACGCTCGTTCTCGAGCTCCTCCTCGAGCTCGGAGATGCGGGACTGACCCTCCTTGATCTGGCGCTGGAGCTTGGATACAAGGGACTGTTCGTCCTCAAGGCGGGAAGAGGCGGCGTGCATCTCAGCCTCCTTCTTCTTGAGGTTGTTCTCGAGATCGTGACGCTGACGAGCTCCCTCATCGATGTTCTCCTGGGCGATCTTAAGCTCACCCTCGACCTGAAATTAAGTTGGGTTAAGTCGGTAAGTCAAGTTAAATCACACTACTTACCTTTCTCTTCTGCTTGTCGAGATCGGCACGAGCGCGCTTCTCACGCTCAAGGGAGTCCTCAAGGTCGTCAAGGGTCTGCTCGAGCTTGGCCTTGATCTTGTTGGTGTGGTTGCCCTTGTCCTCTTCGGACTGGAGGTCCTCCATGAGCTTGCGGTTGATCTGGAATAAAGTTAGTTAATGATAGTTTAGAGTCAGTTCGCGGTAAACTAATTAATAAATACCGTACCTCCTCTTGATGCTTCTTCTCCTTGTTGAGCTTGGCGATAGCCTCATCCTGTTGCTGCATTTCGTCCTGGAGAGAGCGGATCTGGTGGTCCTTGCTCTGCTTCTCGGACTCGGCCTTGCGGAGAGACATCTCGAGGTCCTTAAAGTGAAATAGGTAAGTTATTGGACATATGTCTTCTTGCGTTGTTAGAGTGAAACAGAGACTATGTCTCAGAGTACTGTCTGACATAACTCAATGTAATGAAACACAGTGCTCACCTGAATCTGCTTCTTGAGCGACTCAACCTCGGCCTCGACCTTCTTCTTGGCGCGGGAGACATCGGCGTTGCGGTCCTCCTGGTCGGCAAGACGGTCGTTGAGTTCCTTAAATGTCGTGACTTAGCTAAGTACTGATGACTTAGTAGTTAAGGTCGTTTATGGTATCATTAAGTACTTACGGCGAGCTGCTTCTCGGCGTCGTTCTTGAGGGAGTTGAGCTTGGCGAGCTTCTCCTCGGTCTCGGAAAGGGACTGCTTGGTGCCTTCGAGGGTGGTGAAGAGGTTGTTCTTCTCCTCGAGGAGCTTGGTGGAGCTGTCCTCGAGTTCCTTGCGGAGCTTCTCCTCCTTCTCGAGAGCGTCCTGGAGCGCCTTCATCTTGTCGTTGAGAGCCTCCATCTCCTCGGCTTCCTTGCCAGCCTTGAGCATAGGCTTGACCTTGCCGAACAGCTTGAACCACTCCCAGGTACGGAGGGTGCACCATGAGCGCACGTTGCGTTGGAGGATGAGGAGACCGGCACGCTGCTCCATGCGGCGCTTGCGGTCAGCCTTAAATGAACTTAGTGTTAAATCAAGTCTTAACTCCTAAGGTCACTCACCAATCCGAGGTACCAACGGACGGAGGCCTGGAAGCCGGTGATGATGGTACCGAGCTTGTCGTCACGAAGATCTTCAAGATGGGCAAGAATACCGGCCTGAATATGATCATGGGTTATCTCTTGGGTCTACATTGAATCGATGGTACCATACCTTGAAGAAGACCTTGGTGAGACCGATACGGAAGTTCTCCTCGGTGAGGGAACCCTCGTTGACGAGCTTGGACATGATGGCCTCAGCGCACTTCTTGGGGTCCTCATCGGACTTGGCCTCAGCGGAAGCGAGGATAGCGTAACGGTGCTTGAAGTCGGGATGGAGGGTTCTGAAACAATCATTGTTGCCGTATGGGTACCAAAAAAGTTCATGTCTAGGGATGGTTAAGATCCTACCTGTTGGGGAAACCCTTTCTGCAAATACGGATACCTTCCAGTACACCGTTGCAAGTGAGCTGAAAGCATATTGATATTCAATCTGAGATATTTAATTTGGCATATTGCCTAGTGAGGATTGTGATTGGGTCAGCAATAGGAAATATCAGCGTACCTGGTTGAGCACAAGGGCGGCATCGATGACTCCGGAAGCCTTCTTCTCGTTGGGGATGATACAACGGATGAAGTGAGGATGAGTCTTGTTGAGCATGTTCATGAGGTTGTTGAGGGACTCGCGGTAAAGCATAGAGACAGTCATGAACGAGCCAGACTTTCCCTTCTTCTTTCCACCTCCTCCGCCACCTTAAAGCAATAAGGTCAGTACTTCCAAGTTAAGTCATTAAGTCATCGGTACTTACCCTCCTTAGCCTTGACGGCGGCTTCCTCCTGGGTGGTGTAATCTTGCCAGACCTCGACGAGGAGATCGTTGCCCTTGGAGGCCTTGTAGCAAGTGACGACGGTGTCGTTGAGGGGGTCCTTAAGTATTTTACTTCTATTTGTGTCTTATTCTTCTGGTCTTACCTTGTTCTTCTCGAGCCAGTTGAGTACGTTGTAACGCACAGTTCCGGCGTAATGGCGCCTGAAATTATATTGTTTGATCACTATAGCGAAGTACTAAAGAATAAACGTACATAGCGAAGTGAGCCTCTCCCTGCTTTCCCTTTGGTGGCTTGGGCTTCTCGAAGTTGGGGTGCTTGCCAAGATGTTGCTCAGCGAGCTTCTGGGCGAGGGTGAGATCGGTAGCCTTGGGTACGATACACTCCTCATCAAGCATGGAGATGATACCGAGAGGCTGCAATTAATGGCATTGTTTGGTGTGATATTAAATAGAGTGTACTCAAGGAATTCTCTAAACGCTCTGGCTATACTCCCACTTAGACAAGGATCATGGCCAGAACGTTTTCGTGTTTTTTAAGTGGAAAGAACAAATAACGTACCTTCTCGATAAGCTCGATACAAGCTTGGAGATCGAGACCGAAATCGATGAATACCCACTGGATACCCTCACGGGCGTATTCTTCCTGTTCAAGGACGAACATGTGGTGATTGAAGAACTGCTGGAGCTTCTCGTTTACGAAGTTAATCCACAGCTGCTCGAAGGAGTTGAACTGGAAAGGATTTGTTCAGCTAGCAACCCACGAATTAGTCATATTTGTTGAAAAAAGGCCCAGAGATTGGACAACTTTCATTGATCATTTCTAACGGCTTACGTCGAAGATTTCGAAACCGGCGATATCAAGTACACCGATGAAGTAATCACGAGAGGTTCCCTGTTGGTCAAGAGTCAAGTTACACTTCTTGACGAGCCAGTGGAACACACGAGCGTAGAGACCCTACAAGGAATATGTATTTAGTCATGTCCTAAGTGACCTAAAGTTATTATATGATTTAGACAAATTAAGTACCTTAGCCATGGCACCGACGGCCCAGTGGACCTGCTCCATGTTCTGACCCTTGGATACCCATTCGGTTCCGACCTGTCAATGACACAAATATAGATGGTACTAAATGTCGGATAGATGAAGAGAATGTTGAAAGTTCATACCTTTACACGGGGCTTGGTGAGAGCCTTGAGGAAGACCTCGGCATCGACTCCGAACATGGCGCAAGCCTTCTCGGCCTCTGCAAAGAGCACCATTTGCACGGTTCGAGCAAATACATAGCAAATCGTGTAATATTGTTATACACACTCACCATCAGTTCCATCAGGTTCAGCCTGTTCCTCACGAGGACGCTGCTTGAACTTCATGTTACCCATGTGCATGTGAGCGGACATGAGACGGTAGCAGTCCATCTTCTCAGTGTCTGAGAAGTTGAGGATGGTGAAGGCCTGCAAATACGGGGATGATTAATATTTAACCAGAAGTGGGGGACTAAATGCGGGAAACGGTTTACCTCATCAGTAAGCTGGAACTCTTCAACGTCATCGATACCGTCAATGGTGAGCTCGGCCTGGGCGACGTACCTTAACATGACTTAATTACTTAGTTCATACTTACTTAGCCCTTAAGTCTTAGGCTGTTAATCTTACCAGTAGTCCTTGATGGGAAGGTCAAGGAGGAGTTCCTTTTTGAGCTGGGGCTTGAAGTCAGAATAGATCTGGTAGAAGATATGGTAACAACGCTCTCCAGGAGCTTGACGAATTACACGAGACTTCTCGAGCAGGTCTGCAATATGACAAATCATGTATGATTTAAGTGAAGTGAAACTGTATCTGTTAATAGCCATTTAGAACTTAAACCAATTGTAAGTCGGGTACTTAATCACTTACAGTGCTCAATATCGCAAGAAGCGACCTTTCCTTGACGGGAGAAGTGGATACGGATGAACTTTCCGAAACGGGAAGAGTTGTTGTTACGGACGGTCTTGGCGTTACCTTAACCATAACGGAGTTAATGCTCGTTCAAGTTGCTAATAATGGAATACGTACCGAAAGCCTCGAGTACGGGGTTGGTCTGGACGATCTGGTCCTCAAGAGTGACCTTCTTTCCTCCATCATCAGCCTTGATACCGGCAGCCTCGGCCTGGGCGGCACCGACAGCGGCGAAGTAGGCAATTACCTTAAGGATTAAAATAAGTACTTAGGCAACTAAGTCACTCTAAGTTACCTTCTTGGTGTTCTCGGTCTTTCCGGCACCGGATTCACCAGTAATGAGCATAGACTGGTTCTCGTGATCGAGGAGCATGTTACGGTAGGCCTGATCAGAGACGGCGAAGAGATGAGGAGGCATCTCAGTACGACGCTTACCCATGAACATACGGGCGACCTTAATGTTTGGAGTTAATTTTAAGGTCGTGCTTAACTTATTACTTAATGACAACACTGAATGGTTAAGGTTTCCCTTTGGCTAAGGATTTCCTGTATCGTTAATGGACTTAAGGTACACTTAGCTCAAGTCAGAGCTAAATCATGAATAAGGATGATTTACTTACGGAGTCAGTGTAGATGGGAAGTCTCTTGTAGGGGTTGATTACGACACAGAAGAGACCGGAGTAGGTCTGTAATTGGAAGAATATACATAGACACGAACTTACTAGTTCTTGGAACGGAACTTCGTACTTAAGGAGTTAAGGTCAGGTACTTACGTAGATGAGCATAGCAGCGTAACGAGCACGGAGATTGTGAAGGACGGAAGCGTCGTTGAGGAAAGACAAGTTGGACCTGAATTAGACCCATTAAATTTATTTATTATTATTATTCAAATTCTTTATTGATAATGCTGATATACATTTTTCTGTTTGATTTATTCAGAATTGATTATTGAATTGAGAATTTATGTCATTATCAAGTATTTATGAAACTATCTGTTTTTTCTCAAAACTATATTGATTGACCCCACCAAAAGTGGTTAACCCCGCAAAAGTTACCCACATGTCTTCGGTCTTCTCGAACTTAGGAGGGTTCATCTCCTGTACAAGCTCCTTCTTGAGGGTGACCTGAACGAAACGATTACTGTAACTCTTTGCGTGTCATACTGTATATG
The DNA here is from genome assembly GCA_943737045.1 of Parapristionchus giblindavisi. NCBI lineage: Eukaryota > Metazoa > Nematoda > Chromadorea > Rhabditida > Diplogasteridae > Parapristionchus > Parapristionchus giblindavisi. The sequence goes on from CALSFV010000034.1 coordinate 597,726, forward strand.
TTCCTCACTTGTCATACTGTATATATCGATTGATTGTTGTGATCTACCGTATCCTTGTATAGTCATTGCAGTGTCTGTACATATCTCTTACAGCAGAAGAAGGGGGAATTGAACACCGAGGCGGGGGCGAGAGAGGGTCTCTCTATCTCTCTTTGAGACTACGAGGCATAGGCACATTACAACATGAAAGAGAAGGATCAGACGAGAGAGCGAAGAAATATGAAGAGACGGAGAGGCATTGAGAAGACGAGGAAAAGTGTGAAGATGAGAAGAATCGACTCTAAGACTGAGAGGAAGAGGGAGAAGGAGAGAGGGAGAAGAGAGACGAAGAGCTACAAAACAGAAGTGATCTAGTACAAAGTCACTGAAGAGGTACAGAAATAACTTTTGCGATGGACATTGTGAAGAAAACACCAAGGGGAGTTCAGAACGCACTCAATATTGAACTCAGGACTGGCTAAAGATTGCATCTTATTCCAATTTTCATTTCCAAATTATTCGTCTAGTGACTTTAATCTGCACTTCGCTTTGGGCGTGGGTGATTTTCAGAGCATGAATCAATAAAATCAAACATAGCAATAAAGATAGGAACTTCAACTTATCACTGAACTCTCACATCTTGAACCTCCAAACGGACTGTTCACTATAGATTTTATCTGTCATGGAACGTCTGTCGACAATGTGACTATCCAATAAAAATGGCTAATGGCTAAAAAACGGCCACTATATATGGCAACTCTCTCAATATAATTCATATAATATGTGTATTGAATATGTTTCCCATTCAGAAATCAATAATTCTTCATGGAAAAAATCATTCTTGTTTTTTTCGATGCTCTATGGTTTTTGTGCGTGGGTGTTGTAAAAATGAAAGAGAAGAAGAAGAAGAGAAGGGAGGAATTATCGCTGCGAGGACTTTACTACACAACGAGATGCCTGATGCTTGCAGAGTGAGAGAGAGGTAAGAGATCTGAATAGACTGACAGGCAGACAGAGACGAGAGATAAGGGAAATATGAGAGGCGCAAGAAGAATCTGTGATAGGCAATAGATAATGAAGATGGAAAGCGCTATCTGTAATGCTAGAAGCCAGGCCATACCGTATGCCAATGACTAAATAAATGAACTATAAAGGATACAACAAGTAATAATCAATCAATCAATCAATCGATAACACAGTATTAAAGTGCAAAAGATCAAAGATCAAAGTTCAAACTATAACTCACCTCATTACCACGGGCAGTGACGACAGTGATCGTGTCTCCCTTGGTGGCCGTGATCTCAGCGGCGACGTAACCATCCTCGGCATCAGGAATCCAACAGTTCTTCTTGGAATCGTAGGGGCGAGATTGGTCCTGCACGGAAAATCTCAGTTACGGTGGGCACTAGTCTAATCGCATTTCACTATAACTTTGCTCAAACCAAGCGTTGAAAGTTGGCAAAAGTGGTTTAAAATCCGCAATTTAATGTAGAATACAATGGATATAATAAGGAGAAGTGAAAATGTAAATAATGATAAATATTCGTACGGCGAGCATCTGCTCTCTTGACTGCTTGAGATACTGCCATCCCGGATCTTTCTCATGATCGAGAGCCATGGTTGCCGACTTTGTCCTGATTAGCTTCCCTGCCTGGAAGGATCAGTGACGAATAGCAATGAAGGGAGCTGATGCAGGGAGATCCTTTAGGTCTTCTAGGACCGAGACTCCGCCCACTTTCTGATGTCTCTTCTGAGTCCTTCGCTCTCTCGTCCTCTCGACTCGGGTACCCTCCGGGTTCAAATGCTCTCTCTGCCTCTCTGGTAGTCTGTACCCTATCCGATTCGTTTTGTCTCTAGTCCGTAAGGACTGATAGTGTAATGCCGTCGATGCCGTGTCTTTCGCCCTCTCATTCCTCCCTCTGTCCCTCTTCCTCTTCCTCCTCTACTCCCTCTTTCTCTTCCTCCTCTCCTCCCTCTTTCTCTAGCCCTTCCTCTTCCCCTCTCCTACCCTCTTTCTCTCCCTATACCTTTCCCTACTCATCTCTCCACTTTTTGCGCCTTTCTCACTTGAGACACGTCAGGGAACTACCGTAGTCGATATCACTGAAAGAGAGATAGCACACGATCAGGAACCACTAAATCATTGTTGTTCGTGCGATCAAAACTTCATAGTACATTGTATTTCATGGTATTTCCAACTCTTCAATTTGCAATAGGAAGTTAAAGAATGCTGGACAAAAGAAATTTATCATATTCATCATCACGCATCATTCGACACATATCAGGGACGGCTTTG